>OX326958.1:62921365-63403865 GCA_946800325.1 Luzula sylvatica
GTAGACTGACATCGACATGGATTGGAGTAACTAGGGTTTTACGGATCGCTTTGTTGCAAGATTCATCTTTTTGGTTTCTGTTCGGTGAACGAAAACAAAAGGGGGGTTTAGAAGGGAGGAGGGAGAATTGGAATAGTTTTTTGGGATATTAAGAAATAAGTTTTAGTATTATTGGGTTATAAATTTGATTTTTGAGAATTGAAATAGTTTTTTCGGCTATTAAGAAATAAAAGTGTTAGTGTTATTGGGTTATAAACTTGATTTTTGAGAATTGGAATAAGCTTTTTTGGGCCGTGGAGAATGGAAATGGCTTTGTTGCTAGCTCTCAACAATACTGTTTGCGCCATTTTTTTCTGTCGGAAGTAATACTAATTTTGGAGAGGAGGGATACGAGCAGAACTTTGTACATATGGGTTGGTTCTAGGGATGTCAATGGTGTGGATATTGCCCGAACCGACCCGAACCATATCCGAAGAAATATCCGGATTCGAAAAAAATATCCGGATCCGAGTGGATCCGAATATGGATCTAGTTGCTAATTTTAGGATCCGGAACCGGATTCGATATTCGATTTTGGTGCGGGGACCGGATCCGTGTTCCGGATCCGAGTATTTTTAGGATCCGGATACTCAGAACCAGATTCGAGTATCCGGAACCGAATCCGGATACGCATATTATATATTATTTTTATGTATTATATTTGATATTAGTTGAAAATCATATACAAATTAATGATTTGTGAGTGATTTAAACTCACAATCGTAAAATCACGTTTAAATATAATAATATTTATGTTCATGTCACAAATTATATATATTCATAACTAAAAAATAAGTTATGTTATAATAACATAGTATCCGTTTTAATATCAGAACCGTATCCGTATTCGTATCCGACAATATCCGAACCGTATCCGTATCCGTTTATTATCCGAACCGTATCCGGATCCGGGCGAATCCGTATCCGAGAAAAAATATGGATATGGATCTGGTATGACCACTATCCGAACCGGATCCGAACCGTTGACACCCCTAGTTGGTTCTCGAGCATATGGGTTGTTTCGTAGTTTTGGTTCTGGAGCATATGTCCGAGAAACAAGTCCTTAAACATCAAATTAGTTTCCTCCAATATTAAAAAAAAAAATCATATTTTTATCATATATTTTCGAAATATAATAATTCATATTAAGATAAAATAGTTTTTTGAAAATGAGATCTGATTGAGGGCAAGATGATGAGAAAGATTGAAATATTTTCTTGTGGAATATTGTTTCCATAAATATTGCAATAAAATGAGAAAGAAGTGTTTTTGTTCATACTTCTATTGTGAGTTTCATGCCATCTACGTGATTAGTAGTCATGCTAATTGTGATAACTCATAATAATTCTCATATTAATTTCGTTTTATTTTTTATTTATCATTTAGAAAATGGTTAAAAAAAAGAGAGAGTAAAATAAAACAAAATTACTAATTTCGGAACTATTATCAACAAAATCACTTATCTATACAAATGATGTGAGGCAAATAAGGCACAAATTTGATGCTTAATTTAGGGATTTTAGCCCTTGTGAAGAGCAATTATATATACTTTATTAATCATATTTGAGATAACATGAATATTTCTTCACTAAGTGTGTTTTATTGCTTAATCACAGGAATTAGAAGGAATTTCTGGGAATTTGGAGAGTGTAGTTGTCTCCAACACGTCAAGAGGAGTGAAAACGGTATATTACACCGATATATTCGGTACATGAATGAGACGGGAGGCAAATAATTATCATGATAGAAACTTACACAAAAGTCTACACGAAAACCACTCAATCCTTAGCCCTTATCCTGCCCACCTACCTTTGGTGGGAATTACCTCCTTACCCCCAATCCTCTCCATCAACTCGTGGCCAATAAGAAGACTCCATGAGTACTATAAATATGACCACAAGGGCCACAAGTTAGGGAGGCTCTTTTTACCCTTTTTACACTCACTCTCGCTCTCTCTCTCTCTCTCTCTCTTTTCCAAGCACAATCAAGAACCTTCAAGATACTTCAAGATCAATCAAGAAAAATCTCTCAAGGACGAGTCGAGACAAGGGAGCTCATCCCTTCGACGAACCCTTCTCATCCTTCGAAGATCGGGCCGTGACAAGGAGCTATTCCCTACGGTGGATTTGAGAAGAAGTGCCGTGACTCGATCCACGTTTCTTCGAAGTAATTGCGATCCGAGACAAGGGAGCTTCATCCTTTCGGTATAATCCATCACTCTCGAGACAAGAAGCAAGGATCTTTCGGTGCGAGACAAGGAGACAAGGAGCTTCACTTCGAGGCTCTCTCAATTAGGTGTACTCCTTTTTAATTACTTGATTAACTGGTGTTTGATTGGATTTTGTTGTGTAAAGAATTCTCGGTTTAATGAATCTTTAGTTTCTTGTTTACTTGAATCGAATCTTTGTTCTAAAACTTGCTCTTTTACTTAAGTTTTTGCTCTCAATTTCTGCCTTAAAACTCAGTTTAATCTTACTTAATTCAATCTCAAAACAAACCTTTAATTCAAATCTCAAATCAAAACTCAAACCAGAATTCCAGAAATACTTCCGTTATAACGGAACTTGAACTGCGTTACAACGGACTCAACGGTTTGTACCTGACTTTCAGTCTGTTGGTACTCCGTTGTAACGCAACTTAACTCCGTTGTAACGGACTCACCAGGATTTCCACTCAAATAGTTCAATACTAGTGCGTTGTAACGGAAATAGTAGTCCGTTGTAACGGATTAACCAATCCGTTGCAACGCAACCACTGTTCGTTATAACGGACTAGTTTAGTGCGTTATAACGGAGTTTCATCCATTGTAACGGACGTTCATCTCACATTAGCGCCAGAAAATTCACTCAAGTGCGTTGTAACGGAACTTACTTCCGTTGTAACGGACTATCTTCTGTGAATTTTCTTCGTTATTTCTCATCCATTTTGGTCCAAATTTTGACGCAATTGCTCCCCGTGGAACGAATCTATACATTTGCCACTGTACAAACTTAGATTACAAATTTTGTTGATTGTTCGGGGTTTTTAACACAACGATATTTTACACAACAAAAACCTCCCAATCAAATGGCGCCGCTGCCGGGGAGTGGTGTTTAAGTCAATATTTTAGATCGAAACTTGAGATTTAAATTCATAAAATTGTTTACTCACTTCTTTGTTTCTTTTGTGACAATCTAGGTGAAAGAAGAAAGCTTTATGCACAACACAAGATCACGAAAAGGCGAATTACTTCCATTTGTCAAGGAAATCGAAAGAAGAAACAAGAGCTCTAAGAAGAGCAAGGAACTGACACAAGAAGATCAAGACGAACCTCAACTTCAAACTCAAACTTTTTCTTCTTTCTCTACTCATTTAAATTCAAATATGGGTGATGAAACAAGAGCTCCAAGGCCAAAAACCTTGAGAGAATTAGTAGTACCTGGAAATGTGGAGGATAATTATAATTTTTTTAGGCCCAATATTCCGAATTTCAAAACGGATCCGAGCATTATAGGCTCATTGCCTATTTTTCATGGGAAAGCCACGGAAAACCCTCATAAACACTTAAAAGATTTCAAGATTCAACTAAACATATATTCGAATTTTGAAGCTTTTAGTGACATTCTTCTTCTTCTTTTTCCTTACTCATTAGGTGAAGGACCCAAGGATTGGTTCTACACGCTTAGAGGCCCTCTCGCATTCAACGAAGTAGCAAACCTCTTCGAGGAGAGGTACTTTTCGGCCTCTCGATTGGCGGCTATAAGGCGAGAACTTTTGGCAATAACGCAAAAACCGAACGAAACATTCCACGAATACTACGATCGATTCATGCGTTTGAAGGAAGAATGCCCAAGCCACAATGTCGCGGTCCAATTCCTCTACGAACAATTCATTAACGGTCTAGGATACTCGGAGAACCAATTCCTCAATGCATCCGCGGGAGGAAGTATCGCGAACAAGGATCTCGAAGAGATTAAGAAGCTACTCGAAGTGATGGCAACCAATTCTCAATCAAGGCGGAATGTCGAATACCGAGTTAATGCGTGTAGCGACCTCAATGTCGACATGCTTAACGACAAGCTCGAGATCATCATGAAGGCTTTGGGCAAGGAGGAAACAAAAAAATGTGGGGTTTGCCTCGCAAATACCCACCACACCGATGAGTGCCCGAGTGTGATCGAAGATGCAAATGCCGTTTATAAGAAATTCGACGCTTCGAACTCGTATAATCCGAATCTCCGCAACCATCCTAACTTTAGTTGGCCGAATCCCAACAATGCTCAACCCGATCCTTACCGACAAGCGGTCGCAAAACCAGCCACATACCAACACCCAAATGCGACTCAAGCGATTCATAAACCAACCCAAACACAAGAACCAAATCAAGACATGAAAACGATAATGGAGATGTTGCAAGGTATCAATAAAAACATGGAAACAAATAAGCAAGAATTGAAGCAAGAGATCTCAAGTGTAAGGCAAGAGGTTTCGAACACGAATCGTCATGTGGGCAACTTGGAGACTCAAATCAATCAAATTGCCACTCGAGTAAACGTAATCGAATCCCAAGGTACATCTCGACTCCAATCTCAATCATTGGCTCCTTCCGAGCAAAGGCATGTGAATGCAATATCGCTCCGAAGCGGTAAAGAGGTGGGCGAAAGTTCGAAGAGCAAGGAAGCTCAAGAAGAAAAGGAGCTCGAGGTACCGGTACCAAAGAAGAGTCCGACTCAAGCCGCGAAGTTACCAACTCAAGAACTAGAACCCGAATCGACTCAAGTCAAGCCACCTTTCCCGAGTCGCCTCCCAAAGCCAATCGAATCGAATAACGACGTGCTTGCCATCTTAAAGAAAGTGGAGGTAAACATTCCTCTACTCGAAGCAATCAAAGAAGTGCCTCGTTTGGCAAAATACCTCAAGGCATTGTGCACGAATAAAAGAAAGACAAAGGGAGATGAGTTGATAAGTGTGGGGGAGAGTGTTTCGGCGATTTTGAGACTCCCCCAAAAGCACAAAGATCCGGGGATGTTTGCCATTCCATGCAAAATCGGGCAACATGAATTACCCAAATGCATGCTCGATTTGGGCGCATCCATTAATGTAATGCCCTTCTCGGTTTTCAAAACCCTAGATCTCGGCCCTCTCGACGATACACAAGTAGTAATTCAATTGGCCGATAGATCTACGACGAAGCCGGTAGGAGTAGTCGAAGACGTGATCGTAACGGTGAATGGACTTACTTCCCCGCGGACTTCTACGTGTTGGACATGAATGAGGGGAGTAACGATTCAACCCCGATTCTCCTTGGACGACCATTTTTGAAGACGGCGCGCACAAAAATCGATGTACACGCGGGAGAGCTCACGATGGAGTTCGATGATGAGGTAATCAAATTCAATATTTTTGACAAACTAAAGGAACCCATTGTAGGTACACTCAACTTAAGTGCTATGGACGTGGTCGACGATTGTGTACAAGAAGTCATGGATAGCTCTCTCGAAAACTTTCAATGGAGCTCAAACCCTTTGTTCGAAGAATTTGAAGGATGTGACAATCCTACATTCGAAATCGAGTCGGAGTTGGAAGAAGAACGAAGCATAGATCAAGCGCTCTTTCTAAGAGATTTCGAGATTCCGATGAAACGAACTCCACCCTCCACCGAACAAGCTCCAAGGTTAGATCTAAAATCACTACCTTTTGGACTAAAATACGTATTTTTGGATGAAGCGGAGACCTTGCCGGTGATAATTGCCTCGAGTCTAGCAAAGGAACAAGAAGAGAAACTCGTTGAAGTGCTAAAACGGAACAAGAAGGCATTCGGGTGGACACTCTCCGACATTCCGGGCATCTCCCCCTCCATGTGCACACACCGAATCCTTCTCGAGGACGATGCTAAGCCCTCGCGAGAACCACAAAGGCGGCTCAATCCGCCAATGATGGAAGTTGTAAAGAAAGAGGTGATCAAGCTACTCGACGCCGGAATAATCTACCCCATCACCGATTCGAAATGGGTCTCGCCCATACACGTGGTGCCGAAGAAAACGGGGATGACGATAGTTGAGAACGATGAAGGCGATCAAGTGCCGACTCGAGTTCAAAACGGGTGGCGAGTTTGCATCGATTACCGAAAACTCAATAAGGCGACGAAAAAGGACCACTTCCCGCTTCCATTCATCGATCAAATGATAGAAAGACTCGCGGGAAATCCGTTCTATTGCTTTCTCGATGGATTTTCGGGCTATTTCCAAATACCGGTCGCACCCGAAGATCAAGAGAAGACCACATTCACGTGCCCGTTTGGTACCTTCGCGTACCGACGCATGCCATTCGGCCTATGCAACGCTCCCGGCACATTTCAAAGGTGTATGCTTTCTATTTTCTCCGATTATATTTCCAAATTCATTGAAGTTTTTATGGATGATTTCTCGGTATTTGGGGACTCATTCGACTCGTGTCTAGATCACTTGTCCCAAATACTCGAGAAGTGCATTGAATCTAACCTTGTCTTAAATTTTGAGAAATGCCACTTCATGGTGAGCAATGGAATTGTATTAGGTCATTTGATCTCGGAGAAAGGAATGGAAGTCGACAAGGCGAAAATCGACGTAATCAAGACACTTCCGTATCCAAAGACGGTAAAAGACGTGCGATCCTTTCTCGGCCACGCGGGGTTCTATCGTCGATTCATCAAGGATTTCTCCAAGCTCGCCCAACCAATGTGCCAACTATTGAAGAAAGACGAAAAATTCGAGTTCGGAGAAAAGTGCAAGAGATCTTTCGACAATCTCAAGGAAAGTCTTTGCTCCGCGCCAATCATCAAATCGCCAAATTGGGAGCTACCATTCGAGATAATGTGTGACGCAAGCGATACAAGTGTGGGGGCGGTACTTGGCCAAAGAGAAGGAAAAGACCCCCACGTCATCGCCTACGCCTCGAGGTCTCTCGACAATGCCAACGAAACTACACCATCACCGAAAAGGAACTCCTCGCGATTGTTTTTGCATTGGAGAAATTTCGTTCTTATCTTTTAGGTACAAAGGTGATAGTCTTCTCGGACCATGGCGCGTTGAGACATTTGATGAAGAAAAAAGAGTGCAAACCGAGATTGCTCCGATGGATCCTTTTGCTTCAAGAATTCGACCTCGAGATCAAGGACAAAAAGGGATGCGAGAATCTCGTGGCGGATCATTTGAGTCGGGTCCCATTGAAGATCGAAGATCTCGTTCCGATTCGCGAGGAATTCCCCGAGGAACACGTTCTCGCGGCCCAAGTCGACGCACCATGGTACGCCGACCTTGCAAACTACATCGTCACGAAGAAATTTCCCCCGAGCTTCTCCAAGGCGCAACGCGACAAGATGAAAAGCAACGCGCGTTTCTACGTTTGGGAGGACCCGAACCTATTTCGCATTTGCGCCGATCAAGTAATTAGAAAATGTGTTCACCAAAATGAGGTACAATCTATTCTTTCTTTTTGTCATACATTGCAATGTGGTGGACATTTCGGTATCGCACGTACCACACACAAAGTACAAGAATGTGGATTTTATTGGCCAACCTTGCATAAAGACGTTGCGAACTTTGTGAAAGGTTGTGGAAATTGCCAAAAGACGGGGAACTTGAGCCGTAGAAATCAAATGCCCCTCAATTCAATCCATGTGTGTGAACCATTCGATGTTTGGGGCATTGATTTCATGGGCCCGTTTCCATCGTCTTTTGGCTATACTTACATCTTGTTGTGTGTAGATTACGTTACAAAATGGGTGGAGGCGGTACCAACCAAGCATGCGGATTCGAAAACGGTGGTGGACTTTTTGAAGAAAAATATCTTTCAACGATTCGGCATACCAAGAGTTCTTATAAGCGATCGAGGCTCCCATTTTTGCAATCGATATCTCCAAAGCCTCCTCGAGAAATACCATGTGAGCCATCGAACCTCAACCGCGTATCATCCTCAAACGAACGGCCAAGCGGAGGTTTCGAATCGAGAAATCAAGTCTATTTTGGAGAAGGTGGTGAACCCGACACGTAAGGATTGGAGTACTCGACTCGGCGACGCACTTTGGGCGTACCGTACCGCTTTCAAAACGTCAATAGGTATGACTCCTTTCAAACTCGTGTACGGAAAGGCATGCCATTTACCGGTCGAGTTAGAGCACAAGGCCTTTTGGGCGATCAAGCAATTTTCCCTCGACTACCCGAAGGACGCATCGGCGCGTAAGCTTCAATTACTCGAGCTAGACGAATTCCGGCAAGAGGCCTACGATAATTCGAGCTCGTGCAAGGCAAAAGCAAAGAGGTTTCATGACCGAATGATTCAAAAGAAAGAATTCCAAGAAGGGGAAAGAGTGTTGTTATTCAACTCTCGTCTCAAACTTTTCCCCGGAAAACTTCAATCCCGATGGATCGGCCCTTTTGTGGTCACCAATGTGACTACATTTGGAGTTGTCGAAATTCGAAGCGAACAAACGAGCAAAACATTCAAAGTGAACGGTCATCGACTCAAGCACTACCACGCAAACTTCGAAACCGGGTGGATGGAGGAGCAATCTCTAAAGCCCAACGACACATCACAATGATGAGCTCGGCCAAGTCGAGCTCAAGACGTTAAACAAGAGCGCTAGCGAGGGAGGCACGCCCACGCATCAAAGGTTGTATCTCTCTATTATTCCTCTTTTTGGAATTTTCGATTTTTTTATACTTGAGGACAAGTAATCTCTAAGTGTGGGGGGGTAACATACAATCTTTGACCTGTATGAGCCCAATTAAAAATTTAAAAATCAGGGAAAACTGAAATTTTTTGATCTAGCCAGAAACTCCGTTGTAACGGACCTCAATGTCCGTTATAACGGAGTGAAAATACCGTTGCAACGGACATGAAAAACACAGGAAATTGCGTTGCAACGGTAAATTCCCAAAATTTGCCAGAACTATGTGCGTTGTAACGGACCTCAATGTCCGTTGCAACGGACATACTCAGAATTTTCAAACTAAGCTACGAATAGTGCTCCGTTAGAACGCAGTTAGTACGTTGTAACGGACCTCAATGTCCGTTGTAACGGACTTTACACTGCGTTGTAACGGAATAGTTTCTGGCAAGTTTTCTCTTTTAATTAAAATTTTCGAATATTTAACATTATTTTTGAACCCTGAGTATCAATAATAAATAAGTCAAGCATAAAATGCATAAAAAGATTTTTCTCCACTGAATTGAACTAAATTGTTGTTTTTAAAACAAAATTTCATTTAACTCGGAATTTCGCTCTCAAAAATTGAAAGTTTGGAAAATATTTTAAAAAGATTTGGTTATGATTTTGAAGAGATCTATTCGGGGATTCCAGTCCTATTGTTTCAAATTTCACGAGTTTGAGACACTTGATCAATGCGCGGTTCATGCGATACGTTTTAACTCGATTTTCGAACCCGTAATTGATATGGGACTTATGAGTAAGGTTCTTAGCGTGGCCGTTAAAGTATGTTTTGCTAGATTTAAAACATGACCAATTGCACTTTGAAATGACCGTTTGTGGGGACCCGTTAGTAGATCAATTATACCCGCTCGTTTAAAAAAAAAAAAAAAAAAAAAAAAAAAAAATGAAGGTCAAAAGACAACACCGAGGGTAAGCTCATTGCACTTCGGTGTAGTGGGGCGTTCGGTTAAAGACTTCGAAAAAAAAAAAAAAAAAAAATGAAGAAAAGATGAAGGTCAAAAGACAACACCGAGCGTAACCTCATTGCATTTCGGTGTAGTGGGGCGTTCGGTTAAAGACTTCCAAAGAGAGAAAAGAAAACGAATGAGCGGGAAAATTGATCGAAAATGGGTATGAACCTTGTACCATTGTACCAAACGAGTTTTTAAAATGAATAACTTGCATTTAAGATCATCTAGCAAAACGGGAAATTTTGGCCCGATAATAGCTTTCGAATTGAGTTCTTTTGATATTGTGGAGTGAAGCAATTCGAAGTAAAAACGTTTAAGTCGCTCTTACCGCTTGAGATCGAGTGTCATGAAAAACTCTTATGAAATTTCGAGTTAATTTCGAGATCTAATAATGAAAAGACCAATATCATTCTAAATAACTAGTGAACTTGATGAAAAGAGAGTGAATTTGATTCATGAAATTAGTTTTTGAACCAACAATATAACTTCAACAAAATCTTATGCAATTCTCTCTTATGTTTGACTTTTATACTTTAATTGATCGAGGACGATCAAGGATTTAAGTGTGGGGGTATTTGATGTGAGGCAAATAAGGCACAAATTTGATGCTTAATTTAGGGATTTTAGCCCTTGTGAAGAGCAATTATATATACTTTATTAATCATATTTGAGATAACATGAATATTTCTTCACTAAGTGTGTTTTATTGCTTAATCACAGGAATTAGAAGGAATTTCTGGGAATTTGGAGAGTGTAGTTGTCTCCAACACGTCAAGAGGAGTGAAAACGGTATATTACACCGATATATTCGGTACATGAATGAGACGGGAGGCAAATAATTATCATGATAGAAACTTACACAAAAGTCTACACGAAAACCACTCAATCCTTAGCCCTTATCCTGCCCACCTACCTTTGGTGGGAATTACCTCCTTACCCCCAATCCTCTCCATCAACTCGTGGCCAATAAGAAGACTCCATGAGTACTATAAATATGACCACAAGGGCCACAAGTTAGGGAGGCTCTTTTTACCCTTTTTACACTCACTCTCGCTCTCTCTCTCTCTCTCTCTCTCTCTCTCTCTCTCTCTCTCTTTTCCAAGCACAATCAAGAACCTTCAAGATACTTCAAGATCAATCAAGAAAAATCTCTCAAGGACGAGTCGAGACAAGGGAGCTCATCCCTTCGACGAACCCTTCTCATCCTTCGAAGATCGGGCCGTGACAAGGAGCTATTCCCTACGGTGGATTTGAGAAGAAGTGCCGTGACTCGATCCACGTTTCTTCGAAGTAATTGCGATCCGAGACAAGGGAGCTTCATCCTTTCGGTATAATACATCACTCTCGAGACAAGAAGCAAGGATCTTTCGGTGCGAGACAAGGAGACAAGGAGCTTCACTTCGAGGCTCTCTCAATTAGGTGTACTCCTTTTTAATTACTTGATTAATTGGTGTTTGATTGGATTTTGTTGTGTAAAGAATTCTCGGTTTAATGAATCTTTAGTTTCTTGTTTACTTGAATCGAATCTTTGTTCTAAAACTTGCTCTTTTACTTAAGTTTTTGCTCTCAATTTCTGCCTTAAAACTCAGTTTAATCTTACTTAATTCAATCTCAAAACAAACCTTTAATTCAAATCTCAAATCAAAACTCAAACCAGAATTCCAGAAATACTTCCGTTATAACGGAACTTGAACTGCGTTACAACGGACTCAACGGTTTGTACCTGACTTTCAGTCTGTTGGTACTCCGTTGTAACGCAACTTAACTCCGTTGTAACGGACTCACCAGGATTTCCACTCAAATAGTTCAATACTAGTGCGTTGTAACGGAAATAGTAGTCCGTTGTAACGGATTAACCAATCCGTTGCAACGCAACCACTGTTCGTTATAACGGACTAGTTTAGTGCGTTATAACGGAGTTTCATCCGTTGTAACGGACGTTCATCTCACATTAGCGCCAAAAAATTCACTCAAGTGCGTTGTAACGGAACTTACTTCCGTTGTAACGGACTATCTTCTGTGAATTTTCTTCGTTATTTCTCATCCATTTTGATCCAAATTTTGACGCAATTGCTCCCCGTGGAACGAATCTATACATTTGCCACTGTACAAACTTAGATTACAAATTTTGTTGATTGTTCGGGGTTTTTAACACAACGATATTTTACACGACAAAAACCTCCCAATCAACAAATATACATTACCGAAACTACATATTGTCTGGATCATCAATTATCACATAAAATGTAAATAAATAATTTTTAAATTTTAACTAAACTGAGCAAGCTGAATTATCATAAAATGGACATAGAGCAAAAAATACTTGAATTCAAAAATGAAAAAGAAAATATAATTCCCCCTTAAATTCTCCCACAACGTTGGATGCACGGGCAATGTTTTAAACCAAAACATCACAAATAAACACGTGACAGTCCTAGACAAATATGTGTTAAACTCGGATTTATTTTATTGTCTATTACTTCTCTTTTAGTTTCGATCCTAGTTCGTTATCCAAAAAAATTTCTCTCCCCAAACCGAAATATTACTCTCTCTAGAAATAACAAATAAGTAATATCTCGATCTCTTTGATTTCTTGATTCAAATTCAAACTACTTCCTATAAGTAAGGTTCTCAATAATTTATGTTTGATTTTCTTATTCTTGTTTCGACTGGTTTCCTCGGTATATTACGAATATTATAAAATATCTATCATGATAACATTATGACCACCCAAAGAGACAAATATCATTTCATATATCCTTAATTTTGTTAAGAATATGGTTGTCACGTCTAATTTTTGGACGTGACGATAAATGAACAAAAGGTTGGCAAATTGAATTTGTAATTAATTTGTTGGAAAATTGGGATTGTGACAATTTGTAAATGATATTCATAATACTATATTTTTGTTTAATTATTATTTACAATAAATCTGATAAAATATTAAATTTAGTTTATAATTAGAATTTGATAATTTGATTTGTTTGCTACCATTTGAAAGTTTATAATTATAATTTTCCTGGATGTTATCAAAGCTTTTACCACTTGGATATATTCTAATTGTATTTACTTTAAGAAAAAATGACTGGACACTCCATTTTATTGTACTTCGGTCATCCCGACACAACACGTGGCATTTTTTTTTTATATACAAAAATATTGTTTTCGTTATTTTGACCGTCCACGCACATAGCCCTTCGTGCATGGTTTTATGTACATTTTTATTATGTGTCATATTTTTTAGATGTATGTTATATATTTTTACATAATCTTTCAAATGTATGTTATATTTTTTTTGATATATATGATATATTTTTATGTGTTATATTTTTTTAGACGTATCATACACCGTTGTATGTTATATATATTTTAAATACAATAATGTAATATTTTTGTACATTTATTATGTATATTTATTTGTTATACGCTTTTTATATATACATTACTACAAACCATAATATTGGCTACAATAATTTTCGTCTCCAATATTGTTATTGGCTTATCATATTTCTCCTTAGCTACAAGTGGTCTTCTCCAATAATCCCTAACCAATATCTGATAGTATTATTGGCTCCAATAATTCATAGCCAATATAAAGTATTATAATTATAATACGGGTATGCGTGAAATCTTTATTTCTGAATTTTGTAATTTGTTTTGCAGACACATTTTCATCGGAATTTTTTTGAATCCCCAAATTTTACATGGTCATTTGAAGATAACAAATTTGGAGATGGACTCATTATTTCTTCTATGTACTAAGAAAGGTATGTTTTGTGAAAATCATAATTTATTACAATATTTTTCTTGTACATTTTAATTATGTTGAATTTGTATTTTTTTATTTTTAAGGAAAAAAATCATTAGGAGAAGAGAGAAATGAAGATAAACCATCCGAAAAGTAAACAAAAACAAAAATTAATTTTCTATTTAAAGGTATATAATGTCACACTACAAAAATAATAAAGAAGGGGCGCGGCAACCCGCCAATATACAACTCGTATATCACAGGCTCTTATATGATAAATTTACAAAAATATAAATTCCACAACTCGAAAACAACGACACACATATATATACATGCATCACCATAACATATACAAACTAACATAAAGAAATCTAGCGGAAGCATATAAACACATATGCGACATAAACAAACAAAAAACCAAACAAAATATCGCAGCAACAAAAGGCTCGCTGGCCAGATACGGAAGTAAACTAATATACACAAGATGAAGGTTCCGCGATGAAAACGAAACCGTCGAACTCACACTCTAGATACCCGCTGTCCCGAATGATATGTCTACCAGACCTAGACTCAAAACATTCAAATAAAATGGTTAGTCACGGAAGTAACTAAGTGAATGAGTTTTGAACCTAACTTATTAAGATCGACTTCATATATGGCTAGTCAAAAATCTCGTTCGAAAATAATCATAATCATAATTCGTATTCTGAAATCATATAAGTATATAAATACTTCTCAAAGTACTTGCCTTGGCTTTTCGAAATTGAAATCACTTACCTTCATACATAATCATATACATACTAATACTTTTACCCGGGATGAGGGCGCTAATAACTCTCGACTGAAGTGCCAACCCGAGCTGATAGTGAATCACACTTGGGCTGGAACAAAACAAAAGGGGAACACATCCACCCGACGACTGGATATCCATGCGCCACAGCCAAACCTCTCATGGGTCGGGACTTTGCACTACATCAAGTTAGCTACGTCTTTCCCTCAATAGAGTCTCACATAGACCCTTTCTAAAATCGCAAGTCCCAGTTTACGTTTTAGACAAATTCAAATCATACATATATAGAGCCTCATGAAGACCCTCACTAAAATCGTAAGCCCGGCTTACGTTTTATCCAAATAAAATTCTACATATATATATGATCAAATCTATATAATATACATTTTGTTGAGGTAACACGATTTTTAAAGCAAAATACTGTTTCTAAAGCAAGAACCCTTGACTATCATGTAAGGTCTAGAAACGCTCGTAAATCGAATCTTAATAAGAGAGAAGTGGGAGTAGCACCCACCTATTGGAAAGAAACTCGACAAACAAGAGATTAATCGAAACTGCGCACAAGATTGAGTGAAAATGGAGAAACTCGAAACTTGGATGGAATTCTTCTTTTGATCTTGCCAACTCGCACAACTCAACCTCCTGAAGATTATGACACTTTTCGTTTTGCAAAATCTCCTCTTTTCCTTGATTTTTCTTCCTTTTCTCTCTTCTTTTCGGGTTTCATGAATGTTACTAATGGATGTATGGAGGGTTCAATGGAGATAAGGTAGTCGTCAAAGTCATACATGAGGTGGTGGCACCCAAGTCATGCATGTGATGTGCTGGATGGGCACATTTCATACATACCCACAAAACTATCATATTTGCAAACTCTTGGATTTACAAGTATAAGGAGGTTTATTTTAGAAACTCCATATTTAGTATTATTAATTGTTTGGTCATTTTGCAAATAAGATCCTATAATATATTTATTTAAATAACCCATAAAAATGAAATTACGATTATACCCTTTCGAGAACTTTGACACATAAGAACTCGGTTTTGATCATTGGAAGAATTATATATTTAACATGGGTTTTATATTCTGAGATTTTAGGAATAATAATTTACAAATATCAAAACTCTATTTTTGAGATTTACTACATATAACAAGGAAAAATATTATTTTAAGGCCCAAAACAAAAACAGAGAGCTTACACATATCATAGGAGAAGTTGTAAATAATAACTCATGGTCTATGTTTTGGATTCGAATCAAATATATTCACGATTTATGAATTATGTTTTTTTTCTAAATAATACTAATAATAATAATAATCCATGGTCCCAAAGAAAATATAAGATATTATGATTTTTGCAAATTAGACTGCTTCGAGGATGTTAAAGCCAGTTAGTTCAGTAATTGGCAGAACAAACATATGCAAAAGGCCTAGATTTATAATTTTATTGGCCAGGCCTAATTAAATATCTTTATATGCAATATATTTTTTGCCAAATATCCTGAATATGAGAATTATTAGTTATCTATCTATCACAAATCACAATTAGCATGACTACTAGTCACATATATGGCATGAGATTGAGAACCACAATAAAAATGTGAACAAGATACAAGTAGCTCTTGCATTTGCAATATTAATGAAATTATTATATATTAGATTAGATCCCACTGTCAAAAACAATTTGGTTGCACTTGCAACTTCATTCTTTGTAATCTTGCTCTTAAGTAAATCCCACTGTCACATATATATGATAAGAACATGATGATTTTTTTTTTTAAATATTGGAGGAAACTAATTTGGTATTTAGGGATTTATCATAATTTATCATAATATATTACAATTATAACCTTATTGGCATGTGTTATTTCGAGCAGGGATAAACTTTATTGGCATGTTGTTTCGGTAGTTGAATACCATATATCATCATTTGAGGATAATTCCGAAATTTGTTTCGGTAGTTGAAGATATTTTTATTGTAAGCTGAAACTATTTGTGTTTTTTGTATGTAATGATACAATTAATTTTATTATCGGCGTATATTTTGTTGTATGTACTATGTAGTTAATTATATGTTGTAATTCAACTTTGATAATAATAATTGGTAATTAAATTGAATGAGACCGTGATAATAAAATGGAATAATAATAATAATCATATTAATGAGTATGCGAATTGGTTTTTTTTTTATTTCTCCTCTGAGTGTTACTTAGTTGCATTCATGGTCTAATATTACTATCTTATTTGTCTCTTTTGTAAATATTTTTCTGTCCAATAATTTACCATTTTGCAATTATCAAATAACAAATTTATCACTACTGTTAAAATCCATTGGCCTAATGGGTCGTGTGTTTTTCATTTGTGGTCATTTCAATGCGATTAATCAAGAAATTATAACATTTTTACAAATGAAAGTTAATTATTCATAATTACCGCAAATATACAAATTTTGGTATTTTCAGTTTAATGATTGTATAGGTGTTAATCCGTATGAAATAAGGTGTGAAATACCGATGGTAAAAGATCAATTTGAATTATCCATAATTCTACACAAATATTGGAGCATTTGTCAATTGTTTTCTTGCACACATGGCTTATGGAACGGTGCCAGCAGGGTATCTATCTAGCCTGCAAGCTAGAATCAGTGTTCAAGAAACCGGCCTCGTAGGCCGATTAGTCGCGGACTAATAGCTAGTCGATGGTCCGTCGTCTCGATAACCTTTGACATTTTGTGTTTGGCGAATTTCCGTCAAGCGGCCGCCTAGCATCCGCCAAGCCCGCCGAGCGGCCGCCAAGCCCGCCGAGCGGCCGCCAAACCAATTTTTACAATATTTGATTTTTGGGCAAAAATTTTATTTGGACTAAAATTTAGCTAAAATTTTCAGAATTTTATATTTTATTTTGGCCTTCAATTTATTTGCTCTTTTCTCTCTTTTCCTGAAAGCAAAATCAGGAAATTTATTTTTATCTAAATTAGGATTTCTTATTTTGTGAATTTTGTGTTCTGTAATTATGTTATGTTATTTGGTTTTAAATTACCATTTAATATTATTTGGATTTTGTATTGTAATGTATTTTGTTAGTTAAATTATATTCGAGACCTATTAAATATTTTGTGATTTGTAATTTTGTTTACTTAATTTTGGTATTAAATATGTAATAAAAAAATCTGCCGAGATCCACCAAGATTCCCGATTAATCTCGATCAATCACTATTGGCGCTTGATGGTCCCCTGCCGACTAGCGACGTTGAACGATTTCTGTAATATTGGATTTTGTAATTTTATCTGACCAAATTGATAACATATTTTCACAACCGTCTTATGTGATAATATTTTTTATTTCCGTGAAGGAAAACTCAAAATGTCGTGAAATTTTATCTTAATTCTATCTATATAAATTGAATTTTACAATTTATTTTATGATAAATCTTGTCGTAAATATTTTCGACAGTCAATTATTTTACGTATTATGATGGATATGATAGAAATTTGTATTTTTCATAAAAATAAATCTAAAACATTTCTAAGTGATAAAGATAATATCTAAATAGTTGAAATTTGATTTTGATATTGAGAGAAATTGGCTTTGTTGGTCGTGTGGGACGTACAAGAGTGTTGGTCATTAAACATAACTCTAGTATTTGTTTGATTTTTAAAAATATCACAAAAGTTTAAACAATATTTGTAATTTAACATAATAATATTTTTTTAATTCCATTTATAATTTATAAAGATAATAATATTTTTACAAATTTAAGAAGCTACATATAAAGATAGATGAGTCAGTTTTAGAAAAATGATATGATATAACATATGTTTGTTTTATATAATATTATTTTGTTAATATAAAGGTGATATTTTTTGTTTAAATTTATGAAGCCATATAATATTAAGAAATAATAAAATTTAGGGTCTTGTATGAAAAAAATATTAGATTTTACGTTAAGGAAATTCATGAAAAATGAAATCCCATTCCCATCTCACGGGAAAAACATATATTTTAAATTTAACTGGAGAGGCCACATGCACCAAAAAGAAGAAGGAAAATTTTAAAATAACCCCTTAATTTTTCATGAATTTTTAAAAATCCCCTAACTTTTGGGAAACTCAAAAAAATCCCCTCCAAACAAGGTGACATGTTCAATTACCCCCTATAGAGATATTTCATGATGTTCTATTTTTTTTTGACCAAAATTCCCCTTTATTTTCCATATTAATTTAAAATCACCATTCATATTTTTTACCATATACTAATTGTCATGGCCAGACCCACCACCTCACCACGGGCCCGGGACCACCACCTCACCGTGGGCGCGGCCCCACTTGGACCGGACCCAACTTGCCTGACCCCACTTAGGCCTGACGCACACTACACACACAACCCCCCCACACACACATACACACTCTTACAGAGACACATACAAAGACAAACAAACACAAAACAAACAAACAAACACCACATTTGTACATATAACACAAAACACACATCTCTGCTCATGGAGTGAAGTTGGTTCTTTTTCGACACTCTCTGAAATTTCTTGCATCGAGATGCCCCGGTTTTATGTCTGATTAAACGATGCGATCATCCATTTTTTTTTTCATCGCTGCACATTTGACAGAAATAAATTATATTGAATAATTACAAAATGTATTGGATTATTTAGGAAGGAATGAGATTAAAATTTACCTCTCGTACAGGGGTTTGTAATTGATTAAACCCAAATAACCTAAGTCATCAAGTTTGTAATTGATTAACTGTCCCCTATTCTCCTGCACCAATATGAACACAATTAATTAATATTTTGTAGAAAATAAATAAATTATTTAATTGCTTTTGTTTTGAACCTGATTGAGTTTAATTTTGTTTATTTTCTGCATCACTATTCCTCCTTTAAAATCTGATCGTTGTCTTCTGATTTTTGAGTAAAATTCTTCGAGAGTTTAATCGAATGTTTAAGAGAATTGGCCACTATGGATTATAACCCCGAAAAAACATAATGAAATCAATGATGTACATGTACAGAAATTTCCTATAATTTAGTAACAAAAAATCATGTACATGTACATCACAAAATCCTGTTCTTCAATACAAGAAAAGATTCCTTCAAAAAAAAAAATACAAGAAAAGAAGATTAAAAAAATGACCTATTGCCAAGAAGTGCACGGAGTTGAAATTTGTGACGCTCTAAAGCTCCGTTGCATCGAGATGAAATCTTTTGGCCCGAAATGACCTCTTCGAGGCTGTTCTCGAAGGAACTCACCAAATCTCTGCACCAATTGTGAAAATAAATTAGATCCAATAATTACCAAAATAGATTGGATTAATTTAGAAAGAGAGAAAATTGAAAATAACCTTGTACAGTGAGCAAATCCTTCTCTGCTTCTTTGTCTCGTTCTCATCCAATTCGAACAGGGATAAGAGAGAAGAAATTCTTGTACGAGGGTAATCGAATTTGTGTGCAACTCTCGCTCAATAGGAATTTTGTAAACTGCAATCAACCACAAACATAATCAATAATTATGATCAAGAACAAGTTAAGAAGAAACTAAATACCAAAGAAAATTGAATTGAAAACAAATCCAGCAATTTGCTGTCTTGATTTGGGGGTAATCGAAAAATCATTAATTCCTATAAAATACAAACAAATGGAGAAGAAACAATTACGTTTTTGTGTCTGTGCAGTAACGAATCCCACGTCAACCATGGAAATTGTCCATTGAATATATTTGTCCGCGAGTTAGAGCTCTTATCGAGTGCCCATTTCACATCTCGTCTCCTAGCCGAACAATCTGAGTACGGAATAGAAGTTCTGTGTTGGTTCTCGAGCATATGGGTTGTTTCGTAGTTTTGGTTCTCGAGCATATGGGAGAGAATAGAGAAGAAGGGAGAGATGAGAGAAGAACGAGGATTTGGAGAGGATGACTGGATATGTAGAGAGAGAAGAAGGTAGGCGAGAGGTGTATTAATTATGTTGAGCAGTTGAGGATGAATGGATATAAGAAAAATAATGATATGTCCAGATAACTTATTCCCTAAACATGGTTTACAATTTATACACCTTTTCTTATTTCCCTACTAAGGTTCTGTCATTACACCCTGCACCGAGTCCATTTTGTATCACATCCAAATATTAACGTTGGATTAAAATTTCTTAACGTTAGGATTAAGATATTTTAAAATTTTATGACCGTTTGAAAAAAGATTTTAGATAATTTGATTTGTTATTTTTTAAAGACTGTTTATTTCAGATCTGGCAGAAAAATAAGTAAAAGTTAATATTAGAAACAAATAATTAGTATGATACATAGTTTATGTGTACCTCTAAAATATTTATTAATCACTATCATATAATTTTGATATAAACAATATGTTGGATAATTAATTATTCTAAGTACAAATAGAAGTAATCATTGCTTTCTTTTATTTTTCTAATAATATGGTAAAAAACGGATATTACTTCCAGTAGATTTGGGGTATTGGAGGTTTCCAGTAGATTTAATAAATGTAGAGGATTTTGTATTGAAGTGGAACCTAAGATATCGACTTAAACCCTAATATTTGTAATTGGTAATTTGTAATATTTGTAATTTGTAATTTGTAATAATAATAATAACTAGTAGCGGGTTAAACCCTATTGGATAGTAAACTCAGTCAATATTTCTCTACCAACAATCTACAGTATTTCTATTTCCATACTTTAATATATTTCGTGATATGATATGATTTATGCATATCAAAGTAAAATGATTAATATTTTAGAAATATTTTTGTGAACTTTTTTTATAATAATATTAATCATATCTCACCTAATAATTAAAAACTTTATAAATAATTTTAACATATCAAGTTGTAGATAATTATTTTTATATTTTCTTTAGATAAATATTTACAAAAATTTGACAAAAATTGGAAGTTTTATAATTTCTTTAGGTAATATTTTAAAACAAATTATAATTTTCAAATAAAAAACTTTAACTCATAAAATAATACACACTCAAATTATGATTGTCTAATGTGAGAAATAACACATAGCCATACCGTAATTACACTAATATAACTCCAATTAGTATTTACACTTTATTTACTCATTTTTTCTTTATTTACCATTTTCTAATTGATAAATAAAAAATAAAACGAAATTAATATGAGAATTATGAGTTTATCACAATTTGCATAACTACTAATCACCAAGATGACATGAAATTTACCCACACTCTTATTTTGGAGCCAACCTTTTGCAATTTTCTTGTGTCACATCATTATTTTTTTTAACCATTAGATTATTATATGTGAAAAAATTAGACTTTTGATTAATCAATGATTTTTTTATAAATATTTTTTATTTATAATCATTTAAGTGTCCCTTATTTTACACTATGTTTTAAGGATCATTAGAAATGCATATCATCATATATGAATGATGTGGAATATTATTATTCGTTAAATTCATTTTAGACTATGTTTATTCAATTGTTTATCATTCCACATAATATTACGTGATTAAATGTGAATGTAATAGAAGATGAAAAGTTCATATATGAAATACTAATAACTTAATATCTAATATTATAAACATACAACATATAGTAGTATTATTTTTAGAATTTTTATTTTAAAAATTCATCAAATATATTCGTTTTATTTTTTCATTTAATTTGACATCCATATTAGTATAGTTCATACATACCATTTTCCATAATTTTATTTTGTAAAAATATTATGTAAAAAATACAATGCAAAAAGTGCATTTTGACAAAATAAAATTTTTATTATTTTATTTGCATAATAGAATTTTAATTATTAATATTTATTTTTAAAAATTATAACTATAATAATATCATATTATACTAAGTTGGTTATATTTGTTATTTTAATCAATAAAATTTAATATTAACTTTTTTTGAAAATTAATAGAAATAAAAAGAAAGTTTATCCGTCGAAATAATTTCTTAAATTTATAAACACTTATCAAGTAATAATGTTATTTTGTAAGATATAAAATTTAAGAAAAGCATATGATGTAAAATAATTTATATTTATCTTATGCTAATTTATTTTTTTATATTGTTTATTAAATTACATTCACTATTAAGTTTGATATTATTTATAATTTTCATTGAATTTTGAATCAATAAGAAATTATTAGTACTCTATAATTAATTATATGTTACTACGTATGTTGTATGATTTATTATTTTTCATATGATATTTTATGAAATATTGTGAACAACAATAATATAATATTTTGTTATGTTTTTTGTGAAATCATGTTGTACCATATATATTATTATACAATGACATTAATATAAGTGTTATTATTTAACTAAGAAAATGATATTTATTATCATTAATGTAAAATAATTGTAAAACATATAAATAATCATAAACAAATAAGTTTAAATAATTATATTATGAAATGATATTATAAATATTAATATATTATCAATATTATCAGATTTATATGTAATTTATATTACAATAAAAATTATAATTAATATTTTCGCCGCGTAGCGCGAGTATTCTCCTAGTTCACAATTGAAGTATGAACAAAATACACGCTAGCAACTATTTCTCATTTTATTGCAATATTTATGAAACAATATTCCACAAAAAATATTTCAATCTTTCTCATCATCTTTCCCGCAATTAGATCCCATTTTGAAAAAAAACTATTTTATCTTATTATGAATTAATATATTTCTAAAATTATATGATAAGGATATGATTTTTTTTTTAATATTGGAGGAAACTAATTTGATGTTTAAGGACTTGTTTCTTATAAATTTTTACCATTTTACCATTTTACCATTTGAGATATGGTCCTTCAAAACCCATTGAGTAGAAAATATAATTGACACATGATTGCACGTTGCACCAAAGAAAAAAAATGAGAACCGCTTGGTTTTTTTTTTTGAATTGGAAAACTTGTATTAGGATATTAAAGACATAAAATAGAATAAATTTACTTATGGTTTTCTTTAATCAATATATGGGTCCTTGAGGGATCAGATCAAATTATATCAAGCATTGATAATAACTAATCGAAATAGAATTGGGTTAACAACATTATGTTTAATCACTGTGTACCTAAATTAATTTACACCAAATTTATCCCATCCTTATTTTGAAACTATTTTTTTATGTAAATTTATTGTACCACGTTTTTATTTTGGACCTAATTTTATGTAATTTGATTGTGCCACATCATTCGCATTTTTTTGAACCATTAGATTATGATATATTACAAAATTTAAATCATTGATTAATCATCGATCTTTTATAAATCATATTTACTTTGTAACCATTTAAGTATCTATTATTTTACACTGTGTTTTAATTGTAAGAGTCCATAAAATATATTCGTTTTAATTGTTTCATTATTTTGACATCAAAATTAGCATTGTTCGTACAATTTGTAGCGGGAACAAGAGTAGAATCCTAGAGCAATATTATTTGGAGAATATTTTTATATTCAAATTAACATGTTTTATATTCACTACATTTCTGAATTTTTCTCTAGATGTATTTTTAAATGTTAATTTGTAATTATTGTAATTACCTGTTACTTATTGTGAATTATTATCTCAAAATTGTTTTGTTAATTGAGTGTTAATTGACTGTTAATTTGTGTTGTTAATTTAAAATAACTATTTGACAGATTTAATTTGTATTGTTAATTTAGAAATATTATTTGACAGCTTTAATTACCATAGCTGTTAAATTGTGTTATTGGGAATATTAATTAGTATATTTATAAGAATATGCATTGCCATATTATATCTTATAAGTTAAGAGAGGAGAGGAAAATGAGAAAAAATAAAGAGGCAACAGATTAAAATTCAGTCTTCTTCTCGATCCTCTTCAGAGAGTTCAGACCATAGATGTTTAAATCCAGTCATTGGTTTCCTCTTTTGTAAAGCCCTAGCTCTTCTCGATCCTCTTCAGACCACCAGAAAACATGTAATGACCCTAGCTCGAGCGATCTTGCATGGCCATGGAACTCCCAAACTTCAATTCAATGATTCACATCTCTTTCATCTTCCATTAAGAACATTTGTATCCTCAAAACTTCTTTCTTCCTCTCCAGGTCGTGAATCTCTACACAACGCCTCCTTAATCATCTTCTTCTCTTCCAAAATTCGATCCACGAGCTTTCAGATTGATGGATTGAGCTCCTGAAAAGTTCGCCTCACGCCAGATTTGGTATTAACATTACCGCAATCAGTTGCTTTACCTCTGATGAAGTCTTCGCATCAATCAATAGCTCTGCTGGTTTAATGGAATACAACTTTAGCAGCCCTAATAATCCCAGTAATTTCTTCCTTAATTCTTTAGAAATATTACATAGTTCAATTATACGAATAATCGATTCATCTTCTTTTTTTACAAAGGATGCATCGATTTGGGATTATCCATCCATCCTCTTCTAATGAGATTGTCCAGCGTTAGAATTCGATTGGGACGATATGAGTGAGGTGAGTGCTGAAAATGAGGCGATATAAGTTGCAGCTTCATCTTCCCTACATATGTTTATCGCATGAAAATAGAGGCTCAAATTGACCGGCGAATGGTGTAAAGGTAATTTATCATTTACAAAATTTATTATAGGCAAAATTATGTTGAATTCAGGTTTAAATTAAGACATTGAATTAGGGTTGATTGATTGTGACTAAATATATAATACACATTTGAGCTTAATTAATGAGAATTTGGGTGAATTTTATGAATTAGTCTCAACAACGCATAATTAGATTTAATAAGACGAATGCAGGAGATTTTAGGTTGTAATTAATTATGTGCTCTCCACAAAATAATAGATGGAAACTCTCTAAATAGCGAAATTCTCATATTCATTGAGAAATATATTTTGTATAGGATTTGTTGCGAGCTCTAAATATCGAAGAACGAGGTAGCATCACATATCAAGCAGAGGAATAATGTATCTTGGTTGAAGAAAAATATTTTTCAAAGGTGGAATCAGAGATTATGGTCGGGAAAATGTATTTCGATTAGTGTTAGCATGATATAATATCTGTAATTTAATTTATTGTTCAATTTTTCATGTATTATTTTCATATTTTTAAGGTTTCGTCGACTCTCTTGTAATTTTATAATTTTATAATTTGTGTACTTTATTGATATTGCTATCATTTAAGTGTATTATGGATCGTTGTGTAATTTTAGGCAATCTAATCTAATACAATTATAATTTAGCGTGGATTTCTTAAATTGCAATGATGGTATGGACTTTATTGTAATTTTTGAATTTTTTTTGAAATTTGCTACCAGTTCAGAAATTATTCTAGTTTCTGTTACCATTTTTTTGTAGGTACAACGCACTTCCTGTCAATTAGTTACAATTATAAACCCGCTCGACCGTATCGAAACCATACATACCGCTACAAGAAGTCGATGTCGGTACCACTTAAAAACAGTTTTGTGTATGTCCATTGAATACATATTAAATAAATATCATGATTATCAGAGGAATTTTTTTTGAAAAAAAATCTCACATTTGCCTCCCGAACTGTTCAAAAAAATGCAAGATTTCCCCCAAACTTTAATTTACTTTTTTTTTTATCTCCCTCACTTTTGATTTTGCTCACTTTTGCCCCTTCCATCAGTTAACTGCTTAGTCATCAGTTAAATGATGATGTGGCACTGTGACGTGATAATTTTTAGATAATTTCAGCGATGATGTGACAAAATTTATAATATAAAATTACACCAATAAATTAAATCTATTAACTCTTAATTCAACCTCTCTCTCTCTCGCCAGCCCTCTCTCACGACATCCCTCTCTCTCTCTCGCCCCCTCTCTCTCGCTCGCTGGATTCTCTCTCTCTCTCGCTCGCTGCTCTCTCTCTCTCTCGCTCGCTGCTCTCTCGCTCTCTCTCTCGCTGGAATATCTCTCTCGCTAAAACATCTCTCTCAAGCTTCGACCTTGTTGTTTCTCGCTGGAATCTCTCCCTATCTCATTAACTTCTTGTTTCTATACGAAAGGTACGTTGGTCTCTCTAATCTTTGTTTATTCTCGCGGTTTTAGTCCATTTCGCTCGATCCTCTCTATTTCTATTTGTTTTTTCTCGATGTTAGGGTTAATGACATTCAAATTAGGGTTAATTTCGGTCCAATTAGGGTTAATTGCATTCAAATTAGGTTCCCTTCTCTATTCCAGCCCAAATCCGGTACTGATACTCGTGCCACGTATACCCTAAACGAAGATGGCACCGTCATGGTGTTGAACGAGACATTTACTGATGGCAAACGTGGCTTCATTCAATTAGGTGTTGAACAGCGACGAGGCGAAATTGAAGGTTAAGTTCTACGTACCGCCTTTTCTTCCGATTTTTCCAGTCGTGGGAGATTATTGAGTGCTTTACGTCGATGAGGATTATCAATATGCTGTTGTACTTGTGGGTCAACCTACAAGGAAATATCTTTGGGTATGATTCTTTCGATTCATTAGTTTATAATTTTGATTAAGTTAAGAATGATTTAGGGTTTAGGGTAATCTCTATTTTGAATCTTCACTGGAGAAGAATAGTAGCACATCATTAAATTTCAATAATTAATTTGAGAAGTAATTAATACATCATTAAATTTCAATAATTAATTTAGATGTGTAATAAATTATAATTATTTGGGTGTTTTTGGTCTGAAATTCTCATATTTGACTCGTGTCGTGTTTGCGAATTACGAAAGTTCGATTTTAATTTTTTTCAAATTTATATTATTTGTCTGATATGTAGATATTAAGCAGGACGGCTACAATCGAAGAGGAAAAGTATAATGAATTACTCGAGAAGGCGAAAGAGCAAGGATATGATGTCAGCAAATTGAAGAAAACGCCGCAATCCGAATCGCTGCCAGCGGGAGAGGAAATCCAAATTGATAAATCTTATAAAAATACATGAATTATAAAATGTGAGAGTATGAGATAGTTGTATATGACGATCTCTTCTGATAATTGTATACAAGTTTAGTTATTTATGCGGTATTAAGATTAGGCTATTTATGAGTTTTGTATTGCAATTTTGATTTGTGATTTTTTTTTCTTTGTATTGTGTTCCTTTAAACATAACACAATGCAGCATGTGAAAAATGCAATTAAGATAAATTAGGTATTTTTTTTTCTAATGAATTTCAATCTATTTTCCTGGCAAAATGCAATTAAGATAAATAAATAAATAAAATATGTTTAAATACTAATCTTTAAACATAACACAACATTAAAATGTGTTCTCATTGTAACATAAATAAATAAAATATAACACCACATTAAAATGTGTTCTTGCTAAAAATAAATAAATTCCAGAAATTATGAAAGAGGAATCTTGCCGGCACAAGCAGCAGCAAATTCCTCCTCGAGGCTTGGTAATTCCTCCTTATACGGCAATATAACTTTCAACAAACAGCTTATCTGACATCGTCATCGTGTATAGAATAGTCCAATTCTTTCCTATACCCTTTGATTTCAACAAAGCAAGCACATGATGCCGAGGAATGAATCTTTTCTCCGAACTAAACGAGAGTAATATAGGACACGAAGCTATACTCCTCGGATCAAGCCCCACTTTCCCAATAAGGAAATCCATTTTGGACCTTATGTACTCCTGAGAAAGCCACCGAGATTCGAGGGAACTTTCTTAAAGCCATCTTCATGTCTTCTTCGGACCAGCCATAAGTCGTTTTGAAAAGGGCGACTTTCTTGTCGAATGTGACTTTCTTCAGTGAACTTACCACTGCCAGTCCCAAAATCCTGAAATCGCTGAGAATCGTTGAAAATAACCCTGAAATTGGACAAAAAAAACTTGTTGGTACCGGTACCGGTCTCTCAGAGGGGAACAAGAAGCACTCAAAAACTTGTTCTATAAGCAATCCCCAATGCATACACTCTCGAGAAAACTCAGTGAACTGGTACACACACTCAGAACACTCCAAATTGAGCAAGATCCGTTAACCCGTTTTCCTCTTCAACTTTACATACATACCCACAAATCTTTGCTATTTGCAATTTTACCTAAAACCCCTCTTATTTCCCATAATTTCTTTGCAGCCACTTTCTCTAATATATATATATATATATATCCTCGGAAATCTTCATTTTCACACATTTACAATATACCCGAAATTTCTGTTTTTTTACAGTTTTCCGCCATTTTGCACAAAAACCCTTGTAACTCTCAAAATACTTTTTTCTTTAATACTTTTTGCAACATTTCTCCTATATATCCTCGGAGATCTTACACATTTAGAAATACACCCAATCTTGCAATTTTCTGTCATTTTGCACAAAAACCCTTCTAACTCTCAAAATATCTTTTGTCCACAAATAAATCAAGCTTTTGCGTACCTAAAATCTTCTAACGGCCTTCAATTTTCTCCATTCAGGAAACTACTGGATACGTCCTGTATCTCCGTTAACACCTCTAATAGAGTATTGATTAGAAGTTTCGAATGATTAAAAAGATTTAATAATGCAAATTTTGCAGGCATAAATATCTCAAGAAATTTTTTATTTGACTGTTGTAATAATCCTCTCTTTCATTAAAATTTGAAGGATCCTTATTTTGGTAGTTATGTATTAAACGTTTTTGAAAATTAATCGAATGAATGTTTGTCGAATGCGAATGAGTGGTTTTATAAATAAATGCTGGAAACATTTATGTTCTGGGACACAAATACTTTGTTAATTGCAGGAAAATGCAACAAAAATAGGAATTCTTCTCTTTTGTTTTTCTTCCGTCAAGATCTTAATTTTGTCTTTCTTATGAAAATGACCACATAACTAAAACTCAACGATGCCAATTTGAAAAGTCTGTACATTATATAGTATTTGAACAATTAAAAATTAACGCCAGCTTTTAAACTCTTGAATCCAATAATTAAAAAACAACTAAGTAGTTTTATCCTCCAACGGCTATATCGAGCAAGGCCTAGAATCTTCTCCTCCAACGGTCATATCCAGAGAGACGTTGGAGGAGCCTCCCTGTTCTCTATATATACTCGCCCAACCCCTCTTTCTCTCTCTCCCTCTCTCTCTCTCTCTTGAGTCTCTCCTCTGTCTCTCTCTCTTCGACCAATTGAAGGAACTCTCATATTTTCTGCTCCAAATCAAAGAAACAGAGCGACATATCTAGTCTTTCTCTCTCTCTCTCTCTCTTCGACCAATTGAAGCAAGCAAGTACAAAGACACGTCGGAGCCAACAGATAGGAGAATCTCTCCTAGCTCTCTCTCCTCAGTCTCTCTCTTTTGAGTCTCTCAGGTCTCTCTGTTCGACCAATTGAAGAACTCTCATATTTTCTGCTCCAAATCAAAGATGAGTTAGAAACAGAGCGACATATCTAGTTTCTCTCTCTCTCTCTCTCTCTTCGACCAATTGAGGCGAGTTCTCTCTCATTTTTTCTGCTCCAAAATCAAAGATGTCTTAGAAACGCAGCGACAATGAGAGATTTCTTTCTGTTTCTAGAAGAAGCAAAAATGGCGAGTTCTCCCTTCAATTTCTTCTTGAAGAAGTAACCACAGTGCATACAGTTCCAACTGGGCCTTATGTTCTGTTCATGCAAAACAGGTTGAGGTAAAATACTAAAATTCCTGTCTTTTTCGAATTATTTTTCATATCAAGTTTGCATCTTTTGTTGGCTATTTTTTCTCTTATCTGAATTTATTTCAAGAATTCCAAGTTTGCCTTCTTCTTTCATTTTTTTGTTGATGTGAGAGCAAGCAAGAATTACTTGCTTCTCGAAAAAGTACTATTTTAGCAAAAGTACTATTCTTTTCTCTTATCTGAATTTCTCTCTCTTTTTTCTGTGATTCGAATTGTAGATAAAGGATCCAAATTGTGCAAAAGTACTATTTTGAGCAGCGATTAATGAGGGGGATCGAACAGTGGTGAAGAGAACCGAGTCATTGCTGTGATGAATGCATCTTATTTATTACCTGGTACTTATTATTATCTCTCAATTCCTTATTTATTTTACTTGTACTGTTTGCAAGTCTAACTTTCTTTTTATGCATAAATTTCAGAAGCACCAAAATAACTCGCTGCAGCAGGATAGTATGAAGTTTCATGGATCCCTTTGGGTCTGAAAATACCACAAGACTCTTTTCATTACATGTGTAATTTTCTAGCTTGTATGTATGTGTGATATGTGTATGATGTATGGGTGTATCTGATCTGTGTATGTGTGTGATGTATGTGTGTGTGTGTGTGTCTTATCTGTGTGTATAATGCTTGTGTGTTTGTCTTTTTCATGCAGGTTAGGGCGGGAAGAAGGGGGTTCGGGACGGGCCCACGCGGGTCCGGCCCGGGAGGGTTCGGGCCCACGCGGGTCCGGCCCGGGGGTTATGGCCCACGCGGGTCCGGCCCGGGAGGGTTCGGGCCCACGCGGGTCCGGCCCGGGGGTTCGGGCCCACGCGGGTCCGGCCCGGGGGTTCGGGCCCACGCGGGTCCGGCCCGGGGGGGTCGGGCCCACGCGGGTCCGGCCCGAGAGGGTTCGGGCCCACGCGGGTCCGGCCCGGAGGTTCGGGCCCACGCGGGTCCGGCCCGGGGGTTCGGGCCCACGCGGGTCAGGCCCGGGGGGTTCGGGCCCACGCGGGTCCGGCCCGGGGGGTCGGGCCCACGCGGGTCCGGCCCGGGGGGTCGGGCCCACGCGGGTCCGGCCCGGGGGGTCGGGCCCACGCGGGTCCGGCCCGGGGGGTCGGGCCCACGCGGGTCCGGCCCGGGGGGGTCGGGCCCACGCGGGTCCGGCCCGGGGGGGTCGGGCCCTCGCGGGTCCGGCCCCGCGGGTCCGGCCCGGGGGGTCGGGCCCACGCGGGTCCGGCCCGGGGGGGGACGGGCCCACGCACCCTGGGTCATGTTTCGATAGTAAACTCAGCCAACATTTCTCTACAAACACTCTACAATATTTCTATTTCCATACTTTTATATATTTCAGTGATATTAATTTATGCATATCAAAGTAAAATGATTAATATTTTAGAAATATATTTTGTGAAATTTTTATAATAATATTAATCATTTCTCACCTAATAATTAAATACTTTTTAATTAATACATATCAAGTTGTAGATAATTATTATCTTTAGATAAAAATTTAAAAATTTTGACAAAAATCGGAAGTTTTATAAAAAAATTAGGTAATATTTCAAAATAAATTATAATTTTCAAACAAAAAACTTACTCATAAATATAATACACACTCAAATTATGATTCTCTAATGTGAGAAATAACACATAGCCCATACCGTAATTACACTCATATAATTTTCATTTGTATCCCTAAAAAATAAGCATCATGCAAATCCCCTAAACTTCATACAAAAAGATTTTGATGTTAATTTTCTTCTTTTGCCTAGTGCTTAGATGTACAATTGAGGGTAAATTGAACCGTTTTTTTTAATCAATATATGGCTCCTTGAGAGATCAGATCAATTTTTATCAAACATTGATAATAACTAACCAAAATAGAATTGGGTTAACAGCATTCACATTTCTTTAAATCGTTAGATTATGATATATGTCAAAATTTAGATTATTAATTAATCATTGGTTTTTATAATCATATTTTTTGTTATAATCATTTTAGTGTTCATTATTTTACATTATTTTTTAATTCTAAGATTTCATCAAATATATTTGTTTTAATTGTTTCATTATTTTGACATTAATATTATCGTTGTTCATATATACTGATTTCCATAATTTGAATGTGTAAAAATATTATACGTACGAAAATAGAATGCAAAATGCATATTTACAAAATAATATTAAAAGGAACAAGTATAATATTTCTTAAACAAAAATCAGAATATTTTGCAAATTATCACAATCGCAATATCCCTACAAATTAGTTCCACATTCAATTTTCCAATATTTTGTTCGTTTATCACTCGTCAGACCCAATAATTAGACGTGACAACCAGATATTTTTAATTCAATAAAATTAAGGGTATAGATAAGAAGCAATATTTCTCCTTTGTGGGTGGTCATAATGTCTTCATGGACATTTCATAATATTTCATTTTGAATATAAGTATCTTCGCTTCGTTATATATCCATTTTATTTGTTCTATATCCATTTTGCCTCAGTTAATTTAAAATTTAAAAAGAAAAAGATCTATTTACATTTTATGTGATAATTGACGATCCGGACAACATGTAGTTTCGGCTATGTTGCACGGATACGGGTACGGGTATCGTATCCGATACGATACGGATACGGCGATACGGCAATTTTTGAAAAATCACGGATACGGATACGGCTATATAGTTATTATTTTAATATATTTATATTATATATAATAAATAAATAAATTATAAATTAAATATCATGACAATAAAAAAAATAAACATAACAATACGAGTATCATAAAATTATCTTAAATTATTTTAGAAGTATCCTAAAACTAATTTTAGAAGTATCCTAGAAGTATCCTAGAAGTATCATATACAAATTATTTAAAAATATTATGGGCCAAAACATATATTGGGCCGAAGTATCCTAAATGGGGTATCCTAGCCGTATCCTAAACGTATCCCAGTCGTATCCTGCCGTATCCTGCCGTATCCCCGCCGTATCCGAAAAAAATAATTATTAAAATAATCGGATACGCCACGTGGCGTATCCGATACGTATCGCAGCCGTATCGCACCCGTATCCGTATCTGATACCCGTATCCTCAGGATACTTCTGCATTTTTGGAGTATCCGCGTAACATAGAGTTTCGGTAATGTATACTTGTATAGATAATTGATTTTGTTGATAATAATTCCAAAATTAGTATTTTTATTTTTTTATGTTCATTTTTCTTTATTTACCATTTTCTAATTGATAAATAAAAAACAAAACGAAATTAATATGAAAATTATAGCATGACTTGGTAATCATGTAGATGGCATGAAATTCACAATAGAAACATGAACAAAATACAGGTAGCAACTTCTTTCTCATTTCGTTGCAATATTTAGTGAAACAATATTTCACAAAAAATGTTGCAATCTTTCTCATCATCTTGCTCTCAATTAGATCCCATTTTCAAATACTATTCTATCTATTATGAAACCTTTCTAAAATATATGATAAGGACATGATTTTTTTTAATATTGGAGGAAACTAATTTGGTGTTTAAGGACTTGTTTTTTATCATTTTTTACCATTTGAGATATGTGTCCTTTGAAACACAGGATAAGAAATATAATTGAGACATAAGTATCACAACATGAACAAAATCAAAACTGCCTGTTTTTGACAATAATAGATATATTCTCGACGGGTTCGGGTCTTGTCCAAAGAATTGGACAAGAATAGGTCCAAAGCTCTTCATAATATCATATTTTTGTGCGTTTTAATTATTATTTTTTATCATATTTCTAAAACACAAGACAAACTTACTTTGATTATGTACGTTTTATTAAAAAATTGTACAACTTAATATGATTTTTATTAATACAAATATTTTTTTGTAATTTAATATTATAAGCATTTAAATTTAAATTTTTATAATAAAAATTATTAATCATCGGATCGAAAATCATAAGAATATGAAAGGGCTCTGGACGGATTCTTGTTCAAAACCCTTTGGACAAGACCTGCTCTCATCCTCGACTTATCTCTGTAAGGTGGAATGTCATCCTTGCTCACAAAAGAATGTCCACGTAACATTGGTAATTTTACGTGCGGTGTGCACCGCCAAGACCGAAGGATATATGGCTCTTTCGGTGCAGGGGCGCGCGATAATAATAGAATAGCAAAAGGCAAAATATTTCTCTCGGGCTGGGCGGATCAAAATAAAAGATATCTAGCCTGTGTAACTTTATTTTCTAAAATCTCCGTAAATATTTTTTCTTGCTTTTAATAAAATTGAATGGAGAACTTTAGATTTGTTAATTTTATAAAAAAAAACATTGTTAATATATGTTGCATTCCATATGTTAAGTGATTAAACATACAAAAAGTCTACAGTGCAGGAATTTATTCACCGAACTATTACCGAAATATGAGGTGGAGTCGAATTTCCCCTATCTACCCTGCCACGTAGAATACCAAGTCTACATGCAAAATTACATGGAAAAGAAAATAAAGACTTCACTTCTCCGTCGCCCCCACCTGATCCCATCCCTACAACTTCGCATGTCCGCCACCAAAGGTCCAAACTTCACCTGCAGATTTCACCTCCTCGGCCTCAAGATCTCGCATCCTTCTCCAGGACTCCAACTCCTTCTTTCATGTCCGCCACCAAACTTCACCTGATCCCATCCCTACAACTTCGCATGTCCGCCACCAAACTTCACCTGCAGATTTCACCTCCTCGGCCTCAAGATCTCGCATCCTTCTCCAGGACTCCAACTCCTTCTTTCATGTGTTTCCGTGTTCTCGTGTTTCCGTTCACCATATCATGTCGTCATCCAGATCTAGTCACGGCGCCTAACCACAACCCCGCGAGACTTCACAGCTCACCGCTTTTCAATGCTCATTTCACAGTTGTATCTTGTCCTGGCATCCAACTTCACAAATTAGCGAGATTTCATGAGCGCTGAGTTAGCAAATAAAAACCCAGTCGAAACTTCAATGCTGACTGGTACGTATTTTGAATCATTATCAGACCTCAATTGGGGTCTGTATTGCTTTAATTAATGCATATTACAATACTAATTAAGCTAATATTCAATAATTACTTTGCATTTAATAAGTAATGTCGATGTTGATATTGAATTAGGGGTTTACGGCAATATTGAATTAGGGCTTAACATGGTACGGCACGTGCAACAAATAGCACAAGCTGGTAATCGAGTTGTTGGCCATACCATTAGACACATACATTATTAAGGCGCCATTATTTTCTACGATGAAAGGTACACATCAATTTTACGAATATACTCGGAATTATCATATTGGTCGAGGCCTCATGTAAAGGTTCCTTGACTCACAAGATCAAGATATGAATGACTTGACTTATGATACATCTTCATTGGACCTGATCGTTGACTCGTCTTAGGATTGAAATGATTGTTTACTGTTTAGAGAACACCATTCTTGAAGTAAGGGGTATAGAGCTACTTTCCTCGGCAGGTCGAAAATGGACTCGTAATCAGGTCATTTAATTAAATTAAATTAATTTATCTTTTGCAAATTTATTTAATTTAATTTTTTTTTCCAGAGGCAATTCGAGCAGTTAATAAGTGCGAAAGAAGCTCTGACAAGAGTTGTGTTGTCGATTAAGGACGAATTGGTGATGAATTTTTAGATGATTGATTTGAGAAAATGAACTTTAGCTCTCGGCCAGTTGAGTGGGAGATATCTCTGAAGAGGTTTTGAATCTTTGATGAGTTTTGTTGGCAAATTTTGCATCGGCAAATAAATTGTAGGCTTGTAGTGGACTAATTTTGTTACATAGAACAACTTGTATCTATTTTATTCTTGTTTTCATGTTGATGAGATTATTAACTTTGTTTTGTTTGTTCGTTTGTATATCTCAGGGGTCATTGTTAAGAAAAGTAATCATTAATGGAAATATATTAGAGTAGATAATATAAACTCTGTAGAAGGAAAGAAGAGGCTATTATTGGTCCATAACTCAATTATTTGTGCTCACGTGGCACACCAAGCAACATTTGTCTCCACCTCACACTTCGGTAATGTTTCTGTAAACAATTGTAAACAATTTCCTGCACTGTATACTTTTTGATTAAACATATAATTTGTTTGAAGTGACGTAAAATATGTCAACTTTAGATTTGTTAATTATTCAAAAAGATATTTTCTATAGCTAGATATAATAGCAATATGATGGAGAAAAACTATTTTTTTCTAAAAAAATTAAGATATATTGGGATAAGAAGTTCTCTTTTCATTTTAGAAACTCCAACTTAACTAATTTATTTTCTTGAAATTTCTTATTAGGATAGTTCCTGATAAATAATACCTCCCTTATAGGAATGTTAATTTGTTAATTTGTGGGTACTGGATTACCACACGAGGCCAGCGCGCACCCTATCTCCTGCGATTTGCGCCAGACCACCTATTTATAGGAATGTTCACAAAAGTTAGCTCGATCTGATCTAATTGAATATATTCAATGTAAATAATCTTAATTTATTTGAACCGAACTGAACTATCAATTGGTAATAAGCTTTCGAATCGACTCAGAAATAACGGTCATACCATATTTGAAATCTTTTATTCAGTTAAATGGTGAATCCGTTTTAAAAGCACAGTTGAATTAATCTAGTAAGTTTTGCGTTGCTCAGGTACTTTCGCTTCGATAAATCTTAAAAAGTCAAATATATCATAAATGTTCTTAAACCAAATTGAATACATAACCAAATAGGCGGAATTATTTGAATTTAGTCAATTAATCGAACGATTCAATCTGAATGTATTAACCTACCTGTGTGTAAACACCGCATGAATGGCCCTTCGTGCATGTATTAGTCTTATAATCGTAATATTTTCCTTGAGAGACCCATAAATCCACTGCCTCCTTCGCATTCAAAACATTGTTTACTTGGTTGGCCCCGTATGGCTTCGACCAGCGTCCATCCTATTCAAAGTGAGATTTTAAAAATATTTCAGCAAGTTAGGGAGGTTTCGAAAAATTTCTAATTTAATAGGAAAGAATAATGAAATAAAAATTCAAATGAAGGAATTAGTGAGCTACCTGTGCGGAGAACATCTGACATTTGGAATTTTGTTTACTCTGCCGAACTAGGGTTTGTGCTCGAGATGCAAGCGTAGGGCTCCACCTGAGAGGCCCTACCCCTACTGCAGCTCGGGCTCGATTATGTGACGTCAAATATTGTGATATTTCGTCTGCTCCGGAGATAGAGACCTGGACCGAAGCGAATACTAGTAACAAGAGATGATAATGAACTTGAGGAACCATTGTTTTCTTGAGGGATAGACGCTTGATTAGATGTCTGCATTTATAGACAGAAAATTACAATATCAAAAGATTTTGAAAAAAAGAATTCGAAATTAAGATGCGTAGCTGAATTGTTTGTATAATCATTAGTGGAATTATTTTTATTTTTTTTCATAATCTTTGCAATGTCAATAAATTAGATGAAGCCAATCATTTTACCCAAGTGATGTAACTTTTATTATGCCCATTCTTTCTTGTATAAAATCTTTGTAAATCTTTACTGGTTGTTTGCTATAAAACATCACGAGGACAACCATAATGTTGACTAATTGATACAAAGTGAAACCCTCCCAAAAGACGATATGGTTCTAAACAAGCATATAATCAATGCCAACGTTAATATAAATAATAAAATACATCCGGGTTAACACATTTTGGTCGGAAGAATCCTCAAATTTGGAGATGAATTTCATTATTTCTTCAACGTAATCAGAAACTTCTGTTTTGTGAATTCATAATTTATTACACTATTTTTCTTGTTCAATTGTGTTGAATTTATCATTTTTACTTTTAGGGAAAAATATTATTAAGAGATGAAGATGAACCATCTGAAAAGTCGAAAATAAATTATTATCATGAAGAGTTGGAGGGTGAAGATTTTATTTTACGTACCATAATAGACGATTTTTAGCTTTTTTTTTTTTAATTTTATGAGAGAGAGTTTGTCATTTTTGTGTATATATATATGAATTTTTTGATTGAAGTATTTTTTTCAACTATTCATGATTTTATGAAAATTTACCTTGCTCAATTTATTGAAAACTACAAAATTGGATTCGGACAACTATATCATTTTATTTATTTATTTGTAGTTATGATAATGTATATATGTATAGACTATAGAAAAGTGATTTTATTGATCGTAATCCAATTAATGGGCACATATCCCAATTGGTTGAGTGTGAGACACAAAAAACATATGTAGTGAGAAATTATTGATTCAATTCTCATCGACATCAATGGACGAAGTATGAGATTTTTTGATTTTTTATCAAAAGAAACAAAAATAAATAATCAAACTTAGTATTCTTTTTAGGCCATTTTTTCATAATTAAAAGAAAAAAACGAATTAATTTGTAATTTATAAGTTATCTATCACAATTAGCCTGACCTACTAGTCACATGGATGGCATGAAGCCGCAATAAAAATAAAAATGTGAAGATACAAGTACCTCTTGTATGTGACTAGAAAATCTCCAAAAAAAGAAAATCTTAGAAAATCATCCCGTATGTGTAATCGCATCCTTACACAAGAAAATCTCCAAAAAAAAATTGGCCTACGGATACAGTATGTGTACTATGCGCCGAAACCTTAGAAACCACTTCCCACCTCCTAGCCAATTGCCCCTATACCACGCTCGTTTTCGAACAAATGGATCTCACCTCCAGCTTACGACAAACTCTGCTGGCTACTTGGCATGCTCTGTCCAAGGGCCAAAATCGGGAAACCGACACTCACCGACAAATTGAGCAAAAATGGGCGGCTACTATTTGGATGATCTGGAAGGAACGAAACATGCGAATTTTTCAAAAAAAGGGAAGAATGCCAAATCTATTGGTCCAAAATATCAACAGCTTGATCTATTCCTGGACTCTAGCCAAAATTTAGCTATCACTATTAGGGCTTCAATAAAAAATTTATTCGATGTTTTTCCTCTTTGTATTCTTATCTTTTTTGTAATTTGTTCTCTAGAGGTTCCTTAAGCCTCGACAGTGTAAACTTTTTTTCTTTCTTAATATAAATTTGGGCCGACCATGAGCGCGTTTCGCGCTCTAGGACCAACTTCAAAAAAAAGTACCTCTTGCATTTGCATTTGCAATATTAATGGAAGCAATATTCCGACTTTTTGTTGCAACTTCTTTCTTTCATCTTTAGCATCTTGCTCTTAACTATATTCCACTGTCAAAAACTACTATCTCTACTATGAATTATTAATATTACATTTCTTAAATATATGATAAGAAACATAATTTTTTTTATAAATATTGGAGAAAACTAATTTGATATTCAAGTAGAATAAGTACAGAAATTGCCATTCTCCTTCCACATTTGAATATCTCTTCCATATTAATTTCCACCTTTTGAGACAACTCATGATATTTTTCTATTTAGAAGTATTTTGTACTTGTTTGTAAGTTGTAACAATACAAAATATTTGTTAATTTTTTGCAATTTTAAAATTTGATCACCTATTTTTAAATTCATTTACCGTTACAAATTATAATGCTAATCTACCAGCACCGAAATCAGCAAGAAATTCCAAAATTATCCCAAAATCAGTCGCAAATTTCAATCTTTTTAATTTTATTCAGTTTGGAGATGATTGGTCCTTGTTGGTTCTTCTTCAATGTCTTTTCGAAACTTGCGAAAACAATTAAGAAAATAAAACAAGTATGCATACAGAGAAAAAAAAATGCATCTCATTAAACCTACTTAGATCTAAAGGGTCATAAAATAAATTAAGATAAAATTACTCAAACTGGTATTAAACCAGTAAGCATATAATGTTTCTAAAATTGGTGTGAAAAACAAATTAAAAAATGAACAAGCAAGAAATTAATCAGTTTTGACCTTTGATGAAGAAGACATGATCAATGCCAAATTGATACGCATTTCGATTATTTGGTGTCCAAGTTGACTCAGGAAGAAAAGCATTAATATCTATTATTTACTTACTATCCAAATCGACAAAATATACCTAAAACAATATTGATTTCGATTAATTGGGACCTGCCACGACACGACACATGTTTCAGCATGAACATATTTCAGTCAAATCCAATACTAGATCTGGTGCAAAAAAAATACTAATTGATTAGGATCTGGACTCTGAAGACAAGATCTATTGCAAAACAATACTATTGCTTGCCAATAAAAAATGCTACATGAGAAAAACAAGTTCGAGAGGAGAGAAATAAAATATCGGTTCAAATCTGGAGAGAGGAAAGAAAATAAGAGCCAGGAATATTTGTAACTAGGGGAGACGTCGCGCATTTTGCAAAATGTAGAGGTGATTTTAAGTGCACTTTTTGTATATTTTGAAGTGTTTTCTTGGATAGTTTAATAAGAGTTATATAGTATTTGGTGATTTTGCAGAGTTGATTTGGTGAAATCTTACATTATCTTGTCTGTCTTTATGAAATTCAAAATTTTAATCAAAATGTAGAACGTACTCTCGCTCAAATTATTTATGTGTGTGTAACTTCAAAAAAAAAAAAATATATTTATGTGTGTGTATCCACGCAAGTGTGGGTGGGCATGTGGGTGAGGGGTGCGTAGATTTATGAAAAGGATAAGAAATATTTAGAAACTAATTTGCATAATATATTTTTGGAAATATCAGCAAAGTTTATGATATTTCCAAGTGATTCAAAGGTGAAATGATATTTTGAAGTGTTATATCTTAATATCTTAATTTTGTAATTTGTTTTGCAATCACATTTTTCTATACAAGGAGCACTTTCAAGTCTTATTCACCTATTGGCTTTTGATCCCATAGATGTTGCGGTGGGATTTATACCTTTGAAGGTTGTTGGTGATTCATTTTCGTCACGAATATTTCGTTGTTCGTATCCAAGTAATTCATTTTCGTCATGAATATTTTGAAGTCCCAAATTTTACATGGTCATTTGAATATAACAAATTTGGAGATGGATTTCATTGTTTCTTCTATGTACTCAAAAAGGTCTGTTTTATGAATTCATAATTTTGTTCACAATTTTTGTTGTTCATTTTAATTATGTTGAATTTGTAACTTATTTTTAGGGGAAAGTATCATTAGGAGAAGAGATAAATGAAGATAAACCCTCCGAAAAGTCAAAAATAAATTCTAAATTTTGTACTTAAAGGTATATAACAAGCAGGCCTGGTCCCATGTTTTGGAAAAAAATAAATTATTTGTGTTTCGAAAAAAAAACTAAAATTGTAGTTTGTGAAATTTGAACTCATGACCTCTCGCAAAAGTGATAATTGTTTTATTAATGAGTCACAAAATCTTGTATAATCTTTAATAGTTTTATTGTGATTATACTCATTTTTAACTGTATAAATCAAGTTTTTCGAAAATTCTGGACCTAAAATTTTGAATCCGAAATTCGAATATTTTAGACCTATATCTGGACCGGGCATGACAACAAAGAAAAAATCACACACAAAGCGAGACAAAAGAGGCTGGGCCGAGCCCAATTTCTTTTTATTAATTTTGCTTTATAATTATCTGGATGTAAAAGCTTCATAGTAGTAGTCATGCTAATTGTGAATTTCGTGTTATGATTAATGAGAGAGAAGTTACTACGTGTATTTCGTTCATACTTCTATTGTGAATTTCATGCCATCTACGTGATTAGTAGTCATGCTAATTGTGATATACTCATAATAATTCTCATATTAATTTCGTTTTATTTTTTATTTATCATTTAGAAAATGGTAAAAAAAAAAGATTAAAATAAAACAAAAATACTAATTTCGGAACTATTATCAACAAAATCACTTATCTATACAAATATACATTACCGAAACTACATATTGTGTGGATCATCAATTATCACATAAAATGTAAATAAATAATTTTTAAATTTTAACTAAACTGAGCAAGCTGAATTATCATAAAATGGGCATAGAGCAAAAATACTTGAATTCAAAAATGAAAAAGAAAATATAATTCCCCCTTAAATTCTCCCACAACGTTGGATGCACGGGCAATGTTTTAAATCAAAACATCACAAATAAACATGTGACAGTCCTAGACAAATATGTGTTAAACTCGGATTTATTTTATTGTCTATTACTCTCTCTAGAAATAACTAATAAGTAATATCTCGATCTCTTTGATTTCTTGATTCAAATTCAAATTACTTCCAATAAGTAAGGTTCTCAATAATTTATGTTTGATTTTCTTATTCTTGTTTCGACTGGTTTCCTCGGTATATTACAAATATTATAAAATGTTTATTATGATAACATTATGATTTATGACCACCCAAATGGACAAATATCATTTCATATATCCTTAATTTTATTAAGAATATGGTTGTCGTGTCCAATTTTTGGACGTGACGATAAATGAACAAAAGATTGGGAAATTGAATATGAAATTAATTTGTTGGAAAATTGGGATTGTGACAATTTGTGGATGATATTCATAATACTATATTTTTGTTTAATTATTATTTACAATAAATCTGATAAAATATTAAATTTAGTTTACAATTAGAATTTGATAATTTGATTTGTTTGCTACCATTTGAAAATTTATAATTATAATTTTACAGGATGTTAACAAAGCTTTTACCACTTGGATATATTATAATTGTATTTACTTTAAGAAAAATGACTGGACACTCCATTTTATTGTACTTCGGTCATCCCGACACAACACGTGGCATTTTGTTTTTTTATACAAAAAATATTGTTTTCGTTATTTTGACCGTCCAACGCACTTAGCCCTTCGTGCATCGTTTTATGTACATTTTTATTATGTGTCGTACTTTTTAGATGTATGTTATACATTTTTACATAATCTTTCAAATGTATGTTATATCTTTTTTGATATATGATATATTTTTATGTGTTATATTTTTTTAGACGTATCATACACCGTTGTATGTTATATATATTTTAAATACAATAATGTTATATTTTTGTACATTTCTTTTGTTGTTGAGAAAAATATAGTAGGTTCTTCTTAAGTCATACTTCTATTATAGAATATTATAAATTTTCAAATGTTTACAAATCATGCAATTAGAAAGGTATTTGTCCTAATCTAGCTAAAAATTATTACTCCTAAATACCTTAAATTATAATTGCATGATTAAATCCAAAAAACAAAATAAAAAAGCTTATATGAAATCCGGGAAATCCTGTTCCTCTTTTAAAATCCTGGATTGCCTTTCCTTATCTCCTAAAAATCCAAGACAACCTTTGAAGCCTGGAAATCAGAACTATCATTTGGAATCCTGGATTGAGTTCCTGGATTGAAACCTTCAGCGGTATACTCTTCTTTCATTAACAGCACCTTTCGATCTTCATCAATTGAATCTTCAACAAGTCTCTGACTTCATTAAAATCCTCACCAATCACTCCAATGAAGATCCGTCTTGCCCAAGAAATTATATATTTATTATGTATATTTATTTGTTATACGCTTTTATATATACATTACTACAAACCATAATATTGGCTACAATAATTTTCGTCTCCAATATTGTTATTGGCCATCATATTTCTCCTTAGCTACAAGTAGGGATGTCAATGGTGTGGATATTGCCCGAACTGACCCGAACCGTATCCGAAGAAATATCCGGATTCGAAAAAAATATCCGGATCCGAGTGGATCCGGATATGGATCTGGTTGTTAATTTTAGGATCCGGAACCGGATTCGATATTCGATTTTGGTGCTGGGACCGGATCCATGTTCCGGATCCGAATATTTTTAGGATCCGGATATTCGGAACCAGATTCGAGTATCCGGAACCGGATCCGGATACGCATATTATATATTATTTTTATGTATTATATTTGATATTAGTTGAAAATCATATACAAATTAATGATTTGTGAGTGATTTAAACTCACAATCGTAAAATTACATTTAAATATAATCATATTTATCGTTCATGTCACAAATTATATATATTCATAGCTAAAAAGTAAGTTAAGTTATAATAACACAGTATCCGTTTTAATATCCGAAAGAGAACCGTATCCGTATCCGTATCCGACAATATCCGAACTGTATCCGTATCCGTTTATTATCCGAACCGTATCCGGATCCAGGTAATTCCGTATCCGGATCTGTATCCGAAAAAAAATATGGATATGGATCTGGTATGACCACTATCCGAACCGGATCCGAACCGTTGACACCCCTAGCTACAAGTGGTCTTCTCCAATAATCCCTAACCAATATCTGATAGTATTATTGGCTCCAATAATTCATAGCTAATATTTAAAGTATTATAATTATAATACGGGTATGTGTGAAATCTTTATTTCTGAATTTTGTAATTTGTTTTGCAGACACATTTTCATCGGAATTTTTTTGAAGCCCCAAATTTTACATGGTCATTTGAAGATAACAAATTTGGAGATGGATTCATTATTTCTTCTATGTACTCAGAAAGTATGTTTTGTGAAAATCATAATTTATTACAATATTTTTCTTGTACATTTTTATTATGTTGAATTTGTATTTTTTATTTTTAAGGAAAAAAATCATTAGGAGAAGAGAGAAATGAAGATAAACCATCCGAAAAGTAAAAAAAAAAAAATTAATTTTCTATTTAAAGGTATATAATGTCACACCCCAAAAATAATAAAGGAGTGGGCGCGACAACCCGCCAGTATACAACTCGTATACCATAGGCTCTTATATGATAAATTCATAAAAACATAAATTTCACAACTCGAAAACAACGACACACATATATATATACATGCATCACTATAACATATACAAACGAACATAATGAAACCTAGCGGAAGCATATAAATACATATGCGACATAGACCAACACAAAACAAACAAAATATCGCAGCAACAAAAGGCTCGCTGGCCAGAAACGGAAGTAAACTAATATACACAAGATGAAGGTTCCGCGATGAAAACGAAACCGTCGAACTCACACTCTAGATACCCGCTGTCCCAAATAATCTGTCCACCATACCTAGACTCAAAACATTCAAATAAAATGGTTAGTCACGGAAGTGACTAATTGAGTGAGTTTTGAGCCTAACTTATTAAGATCGACTTCATACATGACTAGTCAAAAATCTCGCTCGAAAATAATCATAATCATAATTCGTATTCTGAAATAATATAAGTATATAAATACTTCTCAAAGTACTTGCCCTGGCTTTTCGAAATCGAAATCACTTACCTTCATACATAATCATATACATACTAATACTTTTACCCGGGGTGAGGGCGCAAATAACTCTCGACTGAAGTGCCAACCCGAGCTGATAGTGAATCACACTTGGGCTGGAACAAAACAAAAAGGGAAGACATCCACCCGACGACTGGATATCCATGCGCCACAGCCAAACCCCTCATGGGTCGGAACTTTGCAGTACATCAAGTTAATTACGCATTTCCCTCAATAGAGTCTCACATAGACCCTTTCTAAAATCGCAAGTCCCAGCTTACGATTTAGACAAATTCAAATCATACATATAGAGAGCCTCATGAAGACCCCCACTAAAATCGTAAACCCGGCTTACGTTTTATCCAAATAAAATTCTACATATATATAGATGATCAAATCTACATAATATACATTTTGTTGAGGTAACACGGTTTTTAAAGCAAAATACGATTTCGAAAGCAAGAACCCATGACTATCATGTAAGGTCGAGAAACGCTCGTAAATCGAATCTTAATAAGAGAGAAGTGAGAGTAGCACCCACCTAATGGAAAAAAACTCGAAAAACAAGAGATTAATCGAAACGGCGCACAAGATTGAGTGAAAATGGAGAAACTCATGATCTATGTTTTTGATCGTTGGAAGAGTTATATATTTAATATGGGTCTTATATTCTGAGATTTTAGGAATAATAATCTACAAATATCAAAACTCTATTTTTTATATTTATTACATATGACAAGGAAAAATATTATTTTAAGGCCCAAAACAAAAACAGAGAGCTTACATATCATAGGAGAAGATGTAAATAATAACTCATGATTTATGTTTTGGATTCGAGTCCATTGATATTATCAATAAAATTATGAAATCAAATATATTCACGATTTATGAATTATGTTTTTTTTAAATAATAATAATAATAATAATAATAATAATAATAACAATAATAATAATAATCCATGGTCCCAAAGAAAATATAAGATATTATGATTTTTGCAAATTAGACTGCTTCGAGGATGTTAAAGCCAGTTAGTTCAGTAATTGGCCGAACAAACATATGCAAAAGGCCTAGATTTATAATTTTATTGGCCAGGCCTAATTAAATATCTTTATATACAATATATTTTAGCGAAATCCTGAATATGAGAATTATTAGTTATCTATCTATCACAAATCACAATTAGCATGACTACTAGTCACATATATGGCATGAGATTGAGAACCACAATAAAAATGTGAACAAGATACAAGTAGCTCTTGCATTTGCAATATTAATGAAATTATTAGATTAGATTAGATTAGATCCCACTGTCAAAAACAATTTGGTTGCACTTGCAACTTCATTCTTTGTAATCTTGCTCTTAAGTAAATCCCACTCACATATATATGATAAGAACATGATGATTTTTTTTTTAAATATTGGAGGAAACTAATTTGGTATTTAGGGATTTATCATAATTTATCATAATATATTACAATTATAACCTTATTGGCATGTGTTATTTCGAGCAGGGATAAACCTTATTGGCATGTTGTTTCGGTAGTTGAATACCATATATCATCATTTGAGGATAATTCCGAAATATGTTTCGGTAGTTGAAGATATTTTTATTGTAAGCTGAAACTATTTGTGTTTTTTGTATGTAATGATGCAATTAATTTTATTATCGGCGTATATTTTGTTGTATGTACTATGTAGTTAATTATATGTTGTAATTCAGCTTTGATAATAATAATTGGTAATTAAATTGAATGAGAACGTGATAATAAAATGGAATAATAATAATAATAATCATATTAATGAGTATGTGAATTGGTTTTTTTTTTTATTTCTCCTCTGAGTGTTACTTAGTTGCATTCATGGTCTAATATTACTATCTTATTTGTCTCGTTTGTAAATATTTTTCTGTCCAATAATTTACCATTTTGCAATTATCAAATAACAAATTTATCACTACTGTTAAAATCCATTGGCCTAATGGGTCGTGTGTGTTTCATTTGTGGTCATTTCAATGTGATTAATCAAGAAATTATAACATTTTTACAAATGAAAGTTAATTATTCATAATTACAGCGAATATACAAATGTTGGTATTTTCAGTTTAATGATTGTATAGGTGTTAATCCGTATGAAATAAGGTGTGAAATACCGATGGTAAAAGATCAATTTGAATTATCCATAATTCTACACAAATATTGGAGCATTTGTCAATTGTTTTCTTGCACACATGGCTTATGGATTGGTGCCATTCAGACCGGACCCACCACCTCACCGAGGGCCCGGCCCCACTCAGACCGGACCCACCACCTCACCGTGGGTGCGGCCCCACTTGGACCGGACCCGACTTGCCAGACACACACAACCCACACACACACATACACACTCTTACAGAGAGACATACAAAAGACACAAACACAAAACAAACAAACAAACAAACAAACACCACATATGTACATATAACACAAAACACACATCTCAGCTCCGGTTTATAACCCACACACACACACATACACACTCTTACAGAGTGAAGTTGGTTCTTTTTCGACACACTCTGAAATTTCTTGTATTGAGATGCCCCGGTTTTATGTCTGATTAAACGATTCGATCATCCATTTTTTTTTCATCGCTGCACATTTGACAGAAATAAATTATATTGAATAATTACAAAATGTATTGGATTATTTAGGAAGGAATGAGATTGAAATTTACCTCTCGTACAGGGGTTTGTAATTGATTAAATCCAAATAACCTAAGTCATCGAGTTTGTAATTGATTAATTGTGCCCTATTCTCCTGCACCAATATGAAGACAATTAATTAATATTTTGTAGAAAATAATTAAATTATTTAATTGCTTTTGTTTTGAACCTGATTGAGTTTAATTTTGTTTATTTTCTGTATCACTATTCCTCCATTAAAATCTGATCGTTGTCTTCTGATTTTTGAGTAAAATTCTTCGAGAGTTTAATCGAATGTTTAAGAGAATTGGCCACTATGGATTATAACCCTGAAAAAACATAATGAAATCAATGATGTACATGTACCAGAAATTCCCTGTAATTTAGTAACAAAAAATCATGTACATGTACAGCACAAAATTCTCTTCTTCAATACAAGAAAAGAAGAGAAAAGATTAAAAAAATAACCTATTGCCAAGAAGTGCACGGAATTGAAATTTGTGACGCTCTAAAGCTCCGTCGCATTGAGATGAAATCTTTTGGCCCGAAATGACCTCTTCGAGGCTGTTCTCGAAGGAACTCACCAAATCTCTGCACCAATTGTGAAAATAAATTAGAGCCAATAATTACCAAAATAGATTGGCTTAATTTAGAAAGAGATAAAATTGAAAATAACCTTGTACAGTGAGCAAATCCTTCTGTGCTTCTTTGTCTCGTTCTCATCCAATTCGAACAGGGATAAGAGAGAAGAAATTATTGTACGAGGGTAATCGAATTTGTGTGCAACTTTCACTCATTGGAATCTTGTAAACTACAATCAATCACAAACATAATCAATAATTATGATCAAGAACAAGTTAAGAAGAAACTAAATACCCAATAAAATCGAATTGAAAACAAATCCAGCAATTTGTCGTCTTGATTTGGGGGTAATCGAAAAATCATTAATTCCTATAAAATACAAACAAATGGAGAAGAAACACTTACGTTTTTGTGTCTGTCCAGTAACGAATCCCACGTCAACCATGGAAATTGTCCATTGAATAGATCTGTCAGCGAGTTAGAGCTCTTATCGAGTGCCGATTTCACATCTCGTCTCCCAGCCGAACAATCTGAGTACGGAATAGAAGTTCTGTGTTGGTTCTCGAGCATATGGGTTGTTTCGTAGTTTTGGTTCTCGAGCATATGCGAGAGAATAGAGAAGAAGGGAGAGATGAGAGAAGAACGAGGATTTGGAGGGGATATGAGAGCATATGTTGAGAGAGAAGTATTAATTATGTTGAGCATGAATGGATATGAATGAATATAAGAAAAATAATGATCTGTCCAGATAACTTATTCCCTAAACACGGTTTACACTTCAAACTTTACACCTTATATCCTATTTCCATACTAAGGTTCTCTCATTACACCGTGCACCGAGTTCATTTTGTATAACATCCAAATATTAACGTTGGATTAAAATTTCTTAACGTTAGGATTAAGATATTTTAAAATTTTATGACCGTTTGAAAAAAGATTTTAGATAATTTGATTTGTTATTTTTTAAAGACTGTTTATTTCAGATCTGGCAGAAAAATAAGTAAAAGTTAATATTAGAAACAAATAATTAGTATGATACATAGTTTATGTGTACCTCTAAAATATTTATTAATCAATATCATATAATTTTGATATAAACAATATGTTGGATAATTAATTATTCTAAGTACAAATAAAAGTAATCATTGCTTTCTTTTATTTTTCTAATAATATGGTAAAAAACGGATATTACTTCCAGTAGATTTGGGGTATTGGAGGTCTCCAGTAGATTTAAAAAATGTAGAGGATTTTGTATTGAAGTGGAACCTAAGATATCGACTTAAACCCTAATATTTGTAATTTGTAATAATAATAATAATAACTAGCGGGTTAAACCCTATTCTGGATAGTAAACTCAATCAATATTTCTCTACCAACAATCTACAGTATTTTCTATTTCCATACTTTAATATATTTCGTGATATGATATGATTTATGCATATCAAAGTAAAATGATTAATATTTTAGAAATTTTTTTGTGAACTTTTTTATAATAATATTAATCATATCTCACCTAATAATTAAAAACTTTATAAATAATTTTAACATATCAAGTTGTAGATAATTATTTTTATATTTTCTTTAGATAAATATTTACAAAAATTTGACAAAAATTGGAAGTTTTATAATTTCTTTAGGTAATATTTTAAAACAAATTATAATTTTCAAATAAAAAACTTTAACTCATAAAATAATACACACTCAAATTATGATTGTCTAATGTGAGAAATAACACATAGCCATACCGTAATTACACATAGCCATGACCTTATGTACTCCTCAGAAAGCAACCGAGATTCAAGGGAACTTTCTTAAAGCCATCTTCATGTCTTCTTCGGACCAGCCATAAGTCGTTTTGAAAAGGGCGACTTTCTTGTCGAATGTATCTTTCTTCAACGAACTTACCACTGCCAGTCCCAAAATCCTGAAATAACCCTGAAATTGGACAAAAAAACTTGTTGGTACCGGTACCGGTCTCAGAGGGGAACAAGAAGCACTCAAAAACTTCTTCTATAAGCAATCCCCAATGCATACACTCTCGAGAAAACTCAGTGAACTGGTACACACACTCAGAACACTCCAAATTGAGCAAGATCCATTAACCCGTTTTCCTCTTCAACTTTACATACATACCCACAAATCTTTGCAATTTGCAATTTGACCTAAAACCCCTCTTAATTCCCATAATTTCTTTGCAGCCACTTTCTCTAATATATATATATCCTCGGAAATCTTCATTTTCACACATTTACAATATACCCAAAATTTCTGTTTTTTTACAGTTTTCCGCCATTTTGCACAAAAACCCTTGTAACTCTCAAAATACTTTTTTCTTTAATACTTTTTGCAACATTTCTCCTATATATCCTCGGAGATCTTACACATTTAGAAATACACCCAATCTTGCAATTTTCTGTCATTTTGCACAAAAACCCTTCTAACTCTCAAAATATCTTTTGTCAACAAATAAATCAAGCTTTTGCGTACCTAAAATCTTCTAACGGCCTTCAATTTTCTCCATTCAGGAAACTATTGGATACGTCCTGTATCTCCGTAAACACCTCTAATAGAGTATTGATTAGAAGTTTCGAATGATTAAAAAGATTTAATAATGCAAATTTTGCAGGCATAAATATCTCAAGAAATTTTTTATTTGACTGTTGTAATAATCCTCTCTTTCATTAAAATTTGAAGGATCCTTATTTTGGTAGTTATGTATTAAACGTTTTTGAAAATTAATCGAATGAATGTTTTGTCGAATGCGAATGAGTGGTTTTATAAAAAAATGCTGGAAACATTTATGTTCTGGGACACAAATACTTTGTTAATTGCAGGAAAATGCAACAAAAATAGGAATTCTTCTCTTTTGTTTTTCTTCCGTCAAGATCGTAATTTTGTCTTTCTTATGAAAATAACCACATAACTAAAACTCAACGATGCCAATTTGAAAAGTCTGTACATTATATAGTATTTGAACAATTAAAAATTAACGCCAGCTTTTAAACTCTTGAATCCAATAATTAAAAAACAACTAAGTAGTTTTATCCTCCAACGGCTATATCGAGCAAGGCCTAGAATCTTCTCCTCCAACGGTCATATCCAGAGAGACGTTGGAGGAGCCTCCCTGTTCTCTATATATACTCGCCCAACCCCTCTTTCTCTCTCTCCCTCTCTCTCTCTTGAGTCTCTCCTCTGTCTCTCTCTCTTCGACCAATTGAAGGAACTCTCATATTTTGTGCTCCAAATCAAAGAAACAGAGCGCCATATCTAGTCTTTCTCTCTCTCTCTCTCTCTCCGACCAATTGAAGCAAGCAAGTACAAAGACACGTCGGAGCCAACAGATAGGAGAATCTCTCCTAGCTCTCTCTCCTCAGTCTCTCTCTTTTGAGTCTCTCAGGTCTCTCTGTTCGACCAATTGAAGAACTCTCATATTTTCTGCTCCAAATCAAAGATGAGTTAGAAACAGAGCGACATATCTAGTTTCTCTCTCTCTCTCTTCGACCAATTGAGGCGAGTTCTCTCTCATTTTTTCTGCTCCGAAATCAAAGTTGTCTTAGAAACGCAGCGACAATGAGAGATTTCTTTCTGTTTCTAGAAGAAGCAAAAATGGCGAGTTCTCCCTTCGATTTCTTCTTGAAGAAGTAACCACAGCGCATACAGTTCCAACTGGGCCTTATGTTCTGTTCATGCAAAACAGGTTGAGGTAAAATACTAAAATTCCTGTCTTTTTCGAATTATTTTTCATATCAAGTTTGCATCTTTTGTTGGCTATTTTTTCTCTTATCTGAATTTATTTGAAGAATTCCAAGTTTGCCTTCATCTTTCATTTTTTTGTTGATGTGAGAGCAAGCAAGAATTACTTGCTTCTAGCAAAAGTACTATTCTTTTCTCTTATCTGAATTTCTCTCTCTTTTTTCTCTGATTCGAATTGTAGATAAGGATCCAAATTGTGCAAAAGTACTATTTTGAGCAGCGATTAATGAGGGGGATCGAACAGTGGTGAAGAGAACCGAGTCATTGCTGTGATGAATGCATCTTATTACCTGGTACTTATTATTATCTCTCAATTCCTTATTTATTTTACTTGTACTGTTTGCAAGTCTAACTTTCTTTTTTTGCATAAATTTCAGGAGCACCAAAATAACTCGCTGCAGCAGGATAGTATGAAGTTTCACGGATCCCTTTGGGTCTGAAAATACCACAAGACTCTTTTCACCAAAATAACTTTCTTTTTTCTTTTTTTTCAGTAATTTTCTAGCTTGTATGTATGTGTGATATGTGTATGATGTATGGGTGTATCTGATCTGTGTATGTGTGTGATGTATGTGTGTGTGTGTGTGTGTGTGTGTGTGTGTCTTATCTGTGTGTATAATGCTTGTGTGTTTGTCTTTTTCATGCAGGTTAGGGCGGGAAGAAGGGGGTTCGGGACGGGCCCACGCGGGTCCGGCCCGGGGGTCGGGCCCACGCGGGTCCGGCCCGGGGGTCGGGCCCACGCGGGTCCGGCCCGGGGGTCGGGCCCACGCGTGTCCGGCCCGGGGGGGTCGGGCCCACGCGGGTCCGGCCCGGGGGGGTCGGGCCCACGCGGGTCCGGCCCGGGGGGGTCGGGCCCACGCGGGTCCGGCCCGGGGGGGGTCGGGCCCACGCGGGTCCGGCCCGGGGGGGTCGGGCCCACGCGGGTCCGGCCCGGGGGGGTCGGGCCCACGCGGGTCCGGCCCGGGGGGGTCGGGCCCACGCGGGTCCGGCCCGGGGGGGTCGGGCCCACGCGGGCCGCGGGGGGGTCGGGCCCACGCGGGACCGGCCCGGGGGGTCGGGCCCACGACCGGCCCGGGACCGGCCTGGGCCCACGCAGCACGCGGGTCCGGCCCGGGGGGTCTCCGGCCCACGCGGGTCGGGCCCGGGGGGTCGGGACCACGCGGGTCCGGCCCGGGGTCATGAATTTAGATGATCAAAAATTTTGTTGATAGATTAAAATTTGTAACTGTTAAGATAATTAAAATTAGATGATCAAAATTTTAAGATTGCAGAAAATTAACAATGTACTTTTTGAATACACATGAATCCAAAAAACAAAAATAAAGAGAGTGACATACTATAAGTTTCAGGAATTTATGTTAATTTTCAACCGATTCTACCGCAATTTATATTATTTATTTGTTTATAATAAAAAATCAAGGAATTTATGAACCGATTCATCCACTGTTCCAATCAAGGAATTTATGAACCGTTAATAATAATAATAATAACTAGCGGGTTAAACCGTATTTTCGATAGTAAACTCAGTCAACATTTCTCTCTACAAACACTCTACAATATTTCTATTTCCATACTTTTTTATATATTTCAGTGATATTATCTGATTTATGCATATCAAAGTAAAATGATTAATATTTTAGAAATATATTTTGTGAAATTTTTATAATAACATATCAAGTTGTAGATAATTATTATCTTTAGATAAAAATTTTAATTTTTTTACAAAAATCGGAAGTTTTATAAAAAATTTAGGTAATATTTCAAAATAAATTATAATTTTCAAACAAAAAACTTACTAACACATAGCCCATACCGTAATTACACTCATATAATTCCAATTAGTATTTACATTTTATTTACTCATTTTTCTTTATTTACCATTTTCTAATTGATAAATAAAAATAATACCTAATCAATATGAGAATTACAATTAGCATGACTACTAATCACGTAGATGGCATGAAATAATTCACAATAGAAGCATGAACAAAATACACGGTAGCAACTAGTTCTCATTTTATTGCAATATATTTCTAAAATTATATGATAAGGATATATATGATTTGTTTTTAATATTTGAGGAAACTAATTTGATGTTTAAGGACTTGTTTCTTTTAAATTTTTACCATTTGAGATATGTGTCCTTCAAAACACCGTGAGTAGAAAATATAATATAATTAATACATGATTGCACCAAAAAAAAATTGGAACCGCTAATTGGTTTGACAATGAACAAAGGAAAATTAAAGGGAGAAGAAAGAACAAATTTACTGATGATTTTCTGTGAGTGAAAAATGTAAATGTTTTTGTGTTTTTACCATATTATCATTATTTATTTTTATATTTATGAAGAACACATAATATGTATTCCAGGACAATCATATTATATCAGAAGATACATTCATCAAATATTAATTTACTAGTAAAATACCCGCGACTTCGCTGCGGAATTTTTAATTATTTGAACACTTCTAATAACTTGAATGCATGTCAACATCACAATGACTTTCAATAACTAAAGAAAGAAAAATTTGCTTATAAACAGTTCACAATATGCACAAATTGTACATGATAATATTTACAATATTTTTTTTTATCGTAATGCTGTTTTTATACAAGGAAAAGAAAAACATAAAAAGTTAATTTGTATCATGATTAATTATGCACAACGATAAATAGTACACTCATGCAAAATTACTCTTCATAATGACTAAGTACACTAATAAAAAAAAACATTTACGCTGGCATGCATGCAATATGAATTAATTAATAATACGAGTTAATGATGAAGTATAATAATTACCGAACTTCTTAGAAGACACAATATCCTCAGTTACAATTCATTAGACCAAACCACCAAGTAAAAATAGTATCATTTATATATATACTTCAAAAAGTTCATTTTCGTACTTAACTATGCCAAAACAGGAAATGGATAACTGAAAAAACAAAATTTAGTGAATTAAAAACAATTGAATATTAAAAATTGGAATATCAAATACTTTAATTTTATTCATGATTTAATAAAATCGAAGTGCATGAAAAAAGACACGATAATTCGTCCTCATTTGGGAATCTAAATCATTGCCATCTTATTCTATCAAAGCCGATCAACAAGGAAGATATACCTAATTTTTTTATTATTTCACAAGAGCAAAATTGTAGTTTCAACCTTTTCATTTTTACATTATGAATTATATAAAAAGGAGAAAGCCAGAAAGTTACCCTGCAAGAAGATTAATTATTTGAAGATTCTTTCTGAAATAATAGTGGTCTCCAAATGCATATAAACTATCTTAACGGGTTATTGAATCTTTTCGTAATTTTGAGAAAATATTTTTTTATTAGTGACAATATCCAGGAATCTATAAGTGATATATGAAAAAAATGTTTTACCTAAACTTATCTAGAATTTAGATTAGTATATAATGTTATATTATGAATAAATAAATGATTACCTCGTATTTTTGAATTTTTTCATCTGCACCGAATTTATCTAAAATTGGAAGAGTCCAAGATTCAATCATCTTCTACAAAAACAAAAATAAGTATTTGTTATAATATAATTTAAATAAATTTATAAAAAAGCCCTTACATTATGCATAAATTGGAATAAAAGTGAGTGAAGATTTATTCTTACTCAAGAACTTGCACGAAATGATAGGCCGATTAAATAAGTATCAGCGATTTCATCCTTTGCAATTAAATTGCAGAGTGGTAGAATCAGTGAAACTCGCTTGCACTGCTGAAAATTTAACTGCTGAAACTCGATTGAATGGTACAGATTGCATCGATGTTGTTAATCGCGAGACCTTTTAATTTGGCGGGAAAGTTCTTCGTGAATTATTTGAGCATGGCCAGCTCGGGACCGATCTCGATTTGAGGCAAGTTGGGGACGACTGAGAAGATCGCTTGTGTCACCACAACCTGTCAAATAATTGAAAATTAAGGTTTTGTGGTACGAATGAAAAGTTTGAAATACTTGAAATATCGAAAATAACCTGGCTTGCATAGAAGAGATCGGCGATTGGGTCTTTTGAAACGGGTAGTTCCATCTTTTAAGACGTACACTGACCTGTGGAAATAATTTGGGCTTTTAAATTATATTAATGGTTATTGATTAATTGGTAAATTAATTAATTACCTTAGATCGTTAAGAGAATCGAGATCGAGTGAACAGATGGAGATTAAAAAGCATTTAATTTTGAAGAATTGAGAAATGAAAGAGAAATTGGAAACTCACTTGAACTCCTTTTACTTGCATTTGTTGAAATTCGGTAAAAACACCTGTGAAGAAAAAATAATAGTAATTTATTTAATACATTATTTTTTTTCTTTCTAACTTTTAGATTGAAATATAGTTATGTTTGCCAGGATCGGATTCAATGATTTTATTTGCGAATCCAATCTTAGAAGAAACCCATGATCACAAAATAATGTTCATATTGAATCAATTATTATAAGTATTGGAATTTGATTGAAAAGGTGGATGAATTTCAAACCTTACCACCATATTTTACCACGATAATCAAACATTTCACTCGTCCTGGCCAAGAAATTGCCTGAAATAGCACCATCACACGAGAAAAACTCAGAAAATAACATGAAGAAAACTCGAAAAGTCAAAATCTTAAAAAAAATGAAAATCGGCTTCAATCCGCTACAAATGCCTTGAAATCGGCATCAATCGCCTTCTAATATGAAGGATGTTCTTCTCGGCCAGTTTTTGTGTGTGCGAGATGAGAGAACAGGAGGATTTTCAACCGTTTGCATTGAAATCGCGTACAATAGCACCACAACACGAGAAAAGCTTAGAAAATAACACGACAAAAACGCGAAATTAAAAAATAAATAAATGAAATCGACCTACTGGCCTTGCCACGATCTCCTTGAAATCAGGCCAAGTTCGATCGCCTCCTTCATGGAGTCGCTTAGAGGCTTTTCAAATCCGTAGAGATAGGTCGTGCCGAAGTGGCGGTATCCAGCCTTAAATGCCTTGAGAGAAGAGGAGATTGTGCGGAGAAACAAAGGAATTTTTGTTAGGTATGGAGAAAAGAACTGTGAATAGGAATAGAGGCGCCATTAGCCTTTTGAGGGAAGTCTATTATCAAAGTCTATAAGTGTCCTTTTGAAGGGACGGAGACTTCATTCTGTGCTAGGAGTGAAGAGATGGGAGCTTTTCTTCTGTGCAAGCCGTGAAGAGATGGAACTTTCTTCCTTGCGACAGGCGGCAGAGATGAAAATATTTTTTGAAATCAGGAGCTTTTTATATTGAGACGAAGCTTTTCTTCCTTCTCAGTGAGGCGTGAAGTCTCGTGAAATATCCGATAGGCCTTGTTCCATGGCACTTTTCTGTGAGAGGTGAGGTGTGAAGGAGGAGACGCAGTGAAAGAGATGAGATTTTCTGTGAGAGGTGAGGTGTGAAAGAGACGCAGTGAAAGAGATGAGGCACCTCTGGATTTAATTTAATTAGAGTTGACCGACTATTTGAAATCCGGTATAATAATACTGGGATTAAAAATCTGACGTGGCACAGTAAAAATTGAGAAAAATGTTTGTAAAATATTATAGTAGGATTAATTATATTTGTTCTGACTGTATTTTTTAGATTCATATGATCAAGTCATTGTCTAGTGAATATATATTTGGGCTTCAGTTGATTTGTGAGGAGTTGTAATAATACAATGGTCATTGGTCATTTAGTCCTCCTCCACATAAAACTGCACAATTATGAAAAGTCATGATTTTCATTTGTGTCCCTAAAAAATAAGCATCACGCAAATCCCCTAAACTTCATACAAAAAGATTTTGATGTTAATTTTCTTCTTTTGCCTAGTGCTTAGATGTACAATTGAGGGTAAATTGAACCGTTTTTTTTTTAATCAATATATGGCTCCTTGAGAGATCGGATCAATTTTTATCAAACATTGATAATAACTAACCAAAATAGAATTGGGTTAACAGCATTCACATTTCTTTAAATCGTTAGATTATGATATATGTCAAAATTTAGATTATTAATTAATCATTGGTTTTTATAATCATATTTTTTGTTATAATCATTTTAATGTTCATTATTTTATAATATTTTTTAATTATAAGATTTCATCAAATATATTTGTTTTAATTGTTTCATTATTTTGACATTAATATTATCGTTGTTCATACATACTGATTTCCATAATTTGAATGTGTAAAAATATTATACGTACAAAAATAGAATGCAAAATGCATATTTATTCACCGAACTATTACCGAAATATGAGGTGGAGTCGAATTTCCCCTATCTACCCTGCCACGTAGAATACCAAGTCTACATGCAAAATTACATGGAAAAGAAAATAAAGACTTCACTTCTCCGTCGCCCCCACCTGATCCCATCCCTACAACTTCGCATGTCCGCCACCAAACTTCACCTGCAGATTTCACCTCCTCGGCGGCTCGGCCTCAAGATCTCGCATCCTTCTCCAGGACTCCAACTCCTTCTTTCATGTGTTTCCGTGTTCTCGTGTTTCCGTTCACCATATCATGTCGTCATCCAGATCTAGTCACGGCGCCTAACCACAACCCCGCGAGACTTCACAGCTCACCGCTTTTCAAAGCTCATTTCACAGTTGTATCTTCTCCTGGCATCCAACTTCACAAATTAGCGAGATTTCATGAGCGCTGAGTTAGCAAATAAAAACCCAGTCGAAACTTCAATGCTGACTGGTACGTATTTTGAATCATTATCAGACCTCAATTGGGGTCTGTATTGCTTTAATTAATGCATATTACAATACTAATTAAGCTAATATTCAATAATTACTTTGCATTTAATAAGTAATGTCGATGTTGATATTGAATTAGGGGTTTACGGCAATATTGAATTAGGGCTTAACATGGTACCGCACGTGCAACAAATAGCACAAGCTGGTAATCGAGTTGTTGGCCATACCATTAGACACATACATTATTAAGGCGCCATTATTTTCTACGATGAAAGGTACACATCAATTTTACGAATATACTCGGAATTATCATATTGGTTGAGGCCTCATGTAAAGGTTCCTTGACTCACAAGATCAAGATATGAATGACTTGACTTATGATACATCTTCATTGGACCTGATCGTTGACTCGTCTTAGGATTGAAATGATTGTTTACTGTTTAGAGAACACCATTCTTGAAGTAAGGGGTATAGAGCTACTTTCCTCGGCAGGTCGAAAATGGACTCGTAATCAGGTCATTTAATTAAATTAAATTAATTTATCTTTTGCAAATTTATTTAATTTAATTTTTTTTTCCAGAGGCAATTCGAGCAGTTAATAAGTGCGAAAGAAGCTCTGACAAGAGTTGTGTTGTCGATTAAGGACGAATTGGTGATGAATTTTTAGATGATTGATTTGAGAAAATGAACTTTAGCTCTCGGCCAGTTGAGTGGGAGATATCTCTGAAGAGGTTTTGAATCTTTGATGAGTTTTGTTGGCAAATTTTGCATCGGCAAATAAATTATAGGCTTGTAGTGGACTAATTTTGTTACATAGAACAACTTGTATCTCAGGGGTCATTGTTAAGAAAAGTAATCATTAATGGAAATATATTAGAGTAGATAATATAAACTCTGTAGAAGGAAAGAAGAGGCTATTATTGGTCCATAACTCAATTATTTGTGCTCACGTGGCACACCAAGCAACATTTGTCTCCACCTCACACTTCGGTAATGTTTCTGTAAACAATTGTAAACAATTTCCTGCACTGTATACTTTTTGATTAAACATATAATTTGTTTGAAGTGACGTAAAATATGTCAACTTTAGATTTGTTAATTATTCAAAAAGATATTTTCTATAGCTAGATATAATAGCAATATGATGGAGAAAAACTATTTTTTTCTAAAAAAATTAAGATATATTGGGATAAGAAGTTCTCTTTTCATTTTAGAAACTCCAACTTAACTAATTTATTTTCTTGAAATTTCTTATTAGGATAGTTCCTGATAAATAATACCTCTCTTAGTTCTCTAATTCATATTCTAGTATGTATATTAAGCACAACACAAGCATAATAATGATAGAGAAGAGAACATAAAAATTCCTTCTAATACGGTTTTTGGCCCACGTAATTTCCTGGAGGATTATATAGGCAAAGCGCGATTGTGGGTACTGGATTACCACACGAGGCCAGCGCGCACCCTATCTCCTGCGATTTGCGCCAGACCACCTATTTATTGGAATGTTCACAAAAGTTAGCTCGATCTGATCTAATTGAATATATTCAATGTAAATAATCTTAATTTATTTGAACCGAACTGAACTATCAATTGGTAACAAGCTTTCGAATCGACTCAGAAATAACGGTCATACCATATTTGAAATCTTTTATTCAGTTAAATGGTGAATCCGTTTTAAAGCACAGTTGAATTAATCTAGTAAGTTTTGCGTTGCTCAGGTTCTTTCGCTTCGATAAATCTTAAAAAGTCAAATATATCATAAATGTTCTTAAACCAAATTGAAAACATAACCAAATAGGCGGAATTATTTGAATTTAGTCAATTAATCGAACGATTCAATCTGAATGTATTAACCTACCTGTGTGTAGACACCGCATGAATGGCCCTTCGTGCATGTATTAGTCTTATAATCGTAATATTTTCCTTGAGAGACCCATAAATCCACTGCCTCCTTCGCATTCAAAACATTGTTTACTTGGTTGGCCCCGTATGGCTTCGACCAGCGTTCATCCTATTCAAAGCGAGATTTTAAAATATTTCAGCAAGTTAGGGACGTTTCGAAAAATTTCTAATTTAATAGGAAGGAATAATGAAATAAAAATTCAAATGAAGGAATTAGTGAGCTACCTGTGCGGAGAACATCTGACATTTGGAATTTTGTTTACTCTGCCGAACTAGGGTTTGTGCTCGAGATGCAAGCGTAGGGCTCCACCTGAGAGGCCCTACCCCTACTGCAGCTCGGGCTCGATTATGTGACGTCAAATATTGTGATATTTCGTCTGCTCCGGAGATAGAGACCTGGACCGAAGCAAATACTAGTAACAAGAGATAATAATGAATTTGAGGAACCATTGTTTTCTCGAGGGATACACGCTTGATTAGATGTCTGCATTTATAGACAGAAAATTACAATATCAAAAGATTTTGAAAAAAAGAATTCGAAATTAAGATGCGTAGCTGAATTGTTTGTATAATCATTAGTGGAATTATTATTTTTTTTTTTCTTAATCTTTGCAAGGTCAATAAATTAGATGAAGCCAATCATTTTACCCAAGTGATGTAACTTTTATTATGCCCATTCTTTCTTGTATAAAATCTTTGAAAATCTTTACTGGTTGTTTGCTATAAAACATCACGAGGACAACCATAATGTTGACTAATTGATACAAAGTGAAACCCTCCAAAAAGACGATATGGTTTCTAAACAAGCATATAATCAATGCCAACGTTAATATAAATAATAAAATACATCCGGGTTAAGTTAACACATATTTGTCTAAGACTATCACATGTTTTACATTCGGGTTAACACATTTTGGTCGGAAGAATCCTCAAATTTGGAGATGAATTTCATTATTTCTTCAACGTAATCAGAAATTTCTGTTTTGTGAATTCATAATTTATTACACTTATTTTCTTGTTCAATTGTGTTGAATTTATAATTTTTACTTTTAGGGAAAAATATTATTAAGAGATGAAGATGAACCATCTGAAAAGTCGAGAATAAATTATTATCATGAAGAGTTGGAGGGTGAAGATTTTATTTTCCGTACCATAATAGACGATTTTTAGCTTTTTTTTTTTTAATTTTATGAGAGAGAGTTTGTCATTTTTGTGTATATATATGAATTTTTTAATTGAAGTATATTTTTTCAACTATTCATGCTTTTATGAAAATTTACCTTGCTCAATTTATTGAAAACTACAAAATTATCTCTACAAAATCAAAATTGGATTCGGACAACTATATCATTTTATTTATTTTTTTGTAGTTATGATAATGTATATATGTATAGACTATAGAAAAGTGATTTTATTGATCGTAATTTAATTAATGGGCAAATATCCCAATTGGTTGAGTGTGAGACACAAAAAACATATGTAGTGAGAAATTATTGATTCAATTCTCATCGGCATCAATGAACGAAATATGAGATTTCTTGATTTTTTATCAGAAAAAACAAAAATAAATAATCAAACTTAGTATTTTTTTTTAGGCCATTTTTTCATAATTAAAAGAAAAAAACGAATTAATTTGTAATTTATAAGTTATCTGTCACAATTAGCCTGACCTACTAGTCACATGGATGGCATGAAGCCGCAATAAAAATGTGAAGATACAAGTACCTCTTGCATTTGCATCTGCAATATTAATGGAAGCAATATTCCAACTTTTTGTTGCAACTTCTTTCTTTCATCTTTAGCATCTTGCTCTTAACTATATTCCACTGTCAAAAACTACTATCTCTACTATGAATTATTAATATGACATTTCTTAAATATATGATAAGAAACATAATTTTTTTTATAAATATTGGAGAAAACTAATTTGATATTCGAGTAGAATAAGTACAGAAATTGCCATTCTCCTTCCACATTTGAATATCTCTTCCATATTAATTTCCACCTTTTGAGACAACTCATGATATTTTTCTATTTAGAAGTATTTTGTACTTGTTTGTAAGTTGTAACTATACAAAATATTTGTTAATTTTTTGCAATTTTAAAATTTGATCACCTATTTTTAAATTCATTTACCGCTACAAATTATAATGCTAATCTACCAGCACCGAAATCAGCAAGAAATTCCAAAATTATCCCAAAATCAGTCGCAAATTTCAATCTTTTTAATTTTATTCAGTTTGGAGATGATTGGTCAGATGATTGGTCCTTGTTGGTTCTTCTTCAATGTCTTTTCGAAACTTACGAAAACAATTAAGAAAATAAAACAAGTATGCATACAGGGGAAAAAAATGCATCTCATTAAACCTACTAAGATCTAAAGGGTCATAAAATAAATTAAGATAAAATTACTCAAACTGGTATTAAACCAGTAAGCATATAATGTTTCTAAAATTGGTGTGAAAAACAAATTAAAAAATGAACAAGCAAGAAATTAATCAGTTTTGACCTTTGATGAAGAAGACATCAACGCCAAATTGATACGCATTTCGATTATTTGGTGTCCAAATTGACTCAGGAAGAAAAGCATTAATATCTATTATTTACTTACTATCCAAATCGATAAAATATACGCAAAACAATATTGATTTCGATTAATTGGGACCTGCCACGACACGACACATGTTTCAGCATGAACATATTTCAGTCAAATCCAATACTAGATCTGGTGCAAAAAAAATACTAATTGATTAGGGTCTGGACTCTGAAGACAAGATCTATTGCAAAACAATACTATTGCTTGCCAATAAAAAATGCTACATGAGAAAAACAAGTTCGAGAGGAGAGAAATAAAATATCGGTTCAAATCTGGAGAGAGGAAAGAAAATAAGAGCCAGGAATATTTGTAACTAGGGGAGACGTCGCGCATTTTGCAAAATGTAGAGGTGATTTTAAGTGCACTTTTTGTATATTTTGAAGTGTTTTCTTGGATAGTTTAATAAGAGTTATATAGTATTTGGTGATTTTGCAGAATTGATTTGGTGAAATCTTACATTATCTTGTCTGTCTTTATGAAATTCAAAATTTTAATCAAAATGTAGAACGTACTCTCGCTCAAATTATTTATGTGTGTGTATCCACGCAAGTGTGGGTGGGCATGTGGGTGAGGGGTGCGTAGATTTATGAAAAGGATAAGAAATATTTAGAAACTAATTTGCATAATATATTTTTGGAAATATCAGCAAAGTTTATGATATTTCCAAGTGATTCAAAGGTGAAATGATATTTTGAAGTGTTATATCTTAATATCTTAATTTTGTAATTTGTTTCGCAATCACATTTTTCTATACAAGGAGCACTTTCAAGTCTTATTCGCCTATTGGCTTTTGATCCCATAGATGTTGCGGTGGGATTTATACCTTTGAAGGTTGTTGGTGATTCATTTTCGTCACGAATATTTCGTTGTTCATATCCAAGTAATTCATTTTCGTCATGAATATTTTGAAGTCCCAAATTTTACATGGTCATTTGAATATAACAAATTTGGAGATGGATTTCATTGTTTCTTCTATGTACTCAAAAAGGTCTGTTTTATGAATTCATAATTTTGTTCACAATTTTTGTTGTTCATTTTAATTATGTTGAATTTGTAACTTATTTTTAGGGGAAAATATCATTAGGAGAAGAGATAAATGAAGATAAATCATCCGAAAAGTCAAAAATAAATTCTTAATTTTGTACTTGAAGGTATATAACAAGCAGGCCTGGTCCCAGGTTTTGGAAAAAAATAAATTATTTGTGTTTCGAAAAAAAAAACTAAAATTGTAGTTTCTGAGATTTGAACTCATGACCTCTCGCAAAAGTGATAATTGTTTTATTAATGAGTCACAAAATCTTTTATAATCTTTACCCACCCCCCTTATTTTTCACCTATCTATAAGCCTCCTCATGAATCCACATCATCATGGTTATTCATGATTATTGACCATTAGATTTTGTGATATTGATTCATCCTATAAATTTTTTAATGATGTGTTTTGATCTAGACCATTGACTTATTTTTTAGATTTTTTGAAAATCATATTTTGTGTAGTCATTTATGTGTCATTATTTTACAACATGTTTTAAGCATCCTTGGAAAGCCACATCATCATACATTAATGACTTGGACTAATATTATTGGTTAGGTTCGCATTAGACTAAGTTTATTCAATTATTATCATTTTACATAAAATTACATGATCAAATGTGAATACAATGGAAGATGAAAAGTTTATATATAAAATACTAATAACTTAATATGTAATATTATAAACATACAACATATAGTAGTATTAATTTTAGAATTTTAATTTTAAAAATTCATAAAATATATTTGTTCTAATTTTATCTTTATTTTGACATCCATATTAGCATAGTTCGTACATACCATTTTCCATAATTTGAATTTGTAAACATATTATGTAAAAAATACAATGCAAAAAGTGCATTTTTACAAAATAAAATTTTAATTATTTTATTTACATAATAGAAAATGGAAGATGAAAAGTTTATATACGAAATACTAATAACTTAATATGTAATATTATAAACATACAACATATAGTAGTATTAATTTAGAATTTTAATTTTAAAAATTCTTGAAATATTTTAATTTTAACTTTCTCTTTATTTTGACATCCATATTAGCATAGTCTGTACATACCATTTTTCATAATTTGAATTTTTAAACATATTATGTAAAAAATACAATGCAATAAGTTTATTTTTATAAAATAAAATTTTAATTATTTTAGTTGCATAATAGAAATTTTAAATATTAATATTTATTTTTTAAAAATTATAACTATATTAATACCATATAATACTAAGTTGATTATATTTGTGTTTTCGGTCAAAAATATTTAATATTAATTTTTTTGAAAAATAATAGAAATAAAAAAAAATTTATCCATCGAAATAATTTCTTAAATTTATAAACACTTATCAAATAATAGTGTTAATTTTAAAAATATAAAATTAAAAAAAAATCATATGATATAAAATAATTTATATTTATGTTTATGAAAAATTAATTCTTTATATTATTTATTAAATCACTTGCAATAAAGTTTGATATTATTTATAATTTTCATTACATTTTGAATAAATAAAAAATTATTAGTAATATATAATTAATAATATTATTACGTATGTTATATGACTCATTATTTTTATATTTGATATTGTATAAAATATTGTGAATAACGATGATATAATATTTGTTGTTATGTTTATTTGTAAAATCATGTTATACCTCATATATATTATTATTATACAATGACATTAATACAAGTGCTATTATCTGATTAAGGAAATGAAATTTTTGTCTTTATGATGTAAAATAATTGTAAAACATATACATAATCATAGAAGAATTAGTTCAAATAATTATATTATGAAATGATATAATCAATATTATCATATTTATATGTATTTTGTATTACAATGAAAAACATAATTAATATTATCATATTTATATGTATTTTGTATTACAATGAAAAACATAATTAACATCCTCGCCGCGTAGCGCGAGTATTCTCCTAGTCTTTAATAATTTCTTTGTGTTTATACTCATTTTTAACTGTATAAATCAAGTTTTTTTCGAAAATTTTAGACCTAAAATTTTGAATCCGAAATTCGACCTATATCTGGACCGGGCATGACAACAAAGAAAAAATCACACACAAAGCGAGACAAAAGAGGCTGGCCGAGCCCAATTTCTTTTTCTTAATTTTGCTTTATAATTATCTGGATGTAAAAGCTTGATAGTAAAGGAAATAAACAAACCGAAAAACGGTGTTGAATGCCATCCCTACCTATTTTATGCAATGCTTCAAACTACCCAAATGGCTTATAAAGAAAATAAACAAAATCACAAGGAAATTTTTATGGAGGGGAGATCAAGATTGTTTAGGTGGCCATTGCCTCATCAATTGGAAAAAAAATTTGTCTTCCTAAGGAAAATGGCGGTTTGGGCCTAATTGATATCGAGACCCACAACAATGCACTTCTCTTGAAATGGCTTTGGAAAATAAACACGCAAAGTGAGGGGATGTGGGGATCGACAATTAGGCAAATATATGGAATTCACAACTCCATGGACCTCGGAAATCTAAACGATAATAAATCATCCTACTTCATAAAAGACTTAAAAAAACTACTCCCCCAATTTAAACTAGCCTACTCTACCGACCCCGAATCGCACCAACATCGGTGGTTAAATATGGCGACACCTCTCTTCTCCACATCCGCCACATACTCCTTCTTCATCGACCCGGGAATTAGATGCATGTGGCACAAACCACTTTGGAAAGCCAAGGCCCCACTAAAGGTAAAACTTTTTTGTTGGTTGGCAAGCAACGAGAGAATCTTAACAGGAGACGTCCTACGCAAGAGGAATTGGCCGCACGATGTGATATGCAAAAATTGCACCGAACAAGAGGAATCGGCAAAGCACCTCCTAATACGATGTAATTTCGCCTCGACGATCTGGAGAGCGATCTTCCATCATCTCGGCCTAACGTACGAACCGAAGGACTCCATCATCGATTTTTGGCAATCAAATAGGAAGAGCCGAACGAAGGATCAAAAAGAAAAAATTGATGCCTTCTTCCTTGCCGCAATATGGGAAATTTGGAAGGAGCGGAATAATCGGGTCTTCACAAACTCCGCGACCACGGCACCGCTCGTTGCTTCTAAAATAATCTCCGAAGGAGAACTTTGGCTAAAACATTGCTAACCAACTTCCTCGGACGTCCCATAAATTCCGCCTTCTTTCCTCCTTTCCCCTTTTCGCTTCCTCTCTTTTCTCTTTTCACCTACACCATCTAGGAAACTCAAATAATCTTTCTTTCTAAATTTTTACATTTCTCATGTAATATTTAGGAACTTTTGGAAAAAATATTGTATTAAACTTGCTTTAATATAATTTAAAGAGGTCTATGCCTCTTAATTTTTCAAAAAAAAAAAAAAGCTTGATAGTAGTAGTCATGCTAATTGTGAATTTCGTGTTATGATTAATGAGAGAGAAGTTACTACGTGTATTTCGTTCATACTTCTATTGTGAATTTCATGACATCTACGTGATTAGTACTCATGCTAATTGTGATATACTCAAATTAATTTCGTTTTATTTTTTATTTATCATTTAGAAAATGGTAAAAAAAAAAAGGTTAAAATAAAACAAAAATACTAATTTCGGAACTATTATCAACAAAATCACTTATCTATACAAATATACATTACCGAAACTACATATTGTGTGGATCATCAATTATCACATAAAATGTAAATAAATAATTTTTAAATTTTAACTAAACTGAGCAAGCTGAATTATCATAAAATGGGCATAGAGCAAAAATACTTGAATTCAAAAATGAAAAAGAAAATATGATTCCCCCTTAAATTCTCCCACAACGTTGGATGCACGGGCAATGTTTTAAACCAAAACATCACAAATAAACATGTGACAGTCCTAGACAAATATGTGTTAAACTCGGATTTATTTTATTGTCTATTACTCTCTCTAGAAATAACTAATAAGTAATATCTCGATCTCTTTGATTTCTTGATTCAAATTCAAATTACTTCCAATAAGTAAGGTTCTCAATAATTTATGTTTGATTTTCTTATTCTTGTTTCGACTGGTTTCCTCGGTATATTACAAATATTATAAAATGTTTATTATGATAACATTATGATTTATGACCACCCAAATGGACAAATATCATTTCATATATCCTTAATTTTATTAAGAATATGGTTGTCGTGTCCAATTTTTGGACGTGACGATAAATGAACAAAAGATTGGGAAATTGAATATGTAATTAATTTGTTGGAAAATTGGGATTGTGACAATTTGTGGATGATATTCATAATACTATATTTTTGTTTAATTATTATTTACAATAAATCTGATAAAATATTAAATTTAGTTTACAATTAGAATTTGATAATTTGATTTGTTTGCTACCATTTGAAAATTTATAATTATAATTTCACAGGATGTTAACAAAGCTTTTACCACTTGGATATATTATAATTGTATTTACTTTAAGAAAAATGACTGGACACTCCATTTTATTGTACTTCGGTCATCCCGACACAACACGTGGCATTTTGTTTTTTTATACAAAAAATATTGTTTTCGTTATTTTGACCGTCCAACGCACTTAGCCCTTCGTGCATCGTTTTATGTACATTTTTATTATGTGTCGTACTTTTTAGATGTATGTTATACATTTTTACATAATCTTTCAAATGTATGTTATATCTTTTTTGATATATGATATATTTTTATGTGTTATATTTTTTTAGACGTATCATACACCGTTGTATGTTATATATATTTTAAATACAATAATGTTATATTTTTGTACATTTCTTTTGTTGTTGAGAAAAATAGAGTAGGTTCTTCTTAAGTCATACTTCTATTATAGAATATTATAAATTTTCAAATGTTTACAAATCATGCAATTAGAAAGGTATTTGTCCTAATCTAGCTAAAAATTACTACTCCTAAATACCTTAAATTATAATTGCATGATTAAATCCAAAAAACAAAATAAAAAAGCTTATATGAAATCCGGGAAATCCTGTTCCTCTTTTAAAATCCTGGATTGCCTTTCCTTATCTCCTAAAAATCCGAGACAACCTTTGAAGCCTGGAAATCAGAACTATCATTTGGAATCCTGGATTGAGTTCCTTACTTTCACCGCTTCTTCCCCAATCAAGGAAACCTTCAGCGGTATACTCTTCTTTCATTAACAGCACCTTTCGATCTTCATCAATTGAATCTTCAACAAGTCTCTGACTTCATTAAAATCCTCACCAATCACTCCAATGAAGATCCGTCTTGCCCAAGAAATTGTACATTTATTATGTATATTTATTTGTTATACGCTTTTATATATAGATTACTACAAACCATAATATTGGCTACAATAATTTTCGTCTCCAATATTGTTATTGGCCATCATATTTCTCCTTAGCTACAAGTGGTCTTCTCCAATAATCCCTAACCAATATCTGATAGTATTATTGGCTCCAATAATTCATAGCTAATATTTAAAGTATTATAATTATAATACGGGTATGTGTGAAATCTTTATTTCTGAATTTTGTAATTTGTTTTGCAGACACATTTTCATCGGAATTTTTTTGAAGCCCCAAATTTTACATGGTCATTTGAAGATAACAAATTTGGAGATGGATTCATTATTTCTTCTATGTACTCAGAAAGTATGTTTTGTGAAAATCATAATTTATTACAATATTTTTCTTGTACATTTTAATTATGTTGAATTTGTATTTTATATTTTTAAGGAAAAAAATCATTAGGAGAAGAGAGAAATGAAGATAAACCATCCGAAAAGTAAAAAAAAAAAAAATTAATTTTCTATTTAAAGGTATATAATGTCACACCCCAAAAATAATAAAGAAGTGGGCGCGGCAACCCGCCAGTATACAACTCGTATACCATAGGCTCTTATATGATAAATTCATAAAAACATAAATTTCACAACTCGAAAACAACGACACACATATATATACATGCATCACTATAACATATACAAACGGACATAAAGAAACCTAGCGGAAGCATATAAATACATATGCGACATAGACAAACACAAAACCAAACAAAATATCGCAGCAACAAAAGGCTTGCTGGCCAGAAACGGAAGTAAACTAATATACACAAGATGAAGGTTCCGCGATGAAAACGAAACCGTCGAACTCACACTCTAGATACCCGCTGTCCCGAATGATCTGTCCACCATACCTAGACTCAAAACATTCAAATAAAATGGTTAGTCACGGAAGTGACTAAGTAAGTGAGTTTTGAGCCTAACTTATTAAGATCGACTTCATACATGACTAGTCAAAAACCTCGCTCGAAAATAATCATAATCATAATTCGTATTCTGAAATAATATAAGTATATAAATACTTCTCAAAGTACTTGCCCTGGCTTTTCGAAATCGAAATCACTTACCTTCATACATAATCATATACATACTAATACTTTTACCCGGGGTGAGGGCGCTAATAACTCTCGACTGAAGTGCCAACCCGAGCTGATAGCGAATCACACTTGGGCTGGAACAAAACAAAAGGGGAAGACATCCACCCGACGACTGGATATCCATGCGCCACAGCCAAACTCCTCATGGGTCGGAACATTGCACTACATCAAGTTAGCTACGCCTTTCCCTCAATAGAGTCTCACATAGACCCTTTCTAAAATCGCAAGTCCCAGCTTACGATTTAGACAAATTCAAATCATACATATAGAGAGCCCCATGAAGACCCCCACTAAAATCGTAAGCTGCCCGGCTTACGTTTTATCCAAATAAAATTCTACATATATATAGATGATGAAATCTACATAATATACATTTTGTTGAGGTAACACGGTTTTTAAAGCAAAATACGGTTTCGAAAGCAAGAACCCTTGACTATCATGTAAGGTCTATAAACGCTCGTAAATCGAATCTTAATAAGAGAGAAGTGAGAGTAGCACCCTCCTAATGGAAAGAAACTCGAAAAATAAGAGATTAATCGAAACGACACACAAGATTGAGTGAAAATGGAGAAACTCGAAACTTGGATGGAATTCTTCTTTTGATCTTGCCAACTCGCACAACTCAACCTCCTGAAGATTATGGCACTTTTCGTTTTGCGAAATCTCCTATTTTCCTTGATTTTTCCTCTTTTTCTCTCTTCTTTTCTTAGGGTTTCATGAATGTTACTAATGGATGTATGGAGGGTTCAATGGGGATAAGGTAGTCGCCAAAGTCATGCATGAGGTGGTGACACCCAAGTCATGCATGTGATGCTGGATGGGCACATTTCATACATACCCATAAAACTATCATATTTACAAACTCTTGGATTTACAAGTATATGGAGTATATGGAGGTTTATTTTAGAAATTCTATATTTAGTATTATTAATGGTTTGGTCATTTTGAAAATAAAATCCTATAATATATTTATTTAAATAACCCATAAAAATGAAATTACGATTATACCCTTTCGAGAACTTTAACACATAAGAACTCGGTTTTGATCGTTGGAAGAGTTATATATTTAATACGGGTCTTATATTCTGAGATTTTAGGAATAATAATCTACAAATATCAAAACTCTATTTTTTATATTTATTACATATAACAAGGAAAAATATTATTTTAAGGTCCAAAACAAAAACAGAGAGCTTACATATCATAGGAGAAGTTGTAAATAACTCATGATCTATGTTTTGGATTCGAGTCCATTGATATTATCAATAAAATTATGAAATCAAATATATTCACGATTTATGAATTATGTTTCTTTTAAATAATAATAATAATAATAATAATAATAATAATAATAATAATAATTCATGGTCCCAAAGAAAATATAAGATATTATGATTTTTGCAAATTAGACTGCTTCGAGGATGTTAAAGCCAGTTAGTTCAGTAATTGGCCGAACAAACATATGCAAAAGGCCTAGATTTATAATTTTATTGGCCAGGCCTAATTAAATATCTTTATATGCAATATATTTTAGCGAAATCCTGAATATGAGAATTATTAGTTATCTATCTATCACAAATCACAATTAGCATGACTACTAGTCACATATATGGCATGAGAGAACCGCAATAAAAATGTGAACAAGTGTACATAGCTCTTGCATTTGCAATATTAATGAAATTATTATATATTAGATTAGATCCCACTGTCAAAAACAATTTGGTTGCACTTGCAACTTCATTCTTTGTAATCTTGCTCTTAAGTAAATCCCACTGTCACAAATATATGATAAGAACATGATGATATTTTTTTCTAAATATTGGAGGAAACTAATTTGGTATTTAGGGATTTATCATAATTTATCATAATATATTACAATTATAACCTTATTGGCATGTGTTATTTCGAGCAGGGATAAACCTTATTGGCATGTTGTTTCGGTAGTTGAATACCATATATAGTGAATACCATATATCATCATTTGAGGATAATTCCGAAATTTGTTTCGGTAGTTGAAGATATTTTTATTGTAAGCTGAAACTATTTGTGTTTTTTGCATGTAATGATGCAATTAATTTTATTATCGGCGTATATTTTGTTGTATGTACTATGTAGTTAATTATATGTTGTAATTCAACTTTGATAATAATAATTGGTAATTAAATTGAATGAGAACGTGATAAAAAAAAATGGAATAATAATAATAATTATATTAATGAGTACGTGAATTGGTTTTTTTTTTTTTATTTCTCCTCTGAGTGTTACTTAGTTGCATTCATGGTCTAATATTACTATCTTATTTTTCTCGTTTGTAAATATTCTTCTGTCCAATAATTTTCCATTTTGCAATTATCAAATAACAAATTATCACTACTGTTAAAATCCATTGGCCTAATGGATCGTGTGTGTTTCAATTGTGGTCATTTCAATGTGATTAATCAAGAAATTATAACATTTTTACAAATGAAAGTTAATTTTTGTATTTAGAGGGAGGTCGGGCCCCGTCGGGCTTAGGGTTTAGGGGTTACGGCCGGGCCCGGTCCCCATGTGTATTCAATTAAAAAGTTACAACGTTGTGGTAGAATTTTTCTATTTAGAAGTATTTTGTACTTGTTTTTAAGTTGTAACTATACAAAATATTTGTTAATTTTTGGCAATTTTAAAATTTGATCACCTATTTTTAAATTCATTTACAGTTACAAATTATAATGCTGATCTACCAGCACCGAAATCTGCAAGAAATTCCAAAATTATCCCAAAACTAGTCGCAAATTTCTATCTTTTTAATTTTATTGAGTTTGGAGATGATCGGGTCCGTGTTGGTTCTTCTTCAATGTCTTTTCGAAACTTACGAAAACAATTAAGAAAATGAAACAAGTATGCATACAGAGAAAAAAAAAATGCATCTCAATTAAACCTACTTAGATCTAAAGGGTCATAACATAAATTAAGATAAAAATTACTCAAACTGGTATTAAACCAGTAAGCATATAATGTTTCTAAAATTGATGTGAAAAACAAATTAAAAAATGAACAAGCAAGAAATTAATCAGTTTTGACCTTCGTCATCAACGCCAAATTGATACGCATTTCGATTATTTGGTATCCAAATTGACCCAGGAAGAAAAGCATTAATATCTATTATTTACTTACTGTCCGAATTGACAAAATATACACACAACTATTGATTCGATTAATTTTAATCAAAATGTAGAAGTGATTTTAAGTGTTCTTTTTGTATATTTTGAAGTATTTTCTTAAAGAATTAAGTAAGAGTTATATAATTTACGAACCCCCTTATTTTGGACTCATCTTTATGCAATCTCCTCATGCCACCTCATCACAACTCATGCCACATCATCACAATTATTTCAATCATTAGATTATGATATGTGGCAACATATGAACCATAGATTAACCTTTGATTTTGTGTGATTATGTTTTATTTGTAGATATTTATGTGTCCCTTATTTCACACATAGTTTTAAGCAATTTTACAATGCCACATCACCTTACATTGATGACGTGTCAAAATATTATTTGTTAGGTTCATGTTGGACCAGTTATATTTGATTTTAAATTTTTTCACAATATGATACATGATCAATTGTGAATACAAATAGAATGTGAAGAGTTTAAATATCTAGCATTAATAAATTAATAAATTAATATATAATATAGTAAAACATACATCCTATGTTGCGCGGATACTTCAAAAAATGAACCGTACCCGTATCGGATACGTATCGGATACGGATACGCCACCGATACGTATCCGATACGTATCCGATACGGCACCGATACGTATCCGATACTTCAAAAAAATACCTCATCACTTATGAATAGTGAAGAGATGGATGCCAAATAGTTCTATTCATCAACAAAAAATATTACACATATAATTATTTTCATACTTGTTTTATTCAATATAATTATTTTCATACTTGTTTTATTCAATATTCTTCAACAAAATTATCTCCCTTTAAAAGGAGAATGGTTTTGTGCTCGCACAAAAGAACACATCATCACTTATGAATAGTGAAGAGATGGATGTCAAATAGTTTTATTCATCAACAAAAAATATTACACATATTTATCTCCCTTTAAAAAGAGAATGGTTTTGTGCTCCCACAAAAGAACACCTCATCACTTATTAATAGTGAAGAGATGGATGACAAATAGTTCTATTCTTCAACAAAAAATATTACACATTTAATTATACAAAAAAATTACACATTTAATTATTTTCATATTTGTAATGGTTTTGTGCTCCCACAAAAGAACACCTCATCACTTATTAATAGTGAAGAGATGGATGACAAATAGTTCTATTCATCAACAAAAAATATTACACATATAATTATTTTCATACTTTTTTTATTCAATATTCTTCAACAAAAAATATTACACATTTTATTATACAAAAAAATTACACATTTAATTATTTTCATATTTGTTTGATGATATATTTCACATTGTATTAATTTAATTTATGATACTATATTACACAAACACAATGATTATTTTAGATGCCAAATAACTCTCTTATTTTTTTTTTCTTTTTTAGAATTATATTTGTTTTATTCAATAAAAAAATACGATTAAAATAATTTTCAACATATTATTTTCATATTTGTTTGATGATATATTTCACAATGCAATAATTCATTTCATGATATTGTATTACACAAACACAATGATTATTTTAGATATAAATAGTTCTCTTTCTTTTCTTTTCTTTTTTAGAATTATATTTGTCACATATGAATAGTGAAGAGATGGATGCCAAATAGTTCTCTTCATCAACAAAAACTATTACACATATAATTATTTTCATACTTGTTTTATTCAATATTCTTCAACTAAAAATATTACACACTTAATTATATTTTATCTAATGTTAAATAATTTATTTCGCTATATAAAAAAAATAATATCATTATTAATCTAACAGTTATATATAATTTGACTATCTATATATTAAATCCGTCGCGAAGCATGGACAATTCTTCTAGTAATAATAATAATTCATGGTCCCAAAGAAAATATAAGATACTAGCTTTTTCCCCGCGCAATTGCGCGGGAGCCCTCGAGTTTGCCATGATTATTCGCACATCCGTGATTTGGTATATTTTTAACCCCCTAATTTTTTTTGGATATTGTAAAAAATCCTCTATCTTTTCGTAAACTCCAAAAAAAAACTCTTTACCAAACTTTTATTTAAAAATACTACTCTTTATAGATGATATTAATTTTTTTTTTCCAAAATACCCTCCAAATCTCATATGTAATAATTAAAAGTTATTTTTGTTATTTTTTGTTAATTTTAAGAAAATTCATAAACACTTCTTAACATGTAGTGATTTAAAAAAATTTAAATTATTACATATTTTGTTTATATAATTTTAATATTCCACTATTTATTCATAAAAAACTAACATTAAATAATAATAAATAAACATCTTGCAAATATATTCATAGAAAATATCTATTTAAACATCTACTTTTTATTTTAGTTTTCCTTTTATGTATTTTTTAATAGTTTTATGATATTTTATTTTTAAATATTTGCAAGATGTTCTTTTAATAATATTGTTCAACTTATTATAATTTTATGTTAGTTTTTCAAGAAAAATAATACATAAGTCGAATATTTGTAATGAATGAAATATTAAAATTATATAACATATAACATATAGTAATTTTTTTTTAATTATTATATATTACAAAAAGTTTAAGAATTTTTTAAAATTAAAAAAGCATTTTTTTTAAATGAATAATATGTAAATTAATTGTTTTTTACAATATCTAAAAATTTAAGGAGTCTTTTGAAAATTTTCCAAGTAAAGTGGTGATAGGGAGGCATAAATTATGAGAGGAATTATTAATAATGTACCAAAGTGGTGATGTGGAGGAATTATTAATAATGCCGCATAATAAGGTGGTGATGTGGAGGCATGAGATGAGAGGAATTATTAATAATGTAATAAATGACCGAAATTTAAATTAAAAAGGACCAAAATGTTAATAAAAAGTACCAAAATGTGAACTAAAACTGAAAAGGACCAATACATGTAAATAAAAAGAACTATAATGTAAATTCAAAAATGTAAAAAAGGACCGACATGTAAATAAAAGAGGATCAAGATGTAAATACGAAGGACCAAAATGTAAGTTTCTAAACTTAAAAGGACAAAAATGTAAATAGAAAGAATCAAAATGTAGTTTTTTCAACTAAAAAGGATCAAAATATAAATAAAAAGGAACAAAATGTAAATAATTTTTTTCAAAGAGGCCCCTGGACCAAAGTGTAATTTTTCAAACTTGAAAGGACCAAATGTAAATAAAAAGGACCAAAATGTAAATAAAAAAGGACTGAAATGTAATTTTTCAAATAAAAAGGACCAAATTGTAAATATAAAAGGACCAAAATATGAAAAAAATATTTTTTTTTACAAAGAGGCCCCTGGTGACGTGGCCTCATGTATAAGCTCCAATTATGCAAACTCTATACCTAAAAAGGATCAAAATATAAATAAAAAGGATCAAAATATAAATAAAAAGGATCAAAATATATATATATGCCGATAGAGCAGTAGTCACCTATCGTTACTGGTATTCCTTTTTTATGTGATGCCGATAGAACTCGAATCCATAACTTTTTGAACATATGATTTTATTGTGTCAAACACACAACCGACATATATTAATTATTATAATTTATATACTAATTGTGTGACATTTCTTAATTGAGATGCTAACAATTATGTTAAACTACTATATAGAGAATGTTATGGTGAAATGAGGGATTATGGTAAATTGTCTCTACTTAAAATGTTCCGTATGACTTGAATATTGAGTATTTTAATTAGTTTGTATTTTGAATAAGAGGTACTGTACTTTTTATATTACAGGACCAAAATGTATTTTAATTAGTCTATCACGGATATTATTTTCTAATATAATTTGTATAAATAGCAATTGTTTAGGTGTTTCTAAAATCGATTAATATAATCAGGACATATTCGCAAATTTTAATATGTATGTAAAATAGGAAAAAAAAAGACCAAATGTAAAAAAGGACCAAAATGTAAAATAAGAAAAAAAAAGGATCCAAATATAAAAAAGGATCGAAATATAAATAAAAAGGACCAAAATGTAAATTAAAAGGACCAAAATGTAAATTAAAACAAAAACGGACCAAAATGTAAATAAAAAGGACTAAAATGTAAATTAAAAATGTAAAAAAGGACCGAAATGTAAATAAAAGGACCAAAATATAAATAAAAAGGACCAAAATTTAAATTAAAACTAAAAAGGACCAAAATGTAAATTAAAAAATGTAAAAAAGGACCGAAATATAAATAAATAAGGATCAAAATGTAAATTAAAAGGACCAAAATGTAAATTAAAACTAAAAAGGACCAAAATGTAAATAAAAAGGACCAAAATATAAATTAAAAAAATATTTTTTTACACAAAAGCCCTTGATGACGTGGAGGCCTAGAATTGCAAGAAATTTGTTTGATTTATATATAAGATATAATTGGCATGTGAATTGGTTTTTTTTATTTCTCCTCCGAGTGTTACTTATAAAGAATGTCATCCTTGGTCATATAAGAATGCCCATGTAACATTGTTAATTTTATGCACGTCCTGCGTGAAGAATATAAATTATAGAATATGGCTCTATCGGTGCAGGGGCGTACGATAAGAATAGAAATTATAGAATAGCAAAACGCAAAATATTTCTAGGGCTGAGCCGAGTCTCTTAGATAGGAAAATAAAAGATATTTAGCCTATGTAATTTTATTATTTTCTAAAATCTCTGTAAATGTTATTTTCCTTCTTTTAATATAATTGGATGGGGATGTGATCATGTGAAAAAAACATATAATTTATTAATTTTATTGTAAAACTTCTATTTAGGATATAGACATAATATATGTTGCATTCCATATGTGAAAAAAACATATAATTCCATATGTTGCATTCTATTTAGGATAATTTTATTGTTAATTGTTCGGAAAGATATTTTCGATGGCTAGATATAACAGAAATACGGGGAGAACAACTATTTTTTTTAAAAAAAAATAAGATATATTGGGATAAGAAGTTCTTTTTCTAATCTTTTATTTTAGAAACTCCAACTTAACTAATTTTAATTCTTGAAATTTCTTAACTGGATAGTTCCTGATACATAATACCTCTCTTAGTTCTCAACATATTCTAACATATTATAGTATGTATATTAAGCAAAATACAAGCATAATAATGATAGATAGATAACATAATAATTCTTGCTAAAATGGTCTTCGGCCCGCGACATTTCCGGGAGGATTATATAGGCAAAGTGCAAGTGAGGGTACCGGCTTACCACACGAGGCCAGAGCGCCACCCTACCTCCTGTGAGTTGCGTCAGACCACCTATTCATAGGAATGTTTCAGAAAGTTAGCTCGATCTGATCTAATTGAATATATTCAATGTAGATAATCGGAATTTAATTGAACCGAACATAACTATCAATTGGTAGTAAGTTTTAGAATCGACTCAGAACTAACGGATGATTTTTTAGCTCGAATCTCAATGCTTGACGAGCCGAGTCAATTCGAGTGAGTTCCGAGCGTAACATGAGTTTGACATATCTTGCTCAAACTCGATTCATTTGCGGTCCTAGATTTAACACACATTTGTCTAGGGCTTTAACATTTTGTTTGTTTAAAACATTGCCGGTGCACCATTGAGAGAATTTAAGGGGTGTTGTGTATTCTTTTTTCATTTTTGAATTCAAGTAATTTTGACAATTCAGCTTGCTCAGTTTATTGTAAATGTTTACATCTGATGTGACAATTGATGATCCAGAGAACATGTAGTTCCCATAATGTATAACTTGTACGAAGAAGTAACTTTTTTTGATAATAATTCCGAACTTAGTGGTTATTTTTCTTTTCTTTTTGTTGCTATTTTCTTGATAAACAAAAGAATAAAACGAAATTAAATATGAGACTTATTAGTTCTCACAATTAGCATGACTACTAATCACGTAGATACCATGAAATTCACAAAATCACAATAGAAGTATGAACAAAATACAGGTAGCAACTTCTTTCTCATTTCGTTGCAATATTTAAGGAAACAATATTCCACGAAAAAATGTTGCAATCTTTCTCATCATCTTTCTCTCAATTAGATCCTATTTTCAAATACTATCTATTATGAAATCTTTCTAAAATATATGATAAGGACATGATTTTTTTTTTTAATATTGGAGAAAACTAAGTTGGTGTTTAAGAACTTGTCCTTTATCAATTTTTGTAACATTTGAGATATGTGTATTGTGTCCTTCGAAAACCAGGATAGGAAATATAATTAAGACATAATTGCATCACATGAACAAAATCAAAACTGTCTGTTTTGACAACAATAGATACATTCTCGATGGATCCAGCCTCCAGGTCTTATCCAAAAGGTTTTGAACAAGAATAGATCCAGAGTCCTTCATAATATCATATTTTCATGTGCTTTTAATCTATTTTTATTTTATTTCTAAAACACAAGACAAACTTACATGTATTATGTACATTTTATGAAAAAAAATGTACAACTTAATATGATTTTTATTAATATAATTATTTTTTTGAAATTTTAATATATTATAAGAATTTAAATGTAATTTTTTTATAGTAAGAATTATTAACTATCGAATCGAAAATCGTAGGAATATAAAAGGGCTTTGGACGGATTATTGTCCAAAACCTTTGGGCAAGACCTGCTCCCATCCTCGACTTGTCTCTATAAAGTGGAATGTCACCTTCGCTCACAAAAAATACCCACGTAACATTGTTAATTTTACGCGCGGTGTGCGCCAAGACCGAAGGATATATGGCTCGGTTGGTGCAAGGGCGCAAGTTAAGAATAGAATAGCAAAAAACAAAATATTTCTCTTGGGCTGGGCGGAAAATAAAAGATATCTAGCCTATGCAATTTTATTTTCTAGAATCTCTGTAAATATTTTTTCTTGCTATTAATAAAATGGAATGGAGTTGTGAAAGCCCCCGCCATTTCATAAATAAAAACATTGTTATTTTTATTGTAAAACTTCTATTTAGGATATAGACATAATATGCATTCCATATGTGAAGTGATTAAACATATAATTTGTTTGAAGGGACGTAAACACTAATGTCAACTTTAGATTTGTTAATTATTCAAAAAGATATTTTCCATAGCTAGATATAATAGCAATATGATGGAGAAGAACAATATTTTTTTTTCAAATTAAGATATATTGGGATAAGAAGTTCTCTTTTCATTTAAGAAACTCCAACTTAACTAATTTATTTTCTTGAAATTTCTTATTAGGATAGTTCCTGATAAATAATACCTCTCTTAGTTCTCTAATTCATATTCTAGTATGTATGTTAAGCACAAAACAAGCATAATAATGATAGAGAAGAGAACATAATAATTCTTGCTAATACGGTTTTTGGCCCACGTAATTTCCTGGAGGATTATATAGGCAAAGCGCGATTGTGGGTACTGGATTACCACACGAGGCCAGAGCGCACCCTATCTCCTGTGATTTGCGCCAGACCACCTATTTATGGGAATGTTCACAAAGTTAGCTCGATCTGATCTAATTGAATATATTCAATGTAAATCATCTGAATTTATTTGAACCGAACTGAACTATCAATTGGTAATAAGCTTTCGAATCGACTCAGAAATAACGGTCATACCATATTTTAACTCTTTTATTCAGTTAAATGATGAATCAGTTATAAAGCACAGTTGAATTAATCTAATAAGTTTTGCGTTGCTCAGGTACTTTCGCTTCGATAAATCTTAAAAAGTCAAATATATCATAAATGTTCTTAAACCAAACTGAAAACATAACCAAATAGGCGGAATTATTTGAATTTAGTCAATTAATCGAACGATTCAATCTGAATGTATTAACCTACCTGTGTGTAAACACCGCATGAATGGCCCTTCGTGCATGTATTAGTCTTATAATCGTAATATTTTCCTTGAGAGACCCATAAATCCACTGCCTCCTTCGCATTCGAAACATTGTTTATTTGGTTGGCCCTGTATGGCTTCGACCAACGTTCATCCTATTCAAAGTGACATTTTAAAATATTTCAGCAAGTTAGGGAGGTTTCGAAAAATTTCTAATTTAATAGGAAAGAATAATGAAATAAAAATTCAAAATGAAGGAATTAGTGAAGCTACCTGTGCGGAGAACATCTGACATTTGAAATTTTGTTTACCCTGCCGAACTAGGGTTTGTGCTCGAGATGCAAGCGTAGGGCTCCACCTGAGAGGCCCTACTCCAACTGCAACTCGGGCTCGATTATGTGACGTCAAATATTGTGATATTTCGTCTGCTCCGGAGATAGAGACCTGGACCGAAGCAAATACTAGTAACAAGAGATGAATCATATTCTTTGACTTAATAATGTTATTAACATAATTATATATTTTTAAAATAAATATATTATTATGAATAATTATAATATAATTATTTGACTTAATTAATATTAACAATAATATAATAATATTTAATAAATGTTATTAACAATTATATATTTTCTAAGGGTCTAAAAGAGAAAATGTAAATTATATTTTATAATATTTATTAAACAAAAAGAGGACCAAACTGAAATTTGTCCGGCAAGATTTAAAATCTAGCCGGCAGGATTTTCAAACCCGGTAAAAATTTATCAGTTTTTGAGGTAATTAACCTGGCAAGATTTTAATTATTGGTGCCGGCGGGATTTAAAAACCCGAAAGGGGTTATTTCTAGAATATTTGCAAAAAGGAGATTATTTTTTGAAATAATTTTAAAAAGGACACCACATGCAGAAATGCTCCAAAAATAACCTTATTGGCATGTGTTAATTGGAGCAGGGATAAACTAAGACTAAGTCTAACTATCCCTATTTGTTTTTAAAAGTAAATAAGAATAGGAATATCTACCCAGTTTCATATGTAGTCAAACCATACATTAGAAGTGGCAATCGGACGGGTCGGATAGGGTCGGATTCGGGGTCGGGTCGTTTCGGGTTCGGGTTCGGGTCATCGGGTCGTTCGGATCGCGGGTCGTTCGGGTTTCGGGTCGTTCGGGTTTCGGGTCGTTCGATTTCGGATCGTTTCGTTTTTCGGGTCATTCGGTTCGGATCGTTTCGGTTTTCGGATCATTCGGGTTCGAGTCGTTTCGATTTTCGGGTCATTCGTGTCTTGACTATTTTGATTTTCGGGTAATTCTGATTTCACAAAATTTGATTTTGAATCATTCGATTTTTAAAAAATTTAGTTTTCGGGTAATTTCTGATTTATTTTATTGATTTCGAGATATTTTATCAATATTATATTGATTTTAACAATAATAATTTTTTATTTTCGGATCATTCGGGTCGTGAATTTCGGGTCATTCGGATCGTGAGTTTCGTTTCGGGTCGTTCGGGTTTCGGGTCGATTTCGGTTTCGGATCATTCGGTTACGGGTCGATTTCGGGTTCGGATCTTTAGATTTCGGATCGTTGACTTTTCAGTATTTTCGGGTCGGGTTCGGGTTCGAACGGATCGGGTCATTTTTTCGGGTCGGATCGGATTTTTCCAGCTCTACCATACATCACCGTTCGGGGATAATTACGAAGATTATTTCTGTAGCTGAAAACATTTTTATTGTAAGTTGAAACCAATGTTTTTAAACCCGGACCGGGCATCGACTCGTTCGAGCCTCGGGTCACCGGTTTAGTGGTCGGACCGGTGGGTCAACTGGTTCAACTGTTGGTTTGAATGAGTCCATAAAATTATCACATCTAACTACATAATTTTACTCTACGATGTAATTTTGATATTAGAGTTTACTAGTGAAATACTCTTATGGTAATATTTGTTATACATCAATTTACAAATAAGAATATAAGATATATCCAACAAGCCTCTAAATAAAAAGACATGATGAGATCAAAATGAAAACCTCAGTTCATTATTCAACGGTCCAACAAGCATGTTTTCAGTGCCAACAACATAATTTTTTTTAGCATTTCAATTGCATTTCTTCTGCCCGCCTCAACAAATTCTCCTAAAACCCCTCAATTATTCAAATTTAACGATCATTACTTCATTAATAAACTAGGAAAATAAAATAATTATTACGAGCATTAAGGTCTTCTAGAAGCAATTCCATCCGTCCAGGAGCAGCTAAGCAACAACAAGAATAGTATGAAATTACCAAAAAACCCCTCAATTATTATAATATTACCAATTAAGGGAGTACCTTTAAGCAATAGAGAGGTAAGATCCTCCTAATTGGATAAAAAATCCTCACTTAAACTCGAACCGTTCCCATACGGATACCAGTACTGGTACCATCTTCAAAAAACTAACCCACTCTTTACAATTTCATACTATCATTATCACAACCAGATCGTGTGTATGTTTGGAGATGCTAAAAAGTTAGGATTTTAACTCACAAGTCAGATTGCGCGAGGATAATTTGACTTCATGTTCTCAAATTATATCTTATGTATAAAGTTAAGAAATTTCTTGCAATTTTAGAGCTCCACGTCACCAAGGGCCTTTGTGCAAAAAAAATATTTTTTAATTTACATTTTGGTCCTTTTTATTTACGTTTTGGTCCTTTTTAGTTTTAAAATTTACATTTTGGTCCTTTTTATTTACATTTTGATCCTTTTTAAATTACATTATGGTCCTTTTTTACATTTCGATCCTTTTTCTTATTTTACATTTTGGTCCTTTTTTATATTTTGGTCCTTTTTAATTTTAATTTATATTTCGGTCCTTGTTATTTACATTTTGGTTCTTTTTAAAATACATTTCGGTCCTTTTTTATATTTTGATCCTTTTTCTTATTTTACATTTTGGTCATTTTTTATATTTTGGTCATTTTTTGTTTTAATTTACATTTTGGTCATTTTATTTATATTTCGGTCCATTTTTACATTTTGGTCCTTTTATTTATATTTCGGTCCATTTTTACATTTTTATCCTTTTTTCTTATTTTACATTTTGATCTTTTTTTACATTTGGTCTTTTTTTTCCTATTTTACATACATATTAAAATTTGCGAATATGTCATGATTATATTAATCGATTTTAGAAGCACCTGAACAAATGCTATTTATACAAATTATATTAGAAAATAATATCCGTGATAGACTAATTTCATGAACCTTATGCATGTATTGGCATCATGATATTTGCAAATATGTCATGATTAGATTAATTTAGTTCAAACGCATGCGCGTTAATTCGCACACGCGTTAATTCTATTTAAATAATTATATAAAAAATATCCCGCGCAATTGCGCGGGGATAAAGCTAGTATATTAGAATTCTAACGTATACTTGTATTTATACCAGCATGGTATACTCTTTCGAACAGAAAATGAAAACCCAAAAACGAACAAAAACGAAATTATAATTTTTACTTGTGAGGAAAAAGACATCAACACCAAACACTAATATACAACAAAGAGTAAGCGACAAATGCCGAACTGAATCAACAAATTAAGAAACATAGATCAATCCTTAAGATTGGGCATCCTTCAGCTAGTGCAAGGCATTTAGGTTTTCGGGAAAGAACCATTATGCTACGTCTCAGTGAAGAGCAGAGACGGAGGAGATCCCGTTGTTACACAAACTGATGAATCTCTCCATTAGAACGAGAGAGAAGAGATGTCCTGAAGAATAAAATGTCATGGTTCGAAAGAGGGAAAACGATGAAAAAGAAGGCATTGGAGAAGATCTGAAAAGAAGAAAAAAAAATGACAGAAAAGAAGAGAGCAAGAGAAGTACATGAACCGGTTTTTTAGATCTAACCGGTCCGGTTTTTTTGACAAAACCGGCCGGTTCAAGCGATTTATAACGGGTTGAATGCATTTCCGATTCAATTATAAAACCGAACCGAAAATCGTTCCGGGTCCGGTTTTTTTGGTTGAACCGGCCGGTCCGGTCCGGTTTTTAAAACACTGGTTGAAACTATTAGTGTTATTTTTATGTAATAAGGTAATTAATTTCATTACCCACGTGTATTACTATATGTTGTAATTCAATTTTGATAGTAATAAATGAGAATGTGATAAAATTGGACATAGCTCGTGATAAAAAAAATGGACATAATAATAATCATATTAATGAGTATGTGAATTGGTTTTTTATTTCTCCTCTGATTGTTACTTGGTTGCATTCATGGTCTAATTTACGATCTTATTGTTCTCGTTGTAAATATTTTTCCGTCCAATAATTTACCATTTTATGATTATCAAATAACAAATTTATCACTACTGTTAAAAGCCATTGTCCTAATGGGTCGTGTGTGTGTGTCAATTGTGGTCATTTCAAAGTGATTCATCAATAAATTATAACATTTTTAGAAATGAAAGTTAATTATTGATAATTACAGAAAACATACAAATTTTGGTAATTTCAGTTTAATGACTGTATATTGGTGTTAATCCCTATGAAATAAGGTGTGAAATACGGATGGTAAAAGTTCAATTTGAAATATCCATAATTCTACACCATACAAATATTGGAGCACTTGTCAATTGTCTTTTTTCACACATGGCTAATGGATCGGTGTCGGGTCTCTGGTCGCCGTGGCGTAGCTCCATCATCGACTAGGACCGTAGACGACGAAAAAAGTTTGGAGACTAAAAGAGAGAAAAAAAAGAGACCGTGAGGATTTTTCGTTTTGAGTTTAATACATAGGTTATAGAAAATGAAAGACCTATTTATTTATTTTGTTGTGATTTCTCTTCTATTTTTATGCTAAACAAATTCTTTGTTGGTATAGCCCATGTGGTTATTGCTTTTGCATTCTTTGCGGTTATAGCTTTTGCATTCAGCGGCTCACTCATAGAGTTTTCCTCCTTGTTTGTGGCCATTGAATTTTACTATTTTTCCAAAGAAAAAGATTCCTACGTGGCAATGAGCTCATAGTTCAAGTTTAAGTAGTTGAATTCACTGAATTCATAGCAGAGTAAACTTTAAGTTATGGATTCAATTTTGTTTAGCACCAAATAATGAATGACGAACTAAGAGCCTTCTTTTAATAAAAAAAAAGAATCCTTGCTTATTTATGTGATTGAAAAATAAATTAAAATTTCCAATTACCGCACATGTTGTTTAAGATTTAAATTTGTTTGTAACAACACAAAAAAGTCACAATAGTTTGTCAGTCATTCGGATACGACAATAATACGATAGGGAATATGTTCGTGTATAATTCAGATAGTGCGTATTTCAATAAGGCAAAAAATTCGGACCTAAAAAACATGAACTGGTAATATTCGTATTCGTATATGTTCGTGTATAATACGATTTTTATTAAAATTCGGTTAAAAAAATTCGGCAAAATATAATATCGCGAAGTTCGTGTATTTTTCAAAATTCGTATAATTCGTGTATTATTCGCGAACTATTCGCGAATTGACTAACTTAGATCATGATATGACTCATGTAACTTTGAAATTGCAATACGTAGAAACAATTAAAAATTTCCAATTCGAAAAATTCGGCAAAAAATCGGCCGAATATTTTTTGATCATAAATTCGCGAATATTTCCGAATCACTGAATTGGATACGCGAAGTTCGCGTATTTTTGAAAATTCGTATAATTTGTGTATTATTCGCGAATTGACTAACTTAGGTTGAGTCTTTTGTATTTAATTAACTGATCTTTGCATTGAAAATTGCTTGATATCTTTTGCATTATTTTGAAACTTTTACTAATATTTTTCCATGTGGATAAAAATTATCCTAATGTTTAGTTTTGATATACAATGAATTAAATTTATCGTAACGTTAGGTTTTATATATTACGCATTATTTCATCTTCAATTTGTATGTATATGTGAGTGATCTTTACTATACTAATTATATGATGTTGATTCTTTAAATATGAAAAATATGAAAAATAATGTACCATATACTATTAGATATATATCTTTGAGATTGTGTATATCATTGATCAATCAATTATACTTCCTAGATATAATGCAGACACTTTCTGAATATGATTGATCAATTATAATTATGCATATTATTATTAATTCTTATGTATAAAGTTAAAGAAATAGCAAGCTTTTAATGCTTCCACGTCATCACATCATTTCTGGCCGTTTGATCAGCATTATTCAAGATCGAACGGTCCATAATTAAATGGATTTGGCTCACGTACACCAGTGCATGTTAATGTGAGATGGATCATATGGGCATGGCCTAGATAGTGCTTATTCCACCATTTCACTTACTCCCTCTCTCTCTCTCTCTCTCTCTCTCTCTCTCTCTCTCTCTCTCTCCCGTGTCATTTGCACGAGCCCAAAAAAAGAGAAAAAGAAAGAAAAAAACGAAGCGGTGTGTGATGACGACCCACCACCTCACTGTGGGACCGGGCCCACTTGGACCGGACCACGACTTGCCTGACCCCACTTGGGCCAGACACACACTAGACGCACACAACCCACACAGACATATATACACACTCTTACAGAGACAGAGAGAGACACACAAACACAAAACAAACAAACAAACACCACATTTGTACATATAACACAAAACACACATCTCTGCTCATGGAGTAAAGTTGGTTCTTTTTCGACACTCTCTGAAATTTCTTGTATTGAGATGCCCCGGTTTTATGTCTGAGTAAACGATTCGATCATCCATTTTGTGAAAATCGCTGCACATTTGAGAGAAATAAATTATATTAAATAATTACAAAATGTATCGGATTATTTAGGAAGGAAGAGATTGAAATTTACCTCTCGTACAGGGGTTTGTAATTGATTAAACCCAAATAACCTAAGTCATCCAGTTTGTAATTGATTAACTGTGCCCTATTCTCCTGCACCAATATGAAGACAAATAATTAATATTTTGTAGAAAATAAATAAATTATTTAATTGCTTTTGTTTTGAACCTGATTGAGTTTAATTTTGTTTATTTTCTGCATCACTATTCCTCCTTTAATATTCTGATCGTTGTCTTCTGATTTTTGAGTAAAATTCTTCGAGAGTTTAATAGAATGTTTCGATTCGAACTGGTTTAAGAGAATTGGCCACTATGGATTATAACCCTGAAAAAACATAATGAAATCAATGATGTACATGTACCAGAAATTCCCTGTAATTTAGTAACAAAAAATCATGTACATGTACAGCACAAAATCCTCTTCTTCAATACAAGAAAAGAAGATTAAAAAAATAACCTATTGCCAAGAAGTGCACGGAGTTGAAATTTGTGACGCTCTGGAGCTCTGTTGCATCGAGATGAAATCTTTTGGCCCGAAATGTCCTCTTCGAAGCTGTTCTCGAAGGAACTCACCAAATCTCTGCACCAATTGTGAAAATAAATTAGAGCCAATAATTACCAAAATAGATTGGCTTAATTTAGAAAGAGATAAAATTGAAAATAACCTTGTACAGTGAGCAAATCCTTCTCTGGTTCTTTGTCTCGTTCTCATCCAATTCGAACAGGGATAAGAGAGAAGAAATTATTGTACGAGGGTAATCGAATTTGTGTGCAACTTTCACTCATTGGAATCTTGTAAACTACAATCAATCACAAACATAATCAATAATTATGATCAAAAACAAGTTAAGAAGAAACCAAATACCAAATAAAATCGAATTGAAAACAAATCGAGCAATTTGTCGTCTTGATTTGGGGATAATCGAAAAATCATTAATTCCTATAAAATACAAACAAATGGAGAAGAAACACTTACGTTTTTGTGTCTGTCCAGTAACGAATCCCACGTCAACCATGGAAATTGTCCATTGAATAGATCTGTCAGCGAGTTAGAGCTCTTATCGAGTGCCGATTTCACATCTCGTCTCCCAGCCGAACAATCTGAGTACGGAATAGAAGTTCTGTGTTGGTTCTCGAGCATATGGGTTGTTTCGTAGTTTTGGTTCTCGAGCATATGCGAGAGAATAGAGAAGAAGGGAGAGATGAGAGAAGAACGAGGATTTGGAGGGGATATGAGAGCATATGTTGAGAGAGAAGTATTAATTATGTTGAGGATGAATGGATATGAATGAATATAAGAAAAATAATGATCTGTCCAGATAACTTATTCCCTAAACACGGTTTACACTTCAAACTATACACCTTGTCCTATTTCCATACTAAGGTTCTCTCATTACACCGTGCACCGAGTTCATTTTGTATAACATCCAAATATTAACGTTGGATTAAAATTTCTTAACGTTAGGATTAAGATATTTTAAAATTTTATGACCGTTTGAAAAAAGATTTTAGATAATTTGATTTGTTATTTTTTAAAGACTATGTTTATTTCAGATCTGGCAGAAAAATAAGTAAAAATTAATATTAGAAATAAAGAGTTAGTATGATACATAGTTTATGTGTACCTCTAAAATATTTATTAATCAATATCATATAATTTTGATATAAACAATATGTTGGATAATTAATTATTCTAAGTACAAATAGAAGTAATCATTGCTTTCTTTTATTTTTCTAATAATATGGTAAAAAACGGATATTACTTCCAGTAGATTTGGGGTATTGGAGGTCTCCAGTAGATTTAATAAATGTAGAGGATTTTGTATTGAAGTGGAACCTAAGATATCGACTTAAACCCTAATATTTGTAATTTGTAATAATAATAATAATAACTAGCGGGTTAAACCCTATTCTGGATAGTAAACTCAGTCAATATTTCCCTACCAACAATCTACAGTATTTCTATTTCCATACTTTAATATATTTCGTGATATGATATGATTTATGCATATCAAAGTAAAATGATTAATATTTTAGAAATATTTTTGTGAACTTTTTTTATAATAATATTAATCATATCTCACCTAATAATTAAAAACTTTATAAATAATTTTAACATATCAAGTTGTAGATAATTATTTTTATATTTTCTTTAGATAAATATTTACAAAAATTTGACAAAAATTGGAAGTTTTATAATTTCTTTAGGTAATATTTTCAAAAAAAATTATAATTTTCAAATAAAAAACTTTAACTCATAAAATAATACACACTCAAATTATGATTGTCTAATGTGAGAAATAACACATAGCCATACCGTAATTACACTAATATAACTCCAATTAGTATTTACTATTTACACTTTATTTACTCATTTTTTCTTTATTTACCATTTTCTAATTGATAAATAAAAAATAAAACGAAATTAATATGAGAATTATGAGTTTATCACAATTAGCATAACTACTAATCACCAAGATGACATGAAATTTACCCACACTCTTATTTTGGACCCAACCTTTTGCAATTTCCTTGTGTCACATCATTATTTTTTTTAACCATTAGATTATTATATGTGAAAATATTAGACTTTTGATTAATCAATGATTTTTTATAAATATTTTTTATTTATAACCATTTAAATGTCCCTTATTTTACATTATGTTTTAATGATCATTAGAAATGCATATCATCATATATGAATGATGTGGAATATTATTATTGGTTAAATTCATTTTAGACTATGTTTATTCAATTGTTTATCATTCCACATAATATTATGTGATCAAATGTGAATGCAATAGAAGATGAAAAGTTCATATATGAAATAATAATAACTTAATATCTAATATTATAAACATACAACATATAGTAGTATTATTTTTAGAATTTTTATTTTAAAAATTCATCAAATATATTCGTTTTATTTTTTCATTTAATTTGACATCAATATTAGTATAGTTCATACATACAATTTTCCATAATTTTATTTTATAAAAATATTATGTAAAAAATACAATGCAAAAAGTGCATTTTTACAAAATAAAAATTTTATTATTTTATTTGCATAATAGAATTTTAATTATTAATATTTATTTTTAAAAATTATAACTATAATAATACCATATTATACTAAGTTGGTTATATTTGTTATTTTAATCAATAAAATTTAATATTAACTTTTTTTGAAAATTAATAGAAATAAAAAGAAAGTCTATCCATCGAAATAATTTCTTAAATTTATAAACACTTATCAAGTAATAATGTTATTTTTTAAGATATAAAATTTAAGAAAAGCATATGATGTAAAATAATTTATATTTATCTTATGCTAATTTATTTTTTTATATTGTTTATTAAATTACATTCACTATTAAATTTGATATTATTTATAATTTTCATTGAATTTTGAATCAATAAGAAATTATTAGTATTCTTTAATTAATTATATGTTACTACGTATGTTGTATGATTCATTATTTTTCATTTGATATTTTATGAAATATTGTGAACAACAATGATATAATATTTTGTTATGTTTTTTGTGAAATCATGTTATACCATATATATTATTATACAATGACATTAATATAAGTGTTATTATTTGATTAAGAAAATGATATTTATTATCATTAATGTAAAATAATTGTAAAACATATAAATAATCATAAACAAATTAGTTTAAATAATTATAAATATTAATATATTATCAATATTATCAGATTTATATCTAATTTATATTACAATAAAAATTATAATTAATATTTTCGCCGTGTAGCGCGAGTATTCTCCTAGTTCACAATAGAAGCATGAACAAAATACACGCTAGCAACTATTTCTCATTTTATTGCAATATTTATGAAACAATATTCCACAAAAAATATTTCAATCTTTCTCATCATCTTTCCCGCAATTAGATCCCATTTTGAAAAAACTATTTTATCTTATTATGAATTAATATATTTCTAAAATTATATGATAAGGATATGATTTTTTTTTTAATATTGGAGGAAACTAATTTGATGTTTAAGGACTTGTTTATTATAAATTTTTACCATTTTACCATTTTACCATTTGAGATATGGTCCTTCAAAACCCATTGAGTAGAAAATATAATTGACACATGATTGCACGTTGCACCAAAGAAAAAAATGAGAACCGCTTGGTTTTACGATGATAAATAGCACCAAGTTCCCTTAGAAGGAATGTCTATGTAACATTGTTAATTTCATTGTAAAACTTGTATTGGGATATTATAGACATAAAAAAGAATAAATTTACTTATGGTTTTCTTTAATCAATATATGGGTCCTTGAGGGATCAGATCAAATTATATCAAGCATTGATAATAACTAATCGAAATAGAATTGGGTTAACAACATTATGTTTAATCACTGTGTACCTAAATTAATTTACACCAAATTTATCCCATCCTTATTTTGAAACTATTTTTTTATGTAAATTTATTGTACCACGTTTTTATTTTGGACATAATTTTATGTAATTTGATTGTGCCACATCATTCGCATTTTTTTGAATCATTAGAGGCTCAATGGGTTGAAAATGGGGCGATATAAGTTGCAGCTTCATCTTCCCTACATATGTTTATCGCATGAAAATAGAGGCTCAAATTGACTGGCGAATGGTGTAAAGCTAATTTATCATTTACATAATTTATTATAGGAAAAATTATGTTGAATTCAGGTTTAAATTAAGACATTGAATTAGGGTTGATTGATTGTGACTAAATATATAATACACATTTGAGCTTAATTAATGAGAATTTGGGTGAATCTTATGAATTAGTCACAACAACGCATACTTAGATTTAATAAGACGAATGCAGGAGATTTTAGGTTGCAATTAATTATGTGCTCTCCACAAAATAATAGATGGAAACTCTCTAAATAGCGAAATTCTCATATTCATTGACAAATATATTTTGTATAGGATTTGTTGCGAGCTCTAAATATCGAAGAACGAGGTAGCATCACATATCAAGCAGAGGAAGAATGTATATTGGTTGAAGAAAATATTTTCCAAAGGTGGAATCAGATCATGGTTGGGAAAATGTACTTCGATTAGTGTTAGCATGATATAATATATGTAATTTAATTTATTGTTCAATTTTCCATGTATTATTTTCATATTTTTAAGGTTTCGTCGACTCTCTTGTAATTTTATAATTTTATAATTTGTGTACTTTATTGATATTGCTATCATTTAAGTGTATTATGGATCGTTGTGTAATGTTAAGCAATCTAATTTAGCGTGGATTTCTTAAATTGCAATGATGGTATGGACTTTATTGTAATTTTTGAATTTTTTTGAAATTTGCTATCAGTTCAGAAATTATTCTAGTTTATGTTACCATTTTTTAGTAGGTACAACGCACTTCCTTTCAATTAGTTACAATTATAAACCCAAACCGGCTGCTCGACCGTATCGAAATCATACATACCGGTACAAAAAGTCGATGTCGGTACCACTTAAAAACAGTTTTGTGTATGTCCATTGAATACATATTAAATAAATATCATGATTATCAGAGGAATTTTTTTTGAAAAAAATCTCACATTTGCCTACCGAACTGTTCAAAAAAATGCAAGTTTTCCTCCAAACTTTAATTTACTTTTTTTTTTTATTTCCTGAACTTTTGATTTTGCTCATTTTTGTCCCTTCCATCAGTTAACTGTCTAGTTATCAGTTAAATGATGATGTGGCATTGTGACGTGGTAATTTTTAGATAATTTCAGCGATGACGTGGCAAAATTTATAATATAAAATTACACCAATAAATTAAATCTATTAACTCTTAATTCAACCCAAAACCATTAACCCACACCTCTCTCTCTCTATCTCTCACCATCCCTCTCTCACATCCCTCTCTCTCTCTCGCTCGCTGGATTCTCTCTCTCTCTCTCGCTCGCTGGACTCTCGCTCTCTCTCTCGCTGGAATATCTCTCTCGCTGGAACATCTCTCTCAAGCTTCGACCTTGTTGTTTCTCGCCGGAATCTCTCCCTATCTCATTAACTTCTTGTTTCTATACGAAAGGTACGTTGCTCTCTCTAATCTTTGTTTATTCTCGCGGTTTTAGTCCATTTCGCTCGATCCTCTCTATTTCTATTTGTTTTTTCTCGATGTTAGGGTTAATTTCTGTCCAATTAGGGTTAATTTCGGTCCAATTAGGGTTAATTTCAGTAAATTAGGGTTAATTTCGGTCCAATTAGGGTTAATTGCATTCAAATTAGGTTCCCTTCTCTATTCCAGCCCAAATCCGGTACTGATACTCGTGCCACGTATACCCTAAACGAAGATGGCACCGTCAAGGTGTTGAACGAGACATTTACTGATGGCAAACGTGGCTTCATTCAATTAGGTGTTGAACAGCAACGAGGCGAAATTGAAGGTTAAGTTCTACGTACCGCCTTTTCTTCCAATTTTTCCAGTCGTGGGAGATTATTGGGTGCTTTACGTCGATGAGGATTATCAATATGCTGTTGTACTTGTGAGTCAACCTACAAGGAAATATCTTTGGGTATGATTCTTTCGATTCATTAGTTTATAATTTTGATTAAGTTAAGAATGATTTAGGGTTTAGGGTAATCTCTATTTTGAATCTTCACTGGAGAGGAATAGTAGCACATCATTAAATTTCAATAATTAATTTGAGAAGTAATTAATACATCATTAAATTTCAATAATTAATTTAGATGTGTAATAAATTATAATTATTTGGGTGTTTTTGGTCTGAAATTATCATATTTGACTCGTGTCGTGTTTGCGAATTACGAAAGTTCGATTTTAATTTTTTTCAAATTTATATTATTTGTCTGATATGTAGATATTAAGCAGGACGGCTACAATCGAAGAGGAAAAGTATAATGAATTACTCGAGAAGGCGAAAGAGCAAGGATATGATGTCAGCAAATTGAAGAAAACGCCGCAATCCGAATCGCTGCCAGCGGGAGAGGAAATCCAAATTGATAAATCTTATAAAAATACATGAATTATAAAATGTGAGAGTATGAGATAGTTGTATATGACAATCTCTTCTGATAATTGTATACAAGTTTAGTTATTTATGCGGTATTAAGATTAGGGTATTTATGAGTTTTGTATTGCAATTTGGATTTGTGATTTTTTTTCTTCTTTCTATTGTGTTCCTTTAGATGTAAATTAGGTATTTTTTTTTCTAATGAATTTCAATCTATTTTCCTGGGAAAATGCAATTAAAATAAATAAATAAATAAAATGTTTAAATACTAATCTTTAAACATAACACCACATTAAAATGTGTTCTCATTGTAACATAAATAAATAAAATATAACACCACATTAAAATGGGTTTAAATACTAATCGTTCTCGCTAAAAATAAATAAATAAATAAATTCAAGAAATTATGAAAGAGGAATCTTTCCGGCACAATAAGGAAATCCATTTTGGACCTTATGTACTCCTCAGAAAGCAACCGAGATTCGAGGGAACTTTCTTAAAGCCATCTTCGTGTCTTCTTCGGACCAGCCATAAGTCGTTTTGAAAAGGGCGACTTTCTTGTCGAATGTATCTTTCTTCAACGAACTTACCACTGCCAGTCCCAAAATCCTGAAATCGCTGAAATAACCCTGAAATTGGACAAAAAAACTTGTTGGTACCGGTACCGGTCTCTCAGAGGGGAACAAGAAGCACTCAAAAACTTGTTCTATAAGCAATCCCCAATGCATACACTCTCGAGAAAACTCAGTGAACTGGTACACACACTCAGAACACTCCAAATTGAGCAAGATCCGTTAACCCGTTTTCCTCTTCAACTTTACATACATACCCACAAATCTTTGCTATTTGCAATTTGACCTAAAACCCCTCTTAATTCCCATAATTTCTTTGCAGCCACTTTCTCTAATATATATATATCCTCGAAAATCTTCATTTTCACACATTTACAATATACCCAAAATTTCTGATTTTTTACAGTTTTCCGCCGTTTTGCACAAAAACCCTTGTAACTCTCAAAATACTTTTTCCTTTAATACTTTTTGCAACATTTCTCCTATATACCCTCGGAGATCTTACACATTTAGAAATACACCCAATCTTGCAATTTTCTGTCATTTTGCACAAAAACCCTTCGAACTCTCAAAATATCTTTTGTCTACAAATAAATCAAGCTTTTGCGTACCTAAAATCTTCTAACGGCCTTCAATTTTCTCCATTCAGGAAACTACTGGATACGTCCTGTATCTCCGTATACACCTCTAATAGAGTATTGATTAGAAGTTTCGAATGATTAAAAAGATTTAATAATGTAAATTTTGCAGGCATAAATATCTCAAGAAAATTTTTATTTGACTGTTGTAATAATCCTCTCTTTCATTAAAATTTGAAGGATCCTTATTTTGGTAGTTATGTATAATGAATGTTTGTCGAATGCGAATGAGTGGTTTTATAAAAAAATGCTGGAAACATTTATGTTCTGGGACACAAATACTTTGTTAATTGCAGGAAAATGCAACAAAAATAGGAATTCTTCTCTTTTGTTTTTCTTCCGTCAAGATCTTAATTTTGTCTTTCTTATGAAAATGACCACATAACTAAAACTCAACGATGCCAATTTGAAAAGTCTGTACATTATATAGTATTTGAACAATTAAAAATTAAGGCCAGCTTTTAAACTCTTGAATCCAATAATTAAAAAACAACTAAGTAGTTTTATCCTCCAACGGCTATATCGAGCAAGACCTAGAATCTTATTATGAATTAATATATTTCTAAAATTATATGATAAGGATATATATATGATTTTTTTTTTAATATTGGAGGAAACTAATTTGATGTTTAAGGACTTGTTTATTATAAATTTTTACCATTTTACCATTTTACCATTTGAGATATGGTCCTTCAAAACCCATTGAGTAGATGATAATATAATTGACACATGATTGCACGTTGCACCAAAGAAAAAAATGAGAACCGCTTGGTTTGACGATTCATTAGTTTAGTATTTGAACAATTAAAAATTAACGCCAGCTTTTAAACTCTTGAATCCAATAATTAAAAAACAACCAAGTAGTTTTATCCTCCAACGGCTATATCGAGCAAGACCTGGAATCTTCTCCTCCAACGGTCATATCCAGAGAGACGTTGGAGGAGCCTCCCTGTTCTCTATATATACTCGCCCAACCCCTCTTTCTCTCTCTCCCTCTCTCTCTCTCTCTTGAGTCTCTCCTCTGTCTCTCTCTCTTCGACCAATTGAAGGAACTCTCATATTTTCTGCTCCAAATCAAAGAAACAGAGCGACATATCTAGTCTCTCTCTCTCTCTCTCTCTCTCTCTCTCTCTCTCTCTCTCTCTCTCTCTCTCTCTCTCTCTCTCTCTCTCTCTCTCTCTCTCTCTCTCTCTTCGACCAATTGAAGCAAGCAAGTACAAAGACACGTCGGAGCCAACAGATAGGAGAATCTCTCCTCTATCTCTCTCTCCTCAGTCTCTCTCTTTTGAGTCTCTCCTCTGTCTCTCTCTTCGACCAATTGGGGGACGGCCCACGCGGGTCCGGCCCGGGGGGACGGGCCCACGCGGGTCCGGCCCGGGGGGGTCGGGCCCACGCGGGTCCGCGGGTCCGGCCCGGGGCCCGCGGGCGTCGGTCCCGCCCGGATCCGGGGGGTCGGGCCCACGCGGGTCCGGCCCGGGGGGTCGGACCCACGGCCCGGGGGGTCGGACCCACGGCCCGGGGGGTCGGACCCACGCTGGTCTGGTCCGGCTCCGGGGGGTCGGGCCGGGCCCCCGGGGGGTAATTAAAATTTGATGGATAATTGTTAATGGATAATTAAAATTTGTAACTGTTAATGGATAATTAAAATTAGATGATCAAATTTTAAGATTGCAGAAAATTAACAATTATTTTGTATAATTACAAACAAGTTCAATGTACTTTTTGAATACTATAAGTTGCAATATATATTATTTATTTGTTTATAATAATAAATCAACTTGATATGTTCCAAATCAAGGAATTTATGAACCGGTAATAATGATTAACTCAGTCAACATTTCTCTACATTTCTCTACAAACATTTCTCTAGCGGGTTAAACCGTATTTTCGATAGTAAACTCAGTCAACATTTCTCTTACAAACACTCTACAATATTTCTATTTCCATACTTTTTATATATTTCAGTGATATTATCTGATTTGCATATCAAAGTAAAATGATTAATACTTTTGAAATATATTTTGTGAAATTTTTATGATAATATTAATCATTTCTCACCTAATAATTAAATACTTTTTTATTAATATTAACATATCAAGTTGTAGATAATTATTATCTTTAGATAAAAATTTAAAAATTTTGACAAAAATCGGAAGTTTTATAAAAAAATTAGGTAATATTTCAAAATAAATTATAATTTTCAAACAAAAAACTTACTCATAAATATAATACACTCAAATTATGATTCTCTAATGTGAGAAATAACACATAGCCCATACCGTAATTACAATCATATAATTCCAATTAGTATTTACATTTTATTTACTCATTTTTCTTTATTTACCATTTTCTAATTGATAAATAAAAATAATACCTAATCAATATGAGAATTACAATTAGCATGACTACTAATCATGTAGATGGCATGAAATAATTAACAATAGAAGCATGAACAAAATACACGGTAGCAACTAGTTCTCATTTTATTGCAATATATTTCTAAAATTATATGATAAGGATATATATGATTAGATTTTAATATTTGAGGAAACTAATTTGATGTTTAAGGACTTGTTTCTTTTAAATTTTTACCATTTGAGATATGTGTCCTTCAAAACACCGTGAGTAGAAAATATAATATAATTAATACATGATTGCACCAAAAAAAAATTGGAACCGCTAATTGGTTTGACAATGAACAAAGGAAAATTAAAGGGAGAAGAAAGAACAAATTTACTGATGATTTTCTGTGAGTGAAAAATGTATATGTTTTTGTGTTTTTACCTTATTATCATTATTTATTTTTATATTTATGAAGAACACATAATATGTATTCCAGGACAATCATATTATATCAGAAGATACATTGATCAAATATTAATTTATTATATTTGTTCTGACTGTATTTTTTAGATTCATATGATCAAGTCATTGTCTAGTGAATATATATTTGGACTTCAGTTGATTTGTGAGGAGTTGTAAGTATACAATGGTCATTGGTCATTTAGTCCTCCTCCACATAAAACTGCACAATTATGAAAAGTCATGATTTTCATTTGTATCCCTAAAAAATAAGCATCATGCAAATCCCCTAAACTTCATACAAAATGATTTTGATGTTAATTTTCTTCTTTTGCCTAGTGCTTAGATGTACAATTGAGGGTAAATTGAACCGTTTTTTTTTAATCAATGGCTCCTTGAGAGATCAGATCAATTTTTATCAAACATTGATAATAACTAACCAAAATAGAATTGGGTTAACAGCATTCACATTTCTTTAAATCGTTAGATTATGATATATGTCAAAATTTAGATTATTAATTAATCATTGGTTTTTTATAATCATATTTTTTGTTATAATCATTTTAGTGTTCATTATTTTACATTATTTTTTAATTCTAAGATTTCATCAAATATATTTGTTTTAATTGTTTCATTATTTTGACATTAATATTATACGTACGAAAATAGAATGCAAAATGCATATTTACAAAATAATATTAAAAGGAACAAGTATAATATTTCTTAAACAAAAATCAGAATATTTTGCAAATTATCACAATCGCAATATCCCTACAAATTAGTTCCACATTCAATTTTCCAATATTTTGTTCGTTTATCACTCGTCAGACCCAATAATTAGACGTGACAACCAGATATTTTTAATTCAATAAAATTAAGGGTATAGATAAGAAGCAATATTTCTCCTTTGTGGGTGGTCATAATGTCATCATGGACATTTGATAATATTTCATTTTGAATATTATCTTCGCTTCGTTATATATCCATTTTATTTGTTCTATATCCATTTTCCCTCAGTTAATTTAAAATTTAAAAAAAAAAAAGATCTATTTACATTTTATGTGATAATTGACGATCCGGACAACATGTAGTTTTGGTAATGTATACTTGTATAGATAATTGATTTTGTTGATAATAATTCCAAAATTAGTATTTTTATTTTTTTATGTTCATTTTTCTTTATTTACCATTTTCTAATTGATAAATAAAAAACAAAACGAAATTAATATGAAAATTATGAGTTTACAATTAGCATGACTTGGTAATCATGTAGATGGCATGAAATTCACAATAGAAACATGAACAAAATACAGGTAGCAACTTCTTTCTCATTTCGTTGCAATATTTAGTGAAACAATATTTCACAAAAAATGTTGCAATCTTTCTCATCATCTTGCTCTCAATTAGATCCCATTTTCAAATACTATTCTATCTATTATGAAACCTTTCTAAAATATATGATAAGGACATGATTTTTTTTTAATATTGGAGGAAACTAATTTGGTGTTTAAGGACTTGTTTTTTATCATTTTTTACCATTTGAGATATGTGTCCTTTGAAACACATGATAAGAAATATAATTGAGACATAAGTATCACAACATGAACAAAATCAAAACTGCCTGTTTTGACAATAATAGATATATTCTCGACGGGTTCGGGTCTTGTCCAAAGAATTGGACAAGAATAAGTCCAAAGCTCTTCATAATATCATATTTTTGTGCGTTTTAATTATTATTTTTTATCATATTTCTAAAACACAAGACAGACTTACTTTGATTATGTACGTTTTATTAAAAAATTGTACAACTTAATATGATTTTTATTAATACAAATATTTTTTTGTAATTTAATATTATAAGGATTTAAATTTAAATTTTTATAATAAAAATTATTAATCATCGGATCGAAAATCATAAGAATATGAAAGGGCTTTGGACGGATTCTTGTTCAAAACCCTTTGGACAAGACATGCTCTCATCCTCGACTTATCTCTGTAAGGTGGAATGTCATCCTTGCTCACAAAAGAATGTCCACGTAACATTGTTAATTTTACGTGCGGTGTGCGCCAAGACCGAAGGATATATGGCTCTATCGGTGCAGGGGCGCGCGATAATAATAGAATAGCAAAAGGCAAAATATTTCTCTCGGGCTGGGCGGATCAAAATAAAAGATATCTAGCCTGTGTAACTTTATTTTCTAAAATCTCCGTAAATATTTTTTCTTGCTTTTAATAAAATTGAATGGAGAACTTTAGATTTGTTAATTTTATAAAAAAAAACATTGTTAATTTTATTGTAAAACTTCTATTTAGGATATAGACATAATATATGTTGCATTCCATATGTTAAGTGATTAAACATACAAAAAGTCTACAGTGCAGGAATTTATTCACCGAACTATTACCGAAATATGAGGTGGAGTCGAATTTCCCCTATCTACCCTGCCACGTAGAATACCAAGTCTACATGCAAAATTACATGGAAAAGAAAATAAAGACTTCACTTCTCCGTCGCCCCCACCTGATCCCATCCCTACAACTTCGCATGTCCGCCACCAAACTTCACCTGCAGATTTCACCTCCTCGGCCTCAAGATCTCGCATCCTTCTCCAGGACTCCGACTCCTTCTTTCATGTGTTTCCGTGTTCTCGTGTTTCCGTTCACCATATCATGTCGTCATCCAGATCTAGTCACGGCGCCTAACCACAACCCCGCGAGACTTCACAGCTCACCGCTTTTCAAAGCTCATTTCACAGTTGTATCTTGTCCTGGCATCCAACTTCACAAATTAGCGAGATTTCATGAGCGCTGAGTTAGCAAATAAAAACCCAGTCGAAACTTCAATGGTGACTGGTACGTATTTTGAATCATTATCAGACCTCAATTGGGGTCTGTATTGCTTTAATTAATGCATATTACAATACTTTTTTTTTTTTGAGTAAATTCGGAGAGGGCTCAAAGTCCCACTTCCAAACACAATCTCCTTTTTTTTTTTTTTTATTACAAACCCGTAGGCCACATACTCTATTCACTCATTTAACATTTAATCTATAATCCAGTGTCCCCGTCGGGAATCGAACCCCACACCTCTTGCTCCCTAGTCAAGAGGTGTGACCAACTAGGCTAACTCTAGTTGGCCATATTACAATACTAATTAAGCTAATATTCAATAATTAGTTTGCATTTAATAAGTAATGTCGATGTTGATATTGAATTAGGGGTTTACGGCAATATTGAATTAGGGCTTAACATGGTACGGCACGTGCAACAAATAGCACAAGCTGGTAATCGAGTTGTTGGCCATACCATTAGACACATACATTATTAAGGCGCCATTATTTTCTACGATGGAAGGTACACATCAATTTTACGAATATACTCGGAATTATCATATTGGTTGAGGCCTCATGTAAAGGTTCCTTGACTCACAAGATCAAGATATGAATGACTTGACTTATGATACATCTTCATTGGACCTGATCGTTGACTCGTCTTAGGATTGAAATGATTGTTTACTGTTTAGAGAACACCATTCTTGAAGTAAGGGGTATAGAGCTACTTTCCTCGGCAGGTCGAAAATGGACTCGTAATCAGGTCATTTAATTAAATTAAATTAATTTATCTTTTGCAAATTTATTTAATTTAATTTTTTTCCAGAGGCAATTCGAGCAGTTAATAAGTGCGAAAGAAGCTCTGACAAGAGTTGTGTTGTCGATTAAGGACGAATTTTTTAGATGATTGATTTGAGAAAATGAACTTTAGCTCTCGGCCAGTTGAGTGGGAGATATCTCTGAAGAGGTTTTGAATCTTTGATGAGTTTTGTTGGCAAATTTTGCATCGGCAAATAAATTGTAGGCTTGTAGTGGACTAATTTTGTTACATTGAACAACTTGTATCTATTTTATTCTTGTTTTCATGTTGATGAGATTATTAACTTTGTTTTGTTTGTTCGTTTGTATATCTCAGGGGTCATTGTTAAGAAAAGTAATCATTAATGGAAATATATTAGAGTAGATATTATTAACTCTGTAGAAGGAAAGAAGAGGCTATTATTGGTCCATAACTCAATTATTTGTGCTCACGTGGCACACCAAGCAACATTTGTCTCCACCTCACACTTAGGTAATGTTTCTGTAAAAAAAAATTTACAAATAGAACCCTGGCGACGTGGCTCATTGTGGGGGCAGCAAATTGTTCTACTTTAGTACTAAGTATAGATAGATATAAATTTGAAGGACCAAAATGCAAATATAAAGGACCAAAATGTGAAAAAAAAAGGACCAAAATGTAATTTTTTTTTTAAAAAGAGGACCAATTTGAGGCCTCTGGACCAAAATGTAAATTTTAAAACTTCGAAGGACCAAAATGCAAATATAAAGGACGAAAATATAAAAACAAAAGGACCAAAACGTAATTTTTTTTTAAAAAAAGGACCATAATGTAAATAAAAACGGACCAAAATGTTAAAAAAAAAAAATCTTTTTAAAAATAGGCCCTTGGCGACGTGGCTCATTGTGGGGGCAGCAAATTGTTCTACTTTAGTACTAAGTATAGATAGATATAGATTTGAAGGACCAAAATGCAAATATAAAGGATCAAAATGTAAAAAAAAAAGGAGCAAAATGTAATTTTTTTTTAAAAAGAGGACCAATTTGAGGCCTCTGGACCAAAATGTAAATTTTAAAACTTCGAAGGACCAAAATTCAAATATAAAGGAAGAAAATGTAAAAAAAAAGGACCAAAACGTAAAAAATTTTTAAAAAAAGGACCATAATGTAAAAAAAAAAAAAAAATTACAAATAGGCCCCTAGCGACCTGGCTCATTGTGGGGGCAGCAAATTGTTCTACTTTAGTACTAAGTATAGATAGATATAGATTTGAAGGACCAAAATGTAAAAAAAAAAGGAGCAAAATGTAATTTTTTTTTAAAAAGAGGACCAATTTGAGGCCTCTGGACCAAAATGTAAATTTTAAAACTTCGAAGGACCAAAATGCAAATATAAAGGACGAAAATGTAAACAAAAAGGACCAAAACGTAATTTTTTTTTAAAAAGGACCATAATGTAAAAAAAAAATTTACAAATAGGACCCTGGCGACGTGGCTCATTGTGGGGGCAGCAAATTGTTCTACTTTAGTACTTTATATTTGCAAATATAAAGTACTAAGTATAGATAGATATAGATTTGAAGGACCAAAATGCAAATATAAAGGACCAAAATGTGAAGAAAAAAAAAGCAAAAAGTAATTTTTTTTTAAAAAGAGGACCAATTTGAGGCCTCTGGACCAAAATGTAAATTTTAAAACTTCGAAGGACCAAAATGCAAATATAAAGGACGAACATGTAAAAACAAAAGGACCAAAACGTAATTTTTTTTTAAAAAAGGACCATAATGTAAATAAAAAAGGACCAAAATGTAAAAAAATATATTTTTTTTTTTACAAATAGGCCCCTGGCGACGTGGCTCATTGTGGGGGCAGCAAATTGTTCTACTTTATCACTAAGTATAGATAGATATAGATTTGAAGGACCAAAATGCAAATATAAAGGACCAAAATGTAAAAAAAAAAAAGGAGCAAAATGTAATTTTTTTTGTAAAAAGAGTACCTATTTGAGGCCTCTGGACCAAAATGTAAATTTTAAAACTTCGAAGGACCAAAATGCAAATATAAAGGACGAAAATGTAAAAAAAAGGACCAAAACGTAAATTTTTTTAAAAAAAGGACCATAATGTAAAAAAAAAAAGACCAAAATGTAAAAAAAATAGGATCCTGGCGACGTGGCTCATTGTGGGAGCAGCAAATTGTTCTACTTTAGTACTAAGTATAGATATCCAGACTCCAATTCCAATTACTCTCTACATTAAAATCAAAATTGTAAAATCCCAACAACAAATTAGCATGACTACTAATAACGTAGATGCCATGGAATTCACAATAAAAGTATGAACAAAATACATGTAGCAACTTCTTTCTCATTCTGTTGCAATATTTATGGAAACAATATTCCATAAAAAATGTTGCACTCTTTCTCATCATCATTTGCTCTCAATTAAATCCCATTTTCCAATACTATTTCATCTACTATGAATTATTATATTTCTAAAACACATGATAAGAACGTGATTTTTTTTTTATATTGCAGGAAACTAATTTGGTGTTTAAGGACTTGTTTCTTATCATTTTTTACCGCTCGAGATATGTGTCCTTCAAAACACAGAGCGTGGGAGATATCAATAACATAGGATCAATGGCGGATCTTAACCAAATTCCTTAGGAAGGCCGAACAAAAAAAATCTCTAATGGCGTGGGAGATATCAATAACATAAGATCAATGACGGATCTTCACCAAATTTCCTGGGAAGGCCGAACAAAAAAATCTCTACTGAAATTACACGACATAAAATCCTAGGGAGAAATAATAAAATTAATTATTTTATAGTGATAAAATATACAAAATTACTAGCAATATACATTAAATTGTTTGTCTAAATCTTGGAAAGGCCGAGGCTCCTCCGATCACTATAAACATCCGTCCTTGGACATGACATGAGAATGGTATTAGCCAATGGTGAAATTAATAATAATCATAATTGGCCAGCATCAATATAGTTAGTTACATATTTACCTGGGTGGACGTTTCGTTCCAGTGATTTAGAAAATCGATTTGTAGTAAGAAATGATATGGGCAATTATTATTGTTGTACTAAGGTTTGCTTCAATATATGTATTGATGGGGTTTTACAAATTTACCTTTTTGTTAAATTTAAAATTACATATTTAAATTAAAATATCGTATTTACATTTTCATAAATCTAAAATATCGTATTTACTCAAAAATTAAAAAACATCCAATTTTTCGTTACACTTAGCGGTTAACATTTGAAATTACTATTTTATCATTTACATATTTACTCTTTTATAAATCCAAAATATCATTTTTATCTTTTTAAAAATAAAAATATCATATTTACCATCTCAATAGTAAAAATAACATACATACCCTTCCGAAACTAAATATCAAATTCATAAAGAATGTAATCCGGATTTGGAGAACCCAAAAATGAAATCCTAAATAAATTATTATATAAATTGGTCTAGATTGTTTTGTACGTTTTAAATTACATTGATTTGTATGTTTTTAAATTGGAAGGTGAATATGATTTTTCGTTTCCGAAGAGTATGCATCTTGTTTTAATTATTGAGAAAGTAAATATGATATTTTTATTTTTAAAAAGATAAATATGATATTTTGGATTTTGAGAAGGACGAATATTTAAAGGGTAAAATAGTAATTTTAAATGTTAACCGTTAAGTTTTAACGAAAAAATTGGATGGTTTTTAATTTTTGGATAAATATGATATTTTAGATTTATCAAAGGATAAATATGATATTTTTATTTTAAGAAAGATAAATTTGTAATTTTAAGTTATAAAAAAAAGGTAAATATGTAAATCCTCATATATATATTTGGTTATCGGCTAAGGCAATGATTAATCATCACCATTAGTTATCAGAAATTTCAATTTATGTATTTAGTCGATCCAGAAGAGAAAGTGTAGCCGTCTGAACACGAAACCATTTTTCTTTCGATCAACATTCAAAATATTTAAGTATTAAGTTGTCATTAACAAACAAAGTGAAGTAAAAAACGAGCAAAAAATATATACCTTCTACATAAATGCAGAGCAATACAGCTGTAATTAACTCCAAGGTGAAGTACCCATCTGAATATATGCAACAAAAATTGAAGGAGAAAAAACTATAGATTACTAGGAAACACCAAGTGTTCCATGAGGTCGAGAAATGCAGAGCAATACAAAGCGTAGAAGTAGATTAACAAACGAACAAAATCAACAAGAGTAATGATAGGGACCATAACTTTGTTCCCGAATTCTTTCCCGAATTGTTGACGTGGCTGTGGTCTGCCACGTCAGCAAACCCTATGACTCCATTCTTCTTCAATTTATCATTTATACGAAAATGTTCTTTCTTCTGGAAAGCAGGAAATAAAAATATATTCCTTCCCCTTGCTCAATGTGGGGTTTGCGCCCTCTCACTTCTTCTCTATTCCGCGAATTTTTTCAGCCTCTCTCCATTTCTGTCCCACGAAGCTTCAGCCTTCTCATTCTCTTTTCGGGTTTGCCCTGTTTCAGGTGCTCTCTCTCTCTTTCTCTCAAATCAAAAATTGATAATCCTAATTCCTAATCAGCACTTGTTGCTCCTAAATTTGACTTACCTGTAGGTAATTAGCTCAATTGAGCATGATTGATGGCTGGAGCCAAGTAGTAAACTCGAAATTCTAATGCGGCCTCCTCTTCTATTTTATCTTTATTTTTATCATTTCAATCTCAAATCTATCTTGTATTACTTTCACGTCTCCATTGTCTATAAGACTATATTGCTGTTTCAAGATCACCATTTTCTGCTTTTCCATCTGAGAGAGAGAAATTCACAACCACTCAACAATAAAATCAGCACTAAATCATGAATATTTAGCTCCAAACGGGCTGTTAAATGAGAATTTGGAGCTAGAGAAGTTAAATTCAGTTATATGCATGTCAACTTCACTAAAAAATTATGTTGTTTCCTCAGAGCCAAGTAGTAAAGACCCTCAACAATTTTCTAGAGAATTGTTCAACTAGTTCTAATTTTCGGATTCTATTTTTTGTATTGAAGATTATGAAAGTTTATTGTTATGAAAATTTAGGGTTTTTTGAAGTTTTAGAATTTTATTTCTGAGTTTGCAATTCGAAATTTTGAGTTACAGAATATTGGAAATTTACGATGATATTGGATTTCAATTGATAACTTTCATTATAATATTATACATTTTTTAATTTTAACATCTCATGGGCTTATTTAAGAACACATACTTCAATTTGAGTTTATAACAATGCAAACCAACTCATACACATTCAATTTGAATTGGTACGAAGTCTCTTCAGTCCAACACAAACAATAAATTGAGTTCAATTGAAAACAATATAAATCTATTAGAATACTTGCACATTCACACATATACTATATACACATATTTGTCCTCAAATTAAAAAATGTGTTTCCACTTCTATGTGATCATTTTAATTATTGTCCCCGCCAACACAAAATATACACTAACCAAAGATACACTCAAACCTTTACATAGTACACACTCAAAACCTTAGCTACGCAATTAAACCATTATCCACAAACATTTTTACATGATCAAACCATCTATTTACAGTCCTTGCATACAAATCCAATTTTACATGTTCAATGCCCTATATTACACACTTAAAATCATAGATCTACATCTTATTTTAAATATAAATTTCACCACTTTTACTGGTGAGTGTGAATCGCCTTCATAATTCTTCAATCCTGAACAAAAACAGATAAAAAAAAAACTGCAAATTAGAAGAGACCCAATTAGCACCAATTTCATTAAAAAAAAATAGTACTAAATTTTTTTTTTGGAGAGATTACATAAAATATAAAATTGAGTATTACTTACAATCATCGGGATTCACCGTCAAATATTTGAGTTCTGCACTAATTGGTACTAATTTCAATTCTCCACTAACTACCAGACATAGTGAGCACAAATTTTAATGCTCCCCTGATTTCTTCTATATGGCTCGAGTTAAAATACTAATTTCAGTCAACAAAATTTGGAAATTGGAAGAAAGTTAAAGACCTAAATTGAAAAAACAAACTGGAATTGACATAAAGTCATCATTCCAGTCAAAACCCCCAAATTTAAAATCCTTAATTAACTTAAAAATTACTAATTTCAGTTTACAACATTAATTTTGAAAAAATATACCATTTGATGAAGAAACTTGTTGGCTTTTGAGTGGATTATCCAGCGAGGGGCTCACGATGCGGCGGCTTCACGATCCAGATCCGGTGGCTGGTGAGAGACCTGATCTGCGTTCGGGCGGCTTCTCCAGCGAGTGGGTCTTGCTCAAGATCCATCTCTTCCCTCTTGATCCGTCTCTCTCCGCTCTCCATCCGTATCTCCGCTCTCGCTCTCGATCCATGGCAGTGAGTATAAGTTCTCCTTTTTCTCTCTCTTTCGCTCTCTTTTGTTTTATTTTTATGAGACATGTTAAACTGAATGAAATTGGTTTAATTGACCTGGCACACCAAAAGATGCCACGTCAGATTCGGGAACAAATTCGGAATAAATAGGTATGGTCTCGATCATTATTCAATCAACAATGGGGTGGTGGCGCAGTTGGCTAGCGCGTAGGTCTCATAGCTATTGAGGTATCCTGAGGTCGAGAGTTCGAGCCTCTCTCACCCCAACATTTGAACTGTGACGATTATTGTGCAATCGTGATGGACTGGGGTCCATGACACTCATCTTATTCTTAGATCTGAAAATGCATATCTGAGTTCTAATTTTTTATCATGTATGTATGTGTTTTAGAAATATATGAGTTCTATTTTTTTATCATGATGTAAATTACGATATATTGGTCCATTGTGCTTGGACTGTAATTTACATATATGACCACCGATATTACGACGTTATTTAGTAGGTTGCAATATTGTGTTTTAGAAATATTTATTGCGATTTGTATTATGACGGCGCTATTGCGTCGCTATTTAAATCACTGGGTTATATAGATGAATTTACCGGGCATAAGAATGAACAAATTGTATAGATTAAGCAAAATACAAGCATAATAATGATAGATGGATAACATAATAATTCTTGCTAAAACGGTCTTTGGCCTGCGACATTTCCGGGAGGATTGTATAGGCAAAGCGCAAGCGAGGGTACCGGCTTACCACGCGAGGCCAGAGCGCATCCTACCTCCTGTGAGTTGCGCCACACCACCTATTTATAGGAATGTTCCCAAAGTTAGCACGATTTCTTATTAAATGGTGCATCAAATTAATCTAATAAGTTTATGAGTTGCTCAGACTTATCTTCAAATATATATTCATTCATCAAAATGAAAAAGTAACCAAATAGGCTCAATCAATTGTTTGAATTTAGTCAATTAATCAAATGACTCGATCCGAATCCGAATATATATTAATAACCTACCTGTGTGTACACACCGCAATCCAGCCCCTTTGAGCACAAATTAAGCCTATGGTTGTTATATTCTCCTTGAGCCACCCATATATATATCCACTGCCTGCTTCGCATTCAAAACATTCATTACTTGGTTGGACCCGTGATGCTGTAACCACCGCTTGTCCTATTTCAAAGGCAGATTTTTTTAGACAGAAAAATACTGAATAAAAACTCAAAATGAAAGCTCGAAATCTTTTATCGCAGCGCTACCTTTACGTCGAATATCTGGCATTTGAAATTTTGTTTACTCTTCCGAACTAGGTTTTCTGCTCGAGTTGCAAGCGCAGGGCTCCACCGTAGAGGCGCTACTCCAACTTCAGCGCGGGCTCGATTATGTACCGTCAAAAATCGTGATATTCTATCCGCTTCGGAGATTGACACCTGGGCGGAATAGGGACGAAGCAAATACTAATAACAATAGATTATGAATTTGAGAAGCCATTATTTAATTTGAAGTGGAGAGAGGTGATGTGTTATGTTACTTGAGCGTGAGAGAGAGATTGCATTTATAGGATTTGATGATGATAAAAGAAAACGAGAAGATATAACTAAATTGTTTTTTTAACCAAAAGTTAATTAATAGTCCTAAATCATCCAATTATCACAATCAAACAAACGAAGACCATACAAAAGTTACAAACAGGAAGAATAACGCACAATCTCTAAATCAACTCTAAAACATATCTAATTCAATTAAAAAAAAAAAAAAAACAAACCAACAAGCAACGAATTATGGCAATCATACAAAACACCAAATAATCAATCCTCACTCAATATTCCATCTTAACAGCTTGTGAAGACGAACCTGGTGTATGAGGTGGCTCCTGCACCGACATGGGAACATACTGCAACCAATCCTTCGTACAAAATATCGCTTCTAACGTTTCGGGTCTCAACGAACTCCTATACTCGTCCAAAACCCTATTCCCGCCTCCGGTACCGAACACCGACGCCCCCGTACCGGTCATGGCCATCGGTACCGCCAACACGTCCCGTACCATCTTAGCCAGAGTCGGGTATTTGAACGTGTTTTGCTTCCACCAGTTGAGAATGTCGAACTCTTGCGTTCTCGGAATTAGGGTTTCTTCCAAGTATAAATCTAGTTCGGGTTTGGTTGGTTGATTCACCGCAATTTCGGATAAGTAGATTTCGAAATCCAATAACCCGTCTCCCGTCGAGGAAATCTGCGATGCTGGCTGTATATCATTTCTTATATCACCCTCCTCATCATTAATATTATTAATATTATCGTCATTATTAGTAATAATCTCTTCGGTCTGAATCATGACGTTATTATTCGCCTCTATTTCTCCTCCGTCCTCAGGAAGAGCGTCCGGAAACTCCATCGGTACCGATTCCATTTCCGAAACCGGTACCGATTCCATTACCGAAACCGGTACCGAGTCCTCAATTTCCGAAACTGGAAGCGATTCAAGTTCCGATACCGGCATCGGTTCCTGTACCGTCTCCTCTCCTTCCATTTCCATTTTCTCCTCGCCATTTTCACACCTGTTATTCTCATCACCACCGCCAATGTTACTCTCCATCTTGACGTCAGTCTCCAATACCGGTTCTTCTTCGGGTACATGTTCCTGTACCGGTTCCCGTACCGATATGGAAACATCTTGCTGATGAGATTCCTCGAACGCAGGAGTGAGAGGAAGAGGCTGTACTGGAGCTTGTCCTGCATATTCATGATACAGATCATGAATCGCATCATCCACCATCTTGATATACCTCGGCGAATCCTGGCCGTAGATCTTATCGAAGCTGAAATTCACCAATTTCATCTTGAATCTCGGATCCATCACGACCGCAATGGCCAAAATCAAACTACAATCCCTCCAATACTTATCAAACTTATCATGCATTTCCTTGGCAATCGAACTGACCACCAAATCCTCGCTACTCACCGCGTTTTTAAGCTCTAACTGAATCTTCCACGCTTCGTGGAAATATATATTCGCGGTGGGGTCCGCAGTACCAGTTATCGCGTTTGCCGAATCGTACAATAATTTCAAAAACGCACACGCCACTTCGACTTTCTTCCAGTCTTCGTTCGAAGGGGCCTCGTTGTAATTATCGTCGCAAGTTTCGAGCAAATTAAACGCCTGTTGGTACTCCAAAGCAGCCAAAAGCATGTTATAAGTGGTATTCCATTGAGTCGTCGTGTCGAGAGAGAGGGTTTTAGTACTGGGGATCTCCAGTTCGAGAGCGATATCAGCGAATTTCCCTTCTCTCGAAAGAGAAGCTTTGATAAACTTCACACTCTCGCGAATATTATAAATAATCCCATGAATCGAAGCGATAACATCCTGAGCGACCGCATTTAATACATGCGCATAACACCTCACTACAAATAATTGCCCCTTGAGCATTAAGCTCTCCTTGTTATTCAAATGGTCTCGTAAATTCGTGCTGTATATATCGTGCGAAGAGCAATTATTATCGAGGGTTATGGTAAAGAGCTTCGATTTTAACCCCCAATCGTTGAGACTAACACCAATGGCCTCGCTCAACGCGTTCTCAGAATGAGGTGATGTCACCATTAAGAAATTAAGCATTCTTCGAGTCAATCTCCACTCGTTATCGATAAACTGGCCATATAATTCCACATAGCCCAAAGTTTGACTCGTGGTCCATAACCCGATAGTCAAACTAACCCGACCCGGTACGTTACCGAACACCTGCATTAAATGCTGTTTTTCTTTGTCGTATATCCCTAAAACCTCGCTCTCCATTGCGTGAGAATCGTTGACGGTGAATCTAGGTTGTAGACTCTCGACAAAAGCGAGAAATCCAGGTTGTTCGACTAAATGGAGAGGATAATCGTTCAGTATAACCATTTTGGCTAAGTTGCTCAGACTCAACTCGCGGTCGAAGCTCGCGGAGCTGAAACCCGAAACCCGGTATTTTCGCTTAGCAGGTCGGTATAAATCCCCTGGAGTAGCGTCGTTGTTATGGTTGGGGGTGGTGCTGGGGATATGCACGGGTTTGTAATTGGCATCGGCTTTAAGGACGGGGCATGAGGCGAGGGTGATGTGGCGCTTTAGATGGCTGGTACCGGCGACTTTGGACCCGTCAGAATAGGCAAAGGTTTGTTTGCAGAGATTGCAACATGCTCGTTTCGTGTTGTCAGAGCAGTTGAGGACTGTGAAGTGCTCCCAGACTTGGGATTTCTTGCCGCGGCCTCGACCACGGCCTCGGCCCGTACCGGTACCAGGAGCGGAAGTGGGAGTGGTATTGATGTTGGGGTTGGTACCGAGCTGTAGGAGGTCTTGACGGAGCATTTCGTCTACAGGGATTAGTTGTTGCTGGTTTTCTGGATCGCTTGAATCCGCCATTTATGGAAGTTCTGTGAATCAAGGATAATGTTAGAATGTTCGACGAATTACATATGCAAGTTCAATTTTAGTAAAACTAGGAAATCAGGTTTAAAAGGAAATTTATTTATTGTTAATATAAGAAACATCGAAGCTTTCAGGGGTATATACGAAGAAATCATAAAATAAATGCTTGAAATTGAAGCTTTAATAAGATTCAGATAACATGTCTAGACTCCGGAAGCAAATTTAACTATCTGAAACCAAAACAATCAGAAACAGGACGAATCGAAGGGAAAAAAGGTGAAAATGAATTCAATGGACACGTGGTTTGCATTTGAGATGCTCGACGAAATGACTAATCTTACCAGTTTAAAAAATTTGGGCTTGGGCTACTCCAATAAAGAAGGAAAATCACAGAAAACTCCATTAAAAAAGACACAATAACTAAGACACAGGCCGGGCTTTTCTTATATATCTCCTTAATAGCTCATTAAATAATCCCAAAATTCAAAAGAAATACGAACTTGAACTTCCCTCCCGCAAAATCATAAACCCTAATTTCACTCAAACAGAAACAAAGCAATCGAGAGAGCGCGAGAGAGAAAGGGGGAGGGAGACAGAAAGAGAGAAGAGGATCGTACCGGAAGAAGACGGATCGAGCTGAGTGGATCTGAAGGAAACCCTAGCTTTGGGCTGGAGATGGATGGATCTGTATGTAGATTTGGGCTTGAAGAAGGGGGAAAAGAAAAAGGAAACCCTAGAAATCGTGGGATGAGAGAGAAAGATATAATGATAAGAGAGAGCGGCGGCGAGACAAAACGGGTTTGGGCTTCGGAGCCCATTGGGCTCATATTAACCCGTCAAGTCGGTTTAGGGTTTCGCGATCTCAATCGGACGGCTCGTATGGCCTGTGGATGAATGAACGGCTTAAGTGGGCTCAGCCCGAGATTTGCGGATCGGATCCGGGTTGGGTCCGCGCTGTTGGTTTAGTTAGGATATGGTAAAATCATTAAAAATAGAAATATACTATACACCACGCTAATTAAACCCGCAATCTACCCCGCTTATATTAATTAGGAATGTAATTAATGCATTGGGTTTCCTAATCAGTCAATGCGGGTAAAGTGCGGGATAAATTATGGGTGGTGCCTAATATTATTGATTAAAAATATACGTGTTTGTTTGCTCACGTGATGTGTGGCATGTATGTAAGTAAGGCCCATAAAGAGGATTCCAAATTTGCTGTACCAATAAAGCCTGTGAGAAATAATTTAATTTTATGATTAATCGAGTTAGAAAATTAATTTTAATTAAAATTAAAATATGACAAATACGGACCAATCAACAAACAAAAAAAATTAATTTTATCTCATTTTTGTGGAAAAGAATATAATTTTCCTAAAAAAAAATGAGAATAAAAATATGCAATCCAATTTTTTGGGCTTCGTGGTCGAAGCTTGGTAGTTCAAGTGATTAGACATTTTCAAAATTTTCAAAAGGTTCATGATTTATGAGTTTAAAACTTGGCAAAGTGGAATTCTCGAAAATAAATGAAGGACCAAAAATGTTGCATCGCAAATAGAGGAAGAACAGAAATACATAGGAAGGATATACTTGTAAATTTGGAGGTTCATCTAAATGTTGGGTTTAAGAGAATTTCTTGATAATTTGTTCCGGAGGTTCGTCAATATCAAAATAGACGACGAAGGACAATTTCCAGTATATTTTTCCTAAAACTCAAAATATCACATATGTCATAAATCATAGTTTCTAGCAAATTATTAAAAAAACTAACCAATTCCTCAAACTAACAAAAAAATCAATGAGTAATTATGAAGCCCCTCTTACATTTCCTTCGTTGTGTTGATGATGTAACATGTATATGAAAAATGATTAAACATATCTAATTTAACACATGAGTAATTGTTAAATGAATCCGCGTAAATGAATCCGTGATAAACGAGTAAATTAATTTCATTGGGGGCATATAGAAGGGACATGTATAATTTCCCTAAATTTAATTGTCCAATACTACTTTAACAAGAAGTATGAGTGGGCAAATGGTTCGGTTTATTTGGAAACCGAACCGAACCGGTCGAATTCGGCGGTTTTCCGGTTTATTTGGTTCAGTTTCTGTTCAAAAATTGATATTGTTCGGTTTATTCGGTTCGGTTCGATTTTGGTATTTTCAGAACTGATTAAACCGAACCAATCGAATTAATATTATGTTTCAATTTTTTTATTATATTCATTTAAAAAAATTAAAATTAAATATTGTAAATTAGAAATAACGTAAGTATATTTTATATGATTTGTTTTAATATTTTTTTTCTAAATAACATTTGAATTTTAACATTATAAAACTTCTAATTCGGTTCAGTTTTAAATCGGTTCAAATTTTATTCGGTTCGGATCGGTTTGAATCTAGTCCGTTCGGTTTAATCCGGTTTGTTCTTATTTGGTTCGGTTAGGCTCGGTTCAACCGAATGCCCATTCTTATTCGGTTCGGTTCGGTCAAAAAGAATTTCAAAATTCTGCATTCTAAATTTTCAATAAACTAGTAAACTTGAAAATGCAGCACAAATATAACACAAATTTGAATACCAAACAAACAAACGAGCATTCAATGTTCACGCACTAGTCCCCTGTGAGTACTTATTGTACACCCATCAAAAGTGGTGTTAAATCCATTCAAATCTTAAAAGTTTGCAAATTTCTCAATTAAATGGCATAGATCTGTGACTCTGTTTTCTTCTAGGGCGCTGAAATTAAACAAGAGGACCCATTAAACATTTACTCCATTCATTGCTTAGTGCTACTGCAATATCTTCCATCTACCACCAAGAGATTCCAGATTTGTATATTTTGCTCATCGAATATCATAAATGCACCCCCCAAATGGTAGTTGGGCTCTCAAGAAAATATATGGTGCATTTTCTTTTGTGCCTCGTGCAAAGATAGCAATTTCCTATCAACGATCTTCACTTATCAACAGACTGGTTCTGAAATTACACTACGCGATTCTTTTGGAAAGATAAACATTAAATTTTACACTGTTATACTTAGGGATGCAACTTTAGCTCGTGGCTCGTGGCACGCTCGAGCTCGACTCGATAATAGTTCGATAATAGCTCGCTCGATATTAACTCAAAATTAAACGAGCCGAGCCGAGCTAGCTCGAACGCTTATTGAGCCGAGCTTGAGCCAGACTCAGCTCACTCGTATTAAGCTCGAAAAGAATTTGAGCTCGATTTAAAAAATTAAATACTTTTATCATAATTAATTCATATTATATATTATTATTATTAGAAAATTTTATAAAGAAAAAATTTATTTCCATAATAATTCCAAGTCAGGTTACAACTTAGGCCCTAAAAAAGAAAAAACTAAGGAAAACAAATTAATAATACGAAGTCCAAATCTTATTTTTTTTTATGTTTTGTATTGTATGTTTGATTTATTATTATTATGTTTTAAGATATTTGAGTATTTAGAATATTTTTTGTTTATTCGCAATTGTTACAATTTTTTTAATTAAAATTCAAGTTGTTTTTTTAATTGAGCTATAGTTGAGCCAAGCCGAGCTAGCTCGAATTTGAACGAGCCGAGCTTGAGCTTGATTTTTTAGTTCGAATCATAATCCTAAACGAGCCGAGCCAGCTCGAGTAAATTCTGAGCCGAGCTTGAGCTGGACACAGCTCGCTCGAGATCAGCTCGTTTGCAGCCCTGGTTATACTGTTAAAATACACTAGATCACTCAATATATACACTGTTCGGCGAATTTTTTGGGAGGTCGATCGCCCCCCCCCCCCCCCCCCCCCCCCCCCCCCCCCCCCCGATCTCTACTATTATCCGCCCCTGTCCACAAGACGGATCTCAATAGGAATCGGAGGTCATGGCATTCAAAAAAAATGTCGAACAATGTATATAACTGGTGATTTAGTGTATTTTATCAATATAATATTTTAAAATTTACTATTTGACCCACCTTAAAAAAACAGTGTATTGTAGAATATGTCTTATTTTTGACCCTCCAAACAATTCTGACAAGATCGGTCATTGCTTATCAACTAATTTAATGCAACTCAATTAATCCATTAGTTACTGGCAAGCCCATAAGTGGCAAATCAACCATAGACAGCCATTGAAATCATGCCATGTCATGCATTGGCTTGGTCCATCATGAACCCATCACACATTATAAGTTTCTTTCCACACACACATAACTTGTTCTCACCATCACACTATTTCCTTCTACACTCTCTTCTATACTTCAAAACATAACACCACATTTTTGCAGATTCAGAAAAATGGAGGTTTATACTGTAAAAGTGGAAGAGGCTAGGCCGGCTCAGACGAATAAACCCTCTGCTGGACCAGTTTACCGATGCATTTATGCGCGAGACGGACTTCTGCAACTCCCTGATGGGATCGAGTCGCCTTGGGATTTCTTCAGGTTATTTTTGCTTGTTTTCTTACATTATAATTTTTAACCAACCTTGCTTGTTAAAATGCAGTATTTAATTTTTTTTTTTTTTTTTTTGTTAAAATGCCATTTATTCATCATTTTCCTTGTTTATTTTAACTTTTAGCGGGGCTGTCGAGAAGTACCCAACAAATTCCATGCTGGGCCGCCGCGAAATTATCGATGGCAAGGTAAATTATTTAATAAAAAATTGAAATAAAAATCAGTAGTTTTGCAACTTTCTAAACTATGTTTAATTTGCACTGAAGATAACAAATCGTTGGATTTTCGCCTTTTATTTCAAGTATTTTGTCCTTTTAAATTTTGTATAGGCTGGAGGATATGTGTGGCAAACATATCAACAAGTGTACGATACTGTTATGAAGATCGGTTCTGCTATAAAAAACCTCAGTCTCAACCAGGTACTAATTTTATCATAGATATGTTCAACACTAAAATAATGTGTTGATAATTTTGACTTATTGATAGGGCGATCGATGCGGCATTTACGGGTCAAACTGCCCTGAATGGGTTATGGCCATGGAGGTAGACTTATTTTTTATTTTCCTTTTGGCTAAATTGTTGCTAATTTAATACTAATTGGAAAAGTTAGGTCTAATTTTTGAAACTAGTTTTTTAATATATTTGAAGCTATTTAATTTTGTTCTCTGTTATTTGTTGTAGGCATGTAACAGTCAAGGAATTTGTTACGTACCATTGTACGATACACTCGGTATGTAATTGCATTCATTTAAATCCAATTCGGAAAGATTGTAAACTTAAAATTATCTCAAAATTAATTATCGGCTAATCATTTTAACAGGTGCAAATGCGATCGAGTTCATCATAAATCATGCAGAAATTTCCATGGCGTTCGTGCAAGAAAACAAAATTCCATCAGTAAGTTTGAAAATATTTTCTTGTTTTCATAAAATATTTAGGTAATTTTCTCCTCCTCCATTTCGAGACAAGATTTAGTCTAAATCAAACTATTTATACTGCATTATTTCGCAATATTCAGATGTGGAAGTGCTTGTCGAAATGCGTTTCACATCTAAAAAGTAATTTGCTCTCTTATCATTACTATATATAAGAGCGTATATCTAATTGTATATTTTCGTAACTTTAAACATGTAATATATTTTCAATAATAAAAAAATTCAGCAATTGTTAGCTTCGGAACGGTTACAATAGAGCAGAAAATTGAAGCTGAATCGTGCGGAATATCTTGCTTTTCTTGGGAGGAATTCATTTCGTTGGTCAGTGATTCGATCTTTAATTTAATTGTCCCATAATAACAATAACTATATCAATACTAATAATAATAGTACAAACTTATATTTTTTATTAATTTGAGTAGGGAAATGAGGATCCTAATCTTCCTGAAAAGAGAAAGGAAGATATTTGCACAATTATGTACACAAGTGGCACAACTGGAGACCCAAAAGGAGTCATACTCACAAACAGGGCTCTTATGTCTGAAGTCTTGAGTACAGATCATCTTCTTCGCGAAACCGATAAATCAGTAATAATCTATCTCGTTATCTTTTTCATTTGTTGAATTTTGAAATTTAAAGTTTTTTAAACTCCTGATTATTCATGTAATTTGTAGTTCGGTGAAGAGGACTCGTATTTTTCGTTCTTGCCGTTGGCTCATATATTTGATCAAATTATGGAGAATTACTGCATTTCTAAGGGGGCCTCCATTGGATTCTGGCAAGGGGTATTTATTTTCTCTTTCTCTCTCTAGAATTTGTAACAAAAAAAAACTTTGAATTCTTCATTAAAAAAAAAAATTGAATTCTTCAATTTGGCAAGGGGTATTCATTTATTTTTGTATCGTTTAATTAATTTTGTAGGACATTCGATACTTAATGGACGATATACAAGAGATGAAACCTACGATATTCTGTGGCGTGCCTCGTGTTTATGACCGAATTTACACTGGTATCCTAATCATTATCATTAATCTAATTTACATCACATTTATTCACCGAGTTTACTAATATTGCATTATTTTTTTTAATCCAAAGGTATAAATCAGAAAATCACATCGGGAGGATTTGTGAGCAGAAAGCTATATGAATACGCTTATGACTAGTACGTAATAAATTTCAAATCTCCATTCTAATTTCAATTTCATGCAAATCATCACTGAAATTAACAAAAAAAATTAATTTTCTCAGCAAGTTAGCGAATCTAAAGCTAGGGTTAAAACAACACGAGGCATCGCCTTTTTTCGACAAACTCATCTTCAACAAAGTAATCATATTTTTCTTAAACACCGTATATTTTTCGTAACTCTCAATGTAAATAACATGTCAAAGTCACGCTTGGTCTTTCAAAATTTCATCGTAGATAAAACAAGGATTAGGGGGTAGAGTTCGAGTTATGATTTCTGGTGCCGCACCACTTCCAAGACACGTAGAAGAATTCATGCGAGTCACGAGTGGTAGTAGTTTTGTACAAGGATACGGTACGTATAATTATAGCTTTTTTATATTTTCATTCAAAATAATAATAACGACAAGTTCGGAAAAAAATATTCGTACCGATCTTGTATGAATTGAATTAGAACGTAACGATATTTCTTTTTCCAATTTTCTTGATAGGTTTGACCGAAAGTTCTGCGGGATGCTTCACGTCATTGGCGAACATGTTCCCCATGATCGGTACGGTTGGCGTACCAATGACAACAATAGAAGCCCGACTTGAATCCGTACCAGAAATGGCGTACAATGCTCTCTCGGTGGTGCCACGTGGCGAGATTTGCGTGAGAGGCACCACCTTGTTTTCGGGGTATCACAAAAGGCCGGATTTGACGAAGGAAGTTATAATAGATGGATGGTTTCATACTGGTATTTTTTGTAAAGAAAAGTTTTACCTTTTCTCTGCGTATGCGCATAATATTTGGACAAATTTCAAATATATCCTTAGAAAAGTTCAAAATATTTAATTGCGAATAAATAGGGGACATTGGAGAATGGCAAGAGAATGGCACGATGAAGGTAATAGATAGGAAGAAAAATATATTCAAATTGTCGCAAGGAGAATATGTCGCCGTCGAGGTCTTGGAAAGCACGTACACACAATGCCCTCTTGCCGCAACGGTAAAAATTTAATTTTCATGTTTCAAATTTCATTACATTAATTTCTAATGTTATTTTCTTGAAAAAAACATCTGAAGAAAAATTAAGCTCTGATAAACTTGACGTATTTACTATGATACCTTGTTTTATCGTGTTTCAGATTTGGGTATATGGAAATAGTTTCGAATCATTCCTCGTTGCAGTGGTGATACCAGAAAGAAATGCTCTTGAGGATTGGGCTCTAATAAATAACATTACGGGAAATTTCGAAGAATTATGCAATTATCCGAAGGCGAGAAATTACGTTCTAGAAGAGCTAAATAATACCGGTCGAAAATTTCAGGTCGTCATAATAATAATGCATCCATTTGTTCTTAAATTCAAAAAATAAAAAGTTGGAGAATTATGATAATTTTATATTGCAGTTAAAAGGGTTTGAGATGCTTAAAGCAATTCATCTCGAGCCGATACCGTTCAGCATAGAGAGAGATTTGATCACACCGACATTTAAGCTTAAAAGGCCTCAACTTCTTAAATATTACAAGGTTCATAATAATCTAATTTTCAAATGTTTATTGTTAATTCACTGGATTTGATTTTTGACTTGTAATTTTGATTCTTTTGTAGGAAAAGATCGATGCTTTATATGATGAAGTAAAGGGATCTGCCTATTGATATTCATGAAATATTATTATACTATAAACTGTTACTAAAATAATTATGCTACTTTTATTTCTGTAATGAAATACTTAATGTTAATACTTAATAATAAGTCAGAATTTTTATAAAAAGTAATATTTACAAATATTATTTGGAGAGAACAACTTGAGAAAACAAAAACAAAATGAAACATAAAATCAATACGCCAATTCCCCAAATCTTCGCGCATTGTATTCGATTCAAATCAACGCGACTCGATTCATGAGCAGCCATACTGTATCCTCAGACAATTCTTCTTTTCTTGTACGATCTCTCGAACAATCCTTTCGAGCTTCATCCTTCGATAGATCTTCTTTCTCTTCAATGCGGGCCCCGCTGTCAGAGGTAGAGATGGTGACTGGTACTTCATTTGCTTTCTCTCTCAATCTTGCAAATTCATATGACCATATATCTACTAGGCCAGACATGGATATTATTTGAATTATAGACTTTTTTCTTTTGGTTTGATTGTTTGGATTTGATTCTACAAAGAAGCAAGTGAAGTTTGTATATATAATAAAACCCAAATGATTAAGATAAGAAATCAATTGAACGAGACAGACATTTATGGATCCAAAGAAACCAGAGGTTGGGCCCATAGAACCCTATCCAATTTGGTGTGCTTTCATGTGGTTTTGCTTTTAGAAACAGACAAGGGGGCCACATAGTCAATAATTTGTGCCCCATGGATTCTTTGAATATTGGGGGTAATTGTACGCATTAGTTAATTTATTTGTTAGTTTCCTTTTCATGCAAGCAACGTTGTTTGCTAATTAATTTCAAATTATTTGGTTGTAAAAAACTCAAATACCGGGTTGTATAAAACCGAGAATTCTAATTATTGGGTCATACAGTATTCAAAATGAGGACATACATGGTGCCATCCGATTTCAACGAAACATTTTCGTATTAGTGGTTAACTCACTTAATTAACATCTGGGTTAACACATGTTATATGATTAACGTGATATTTAACATCCATATGAATTAACAAATGATAATTAATATTTAAAAATTATTAATTCAAGGTTCCTTGTTAATTGGATTGTTAATTAAGCGAGTTCATTAGGAAATTAAGGATGTTTTGTTGAAATCTCGTGACAAAGTATAAGGGGAGTTTTATCATACATTATTTTTTCTTATGATACGCTCATTTTTAAAATTATTTTGAGTAATTATCAATTAATAAGTTATTTAAGTTAATTTTTCAAATGTGTGTATCATTGAATGATAGGATAAATAGGAAATATGTATTGTTTATTAAAGAAAAAATATCCATACAAAATAAGATACATCCTTTTAAATATCCAAAATATTTTTTTTAAAATGTGTATGATAGAACTCCCCAAAGTATAATATCCCATTCAAAATAGGATGTATTTAACCACGATTCCAAATTTGTCTCGCATAATTCGAAATTTCATATTTTATTTTGAACATGTTGATACTTGTTATATATACGCATATCTTTTGACGATACCCAATAAACAATCGCTCATTGTTACCTCTCCATCGTATCGACGTAATCGCCTATTGTGTAATCATTAAAGTTGTTTTCTCCTTACCTTGAAACATACTAGATCACTTAAGATTAAAAACTTTTTTCTTATGTATTTCAAACAACCAAAGTAAATTTTAAACATTTGGTCCAAAAAAAATGAATTATTTGTTTCCTAAAAAAATTAAAATTAAAATACCGCAAATTCATAAACAACAGTATAAATAAAATATTTTTCTCGTAATATCTTCTAAGATTCAATACAAATTTTTATATACCTAAAAAATTATATAGCATACCACTATTTCATCAAAAATTTATAATCACATGAGTAATGATACAGACCACACATTTTTCTCACGAATTGACCACGTAGCAGTCAGCTATTGGCTGCAGCTTTCCACCACTTTAGCTGCAGCCAATAGCTGACTGCCACGTAACAATTCGTGGTCAATTCTTGGAAAAAATGTGTGGTCTGTATCATTTCTGATTACAAATTTTTCCTTGTAAACATTGGATGCAACATGCAAGGAGAATATCATGTTCAGTGTAGCATGAATGTTTTAAAAATCAAATCGTATCTTACTATTTTATTATGAATTAATGGCAAATATTTTTCAAATACGCAAAAATTCCCCATGCATGAAAAAATTATAATTAAGTAATAAATTTAAAATTTCTATAAAAAAAATATACACGAATAAATAATTGAATATAGCAAATATTTAATTTTAAAACATAGATTTCAATGATAATGAATTTTAAATATATATATATAATTAAAAAATAAATTATATTATCACAACATAATAATCATTTTAATATCTACAAAAAATATAACCACATTCGTATCCGAGATTCCGTATGATCTTAAACAAATCTGTATTGTTTATAGTTTCAGTGTATCAAACTACTTTCGTTTATTGTTTTTTATAACGATAACAAACCATTTTATCAAAATATTAATTTAATACAAATCTTTTTTTATCTATATAGAATTTATTTGTTGTTCATTTCATACACTTGAACATTGTTCATCCATCAAGTGCATTAAATTGTTTTACCTTTTTTCAAATTCAGCATCATTCAGTTCAATATTATACAAAAAATCACCAAAGAAAATTACAACTAAAATTAGATATTATGCCTCAGATTTAATTTAGTTTCACTGAAAATTCTCAAAGTATATTTAACACCATCCTAGGCAATTCAGAAAAAAAAAGCATAAACAAAATGAAAAAAAGAATCAAATCACACAAAAATCAATTATGAACAAAAGATAGGAAATCGCAAGATACAAGCATCAGAGAGATTCCCATTGATTGACGAAGTCATCATGTAGGCCTAATTAAGGATTTCTGATGTCCCTGTCTTTTTCTCATCACTTGCATAATCAATCCTCGAATTAACAACTCGACACAAATATTAAGTACAAATCGAACAAAAACAAACGATTAAACCAAGAGGAGAACAATAATTGCTACGAAATCATGAAATTGATGAAATGAGAGAGAAAAGGCAAAACAAGCTGCGGATCGAAAGGAGAAATTTAGGGTTTAGGGTTTTAAAAGAAACTGGATGAATTTATAAAAGATGAGAAGCACTCTTCGCCGTTGGATCTTGATCAACCAATAAATGAGAGGCCAAATTGGGCCTGACAAATTGGGCCTTAAATGTGATTATGTAAATCTAATAATTGAATATCTTTACATTAAGAAGATGTTTATTTTCTAAACTTTTATTTAATCACTCAATTGCTTGAAGTTTTATTTTTTTTAATTATTTTTATTCAATAAAAACTTGAGACACGATATATTATTGTAAAATCCAATACCATAAATTATGTAACGGGTAGTGATATTGATAGAAAATATTCCTTAAAAAAAAGATATTGATAGAAAATAATTTATTTGGGGCAGAAAATCGACAAACGAGAAAACTTCAATTTTGAAATTTTATTTCCAAATATTTTTAGAAAAAAATGCCGAAAAACCCTACATTATGTTGAAATTACAAAAAAAAAAATGCAGTTGGTATTAACGGTTAAACAACACCTTTTTTTTTATTACAGTACAATAAACAGAGTACAAACTTTTTCTTACAATAAGCATTACATTGCATTCATCATTCTAATTACGTAATTCAAACAAACTAATCGAACATACATTACAAGTTTTTCGAATGGCCACGAGAATTTATATTACTAAGGACTGAAGCAATTGACAAGCATGGAGACCGCTGCTTCGGAGAGGAGAGTTGCGGGAGGCGGATGCTTGATCCTCAAAACGGCAGGAGTTTGATTCGTTGGTTTATCATGCTCGGTTTTCTTAGGTTCGCGAATTTGAATTTGGTTTAGTTCTCGCAGTTTATCCATGTAACCGTTGAACACATCGGCTAGACTCGACATTGGATATATTGATTAGTACAAGAATAAATTTCAGTGTATTTGATATTATGTTGAGGGTGACTATATATATAGGAAAGAGTATCTAGTAAGATTAGAACTTAGAAACCATGGGTATTATTTGGGTGATTTGGTATTTATAAACTATGGATGGTTTTATCTCTTAATACAGATCATTTCCAATTTACAAAACTGGATGCTCTATTTTTTAATCAGTATGACGTTTCTTTTTCTTGGTTGGTCCGTGTTCTATTTCTATACCTTATATTAAAAAGAGTAGTGATGTACGTCCCCTAATATTCTCCCCCCACATCCTTGATGATTAGGATATGATTTAACACCTTCAAAATTAACACACAAAACATTATTTAACATCTTAATTTATGATTTAATTATCTCATTTTATGATTGAACAAACAATTAAGATGTTAAATCATTAATTAAAGTGTTAATTTTTAAGGTGGTAAACAATATCCACCTCATCAAGAATGTGAGGGTAGAGACGGGGGCATGTCCAACATTTTCCTATTAAAAAAGCGAATATCGACTGAGGACAAAAAACTTTTTCAGCAACTAGCCACTAGAGGATTGACACGTGTTCATCATAAGTACAAGGTAATTTGTTAGTGCATATGGGTGCATGGTGCTGGTGCTGGTGCACGGTATATGTAAATTATAAATATACTCACTTCCATCAATGTATTAAATGCAAGAAGCTCACTTCAGCTATGTTGCACGAATATGCCGATACGATATGGATACGACGATACGGCAATTTTCAAAAAATCACGGATACGGATACGGATACGACTATATAATTATTATTTTAATATATTTATATTATATATAATTAATAAACAAAAAATTAAATAATAAATCAATAATATTTTTAAATTAAATATCATGACAATAAATAATATCAACTAAACTATACAAGTATCATAAAAGCATCATAAACTTGTTCTAGAAATATCATAAAACTAATCTAGAAGTATCCTAGAAATATCGTATACAATTTATTTAAAAATATGATGGGCCAAACTATATAATGGGCGGAAGTATTCTAAATGACGTATCCCAGCCGTATCCTAGACGTATTCCCAGCCGTATCCTGTCGTATCCCCGCCGTATCCGAAAAAAATAAATATTAAAATATTCGGATACGCCACGTGGCGTATCCGATACGTATCCGAGCCATATCGCACCCGTATCCGTATCGGATACGCATATCCTCAAGATACTTCTGCATTTTTGAAGTATCCGCGTAACATAGCACATCAGTTATTTTGGAAATCATGATGCAACAAGCTCGTGTATATTGTGAGTCGAAACAGTAATCGGATGGTTCAGTTCGTGTTCGATCGAGTCATTTCGATTTGCGATTCATTTCGATTTGCGAATCATTCGAGTTGCGGGTCATTCGGTTTGCGAATTATTCGGTTGCAGGTCGTATCAATTTTCGAGACATTTGGTTGCCGATAGTTTCGATTTTCGGGTCATTTCGGTTTTTGAGTCATTCGGTTCCAGATCATTTTTATTTTCGGGTTTTTCGGTTTCGGATCGTTTCAATTTCGGATCATTCAGTTCCGAATCGTTCGGTTCATGGTCGTTTTGTTTTCGAGTCGTTCGGGTTACGAGATATTTGATTTTCTGATTTTTGAAAAATTACTTTTCGAGCCATGCGTATTCTCGAATTATTATGATACATATCAATTTAAAATTTGGTAAAATAAATATATCATTTTGGTGATTAGGATTTTCGTCATCATATTTACACGCATAGTGTGTTTGTATACGATTTATTATAGTGATAATTCGCGCATTCAATTACTAATATACATCATTTTCAGCATGATTATACGATTATGTTGATTGACACATTGTAGCAAATAGCAATAATATATAATATTTTTGCGATTATGTTATTTGACATGTTGTAGCAATAATATATAATATTTTTTTTATAATATATCGTTCGTGTCATACATGTTTCCGAAAATTGGGGTTTAGTTATTAAGGTTTATGGTCAGTTTGGTCTTGGGTCATGTCAAGTTTCAGGTCGTTCGGATTTCGGGTCATTCGGTTTTGGTTCAATTTCGAATTATGTTCATTCGGTTTCGATTCGATTTCGGATTCAGATCATTCCGTTCTGGTTCGATTTCGGATCGAGTCATTCTGTTTTGACTCGGTTTCTTGTTCAGGTAATTCAGTTTCGAGTCGATTTCGTTTTAGCGTCTTTGATTTTTCAACATTTTCGATTATGTTTATGTTCGTATTTGGATAGACCGGGTCGTTTTATTTGGATTGGATTATATTTTGAGTAAACACAATTTAATAATTATTCTTAAAATTAGTTCATCAAGTGCCAACATTAATAAAATTAACACTTGAATAATCAAATTGCGTAAATAAAAAATATTTTATATATAGGGATATAATTTGAATAAATTAAAATTTTATTGACAATAGATGATACTTAATTCATACAATTATATTATAATTCATGTGAGTATAATTTGACATAATCATATAATTTTAAAAAAAATCAAATAACTAATTGGAACAAATAAATATATAGTACAAATTTAATAGTATTTTAGTTTGCATAAATAAGAAAATTATCTGTTAAACAACTAAAGAATTTTCATAACAAAATACAAAATTTATTGTTTTTTCCGTAACAAAATACAAAATTTAATGTTTTTTTAGGTTAGTCACGTGCGTAGCACGTATTGAGGACTAGTTAAAATAAAAACTACAGAAAAGTTCTTTTTTCACAATATGTTACATGATCAATTATGAATATAAATAAAATGTAAAGAGTTTAAATATCTAACATTAATAAATTAATATATAATATCATAAAACATACATCAAATATTGTTAGGATCTTTCATAATATAATTTTAAAAAATTATGAAATATGACTTGAATTTTATGTTTATTTTGAGATCCATATTATCATATATTTAATATTTTTCTCTAACTTACAATTATGAAAATAATTATGTAAAAATATATATAAAAATAAGTATAATTACATTGATGACTTGTAAGCCTAATTATTATTATTTTTAAAACTATAATTGAAAAAAATGCACATACTACTAAGCAATGTTACAAAAATCGCTAGGCGCTAGTCGGGCGGACGGACACCGCCTAGCGCCTAGAGGGATTAATCGGAGATTAATCGGTTCTAGGCGGATTTGTAATTTTACATAGTTTTGTCATACTTTTTAATTTCTATATATTATAATTTGTGTTACAAATTTTTATACTAAAAATAATGTATATGAATTTTATTTTAGACAACATCCAAACAAATCATAATATGAAATCTACAACATAACATTAACACAAATCCAAATAAACCACAAAATAAAGTTACTGACATATCAACACATTCTAACTGGTATCATAATATTTTCCATACTCCTAGAGCGGGCTGTGGGCCTAAAAAAATGCACAAAAAGAAAGAAAATAAACATTAAAAAAAGAGGGTTGTAGGCCTAAAAAAATAGAAGTGAAAAAAAAACATAAATTTAAGTGGGACGGGCCTAGACGGAATTATTCGGTATTTAGGCGGACTTAAGCGGAATTCAGCCTAAACAGAAACTAATCAGGCATACCTGGGCGTTTGGACAGCGCCTAGCGCCTAGGCGGCCGCCTAGACCGATTTTTACAACCATGGTACTAAGTATGTTATATTTGTATTTTTACTTTAAAACAATTTCATGTTAATTTTTAAAAAAAATAATAAAAATGAAAGATATTTATTTACTAAACAGAAATATTTTTTTAACTCATATAATATTTTTCAATAATAAACTTGAAACGTAAAATTTATCTGACACAAATAAATTTTTTGAACTTTTAAAATGTTATTATTCTTATTTTTAGATATGAAAATTTAAAATATCATATGGTTTTACTTTATATTTATGTCCACACATGTTATTTTATTATCTTATAATAACATTTATTTTTTTAGTATGTGTTGTATTAAAGTACTAAATAAATATTTCGCATTGTGTCGGATTCAAAAATAGTATAATAATTTTGTCATCATCAAACTTTCTTAATCAATTTGATTTTTATTTTCACAAAGTCTTATGTTTGATACCGAAAAAATCATAACTATGTATTATGTGTATGGCAAAACAAATGAAACAAAATCTTCGCGAATCGTGGGTAATCTCCAGCTACATATAATTTCCAATTTACCAAACTGGATGCTCTATTTTTTAATCAGTACGATGTTTCTTTTTCTTTTTCTTCCTTTTAAAATAAAAACTGGAGAAAAAGTTCCTTTTAGGTTGCCCTAAGTTTGAAGAAGAGTAATATAGTTACAACTCTGTGGGCTAAATTTGACAGCCCATTGGCGCATAATCAAAAAAATATAAATTAAAAGATACATAATTTAACATTTTTAGTCAACCGAAACAAACATATTAATCCCCTCAAGTGTCATTTGCATACATGTTTGTTATTTTTTTGAATTGTCCAAAATGAATCTATGGCAAAATCTTGACAATTAGTTGTCCAGGTCAGTAGTTCTCACTTCTCAGTGAAGCTTTCATTTTATCAAAATTATGGATTATATAAAATGTATTTATGCTATGTAAAATGTATATGTTAGAATAAAAATTCGAACACATATGTTGTTGTAAAATTTTGTAGACATGTATTTATAATTTATTTAAGAAATAAATTGTAATTTTTCAAAGTAATTTGTTATATTTATTTAATAATTTATAATTTATTCAAAATTTGGTTACATTAAATATTTGTGATTAAATCTATAATGACAAATTAATGATATTTATAACTTAGTATTATTAAACGAAAATACTCGCTCTCTTTAACATAACAAGATCGTATCTTTTCCAAACCAGTAGCTAGAATGAGAAAATTAACGATTCGTACACAAGAGCAACAAAGAATTCACGCGGAGGCGTTTGGGATATTTGTCTCTCGTTTCGCCGTATGTATGAATGTTTAGAGATTTATAAGCGTTATTTTACGACAAAATATTCACGTTTATTTATAGGATTTACAAATGCATCTTTAATTTCCTCCAATTTCTCAGTTTTCTTCCATATCAAATAAGTACAGAAAATATGCAAACATATCACTGTGATGAATGAATGAATGAATGAATGAATGAGTAGCTAATGGTTTGCATATATAACAACAATAATAATGCCTCTGTATTTCATAATTTTGTATCACGAAGATTATATTTACACCAAATTATTATTCATGCAATATACATGAGTCGCCCACGTCAAAAAAAGCTTTTGAGATATCTAAAAAGGAAAATTCATTCCACTCAAATTTGTATATAAAAAACATCAAATATGATTTATAAGTAAATTATAACATCACTAATGTATGTCAATAAATTAACACATTATGTATATGAATATGGTAATGATTAACAAGCATCTATTAAAATTCAATTGTTCATCTTTTTAAATTAATTTAAAGCATTTTTAGATCTATTTAATTTGAACCAAAATTGTTTTTAAGTATTATTATTTACACCAATCTAACCATAGAAATTTACCACACCTCATTTTGATTTCAATTTTGGGAGAAATGATATTTCAAAATTGAGAAAAACTAAATGTTAAAAAACAGTTTTTGATTATTCAAAATCTTTCAAGATTTCAATTTCATTTGTGACTAATTTGTAAATCTTTTTGGGTAAATTTTTTTATTGGAAATCAAATTCCACGTGATCTAGTTTCATTCAATTTTTGAATCTTCTCATTTGGTTTATTTTTCGAATTGTTATTGAATTTTGAAGTTAGCATTTTGAGTTATGCGAAAAGGACTTCTCTGTGAAATCAAAAGTTTTTCTGCGATTTTTATTTTCTCCAAATTAGACTGTGAATTATAAAAAACTTAGACCATATTAGTTCAAACCAGTTTAATCAGTGCAAAGTACTCAATCGAAAGATTAAATAAAAATATATTTGGGATCATTTGGAATAATATATTTTAAGATATTGCCTTACAAAAATAGTTGAAAACCAATTCTGCATTATAAAGTTATTGGGTATTTTCAAAATTTCCCAGGGACTGTATTGTAATTGGGCTATTACGATTTATTTACAATTCCAAATCTCACCAATTTTTTACCAGTTATAAAAAATAGAGGAGTACACATTTGTTCAAAATGAGAATCCATTTCATCCAAGTTTTTGGAATTTTAGAAATTAAAAACGCATTCGATTCCTTGAGGACCTATCATTTACTTATACTATACATTAAAAGTTATTAAATTTTGTTGATTAGTCCCAAGACACACGACACGAGTAGTTTTTGGGGCTTGTCAAATGGGTTTTTAATTTTGATTTTAATGCAATGTGTAAAGACTTGATCATTGTATTGATCTACGCTTATTTATTGATTAAGATAATTTTTCCTATTTTTCTGCAATTTATTTGAATTAATTTTTAATTTTCTAAAGTCAAGAAATCCTAATTTTGTCTTTTATTTAAGTCATTTTGTTAATTAGTTTGTAATTAATTTAGATTTGTTAAAATTCAAATAAAGTTATGAATATATACACCTAAGTCTCCTCTTGAATTTACTTTAAACATAATTCCATTCAGATCATTAGTTGAGTTATTAAAAATTCCCAAAATACTTCTCTGACCTAAGTTACAGTTTACATATTTCAATTGTTCATCTTTTTGAATTAATTTAAGACATTTTTAGATATATTTAATTTGAACTAAAAGTGTTTCTGAGTAGTATTTACACCAATCTTTTCCATAAAAATTTACCACACCTCATTTCGTTTTCAATTTTGGGAATAATTGATATCCCAAAGTTGAGAAAAACTAACTGTTAAAAAAACACTTTCTGATTATTCAAAACCTTTCCAGATTTCAACTTTGTTTTGTCAAATTCTCCGTTTAAATTACTGAAATTAAAGCAAAAATCAGGTAGTTTAATATTTTTTAAAAAATAATATAAATTTGTAATTTGTAATATTCTATATACTATCATTTTATGGTGCTAAAAATTTAAGCACAATTTATGTGCCAAAAAGTCCTCGCAAAAGGATTTACAAAGGCATCTTTAATTTCCTCCAATCTCTCAGTTTCCTTCCGTATCAAAGAAGTGCAGCAAAAATATGCAAACATATCACTGCATGAATGAATGAGTAGCTAATGGTTTGTATATATAACAACAATAGTAATGCTTCTATATTTCATAATTTTCTATCACGAAGATTGTATTTACACCAAATTATTAGTCACGTAATATACATGAGCCACTCACATCCAAAGATTTCATCTTACACCAAACAATTAGTCATGCAATATACACTCATGTATAGAAAGCTTTTGAGATATCTAAAAAGAAGAATTCAGTTCCAAAGTTATATATAGAAACACCAAATATGATTTATAACATCACTAATGTATGGCAATAAACAGGGCCGGTCTCGAGTTTTGAATGACCCTCAAATTATCATTCTAAAAAAGCACAAAAAATTTAATCTTTTTGAAACCATACAAAAGCAAAACAAAACACAATATTATAATATCTTATAATTACCAATTTTATAATTATCACTTGAATGCTATCATTTGTATTTTTGAAACAAAAATATCAATCACGTATGTATAATCACTCTTGCGAAATTATTGATAGAAAATAATTCTGAACCAATTTTAGCTTTGAAATACTTCTTTTTCTGAAGGGTGGTGGAGAATTGTGGGGGCATAAAATTTAACAACGGATCCCTATTTTTCCCAGACCCGAGACTCGTGCCTCGTTGGCCAATGCATATGGCCAGCCAATAAATTAACATATTATGTATATGCATATGGTAATGATTAACAAGCCACATAAAAAAACTTCTGAGCTATCTTTAGATTCTAAAAGTAAATACAAATTTTGAGAAATAAAGAATCTAGATTAATATCCAAATTATATAAGAAAAACAAACATTTAAGGTTCATCCAATATCTTATACAAACAACTTCATCAAACCTAATTAATTAGGTTTGAAGAACTTGAGCTTAAGCCCACTATTAACCATGCTCCAAACCCCTCCAATTGAGAAAGCCAAACTAAACCCGATTCCCAAAATCCCTAAACCCCAATTCAAATACCACCCAAAACTATACCTATCGGGTTTCTTTATCAAAATCCACATGAAACACGGGTAAGCAAATGTTACCGGTAAAGTTAAACCGCCCAATAACCCGGCAAGACTCGAGAGGAAAGGAAGAGCAACTCCGATGAAAAATGAAACGAACCCGTAAAAGATCCGAAACCCTAAACGAACCCAAATCGAACAGGGCCGGTTGGTACGACTCGTGTACCCGGCCTCGAAGCTGTCGAATACCGGCATTGAATATATTTGGAAACAACTCAGGCAGTTAAATACGACTAATAAAAAGGTGGTGGCGAGGAGGCCTTGCGGAACATCGCGATTGTGAAATATGTATAATGCGCTGAGGATTCCTCCTGCAGGCATCTGGTCGAAATAGCAAGATAATATTCAAAATATATTACTATATAATTTATTTATTTTATTACTCGGAATCGAATGAATTATTCAAAATACTTACCATGTTTCCATAAGCCCAAAAGCCACCAATGGCAATAGGAAACACGCTCATTGCGACGAGAGAATATGCAATTTTTGTACCTCTCCACATCGGGACATGTGCAGGATGCTTAAATGTTGACGGCATCGTTGCCTACAAAAAGATTTGCACCGATTTATAATTATACATTTATAATACATTTATACATCCATTCTACAAACACCTACAATAAAATCATATTAAGTTCAGGAGCGTAACGACAAATTCTTTTATTATACATTTATAATTATACCTGTATTTCCAAGGCGAGGTTGTGTCCTCTGAAGGCAAACACAATGATACCAAGTCCATTCAATACCGAAAAAGCCGATGGTACGAAATCTGGACTCTCTAGTGGCCGGTACGAAACATTACGCGGCCTTGTTTGACTGACCGACAAGACCCAAGAGAGAGTCGCATAAGTGACAGCTGTCACACCTCCAATGAGCGACAACCCCGCAATTGAGTTGAGATTTGGAAGCTGAGAGAGAACTATGCAGAGAGAGGTGAACACTAGGTACCATTCTATGGTGGTGAGAGGATTAGTGGTACAGAGAGAGCCACATACTATTTGGAAGAAGAGTTTCATCGTCTCTCCTCCAACGAGGATCAAAGCCGTGGCCGTACCGGCAGACAGATACACAGTTGGAAAGAGTGATAGCCAGTTACCTAGTCTTTCACCTGAAATCAAAATATATACTCATTTTGTTATATTCTAAAACTTAAACGTGATCGCATTTGAAAATTATGTATAAAAATTCTTGCCGAATGCGGCTTGAGCAAGCTCTACATATCGGTTGTATCTTCTTCCCGGTACAGCCTCGTAAAGCTTAACTAGAATCCAAAGAGTGTACAGTTGCCAAAAATAAGCAATCGTGAGCGCTATTATGCCCCAACTCCTGCAATAAGTAAACAATTTGACTCGAATATTCTGAGATGTTCGACTCGAGTGGTAGTTACGAAAAAAAAGTATACCAGCCGAGAAGCGAGAACGCGACAGGAAGAAGCAAGGCCTGAAAACCGAGACCGGCATTTAAGGAATGAAATGCAGCGTAATGGGCATTTCCGCTACGCGACTCTGTTATCGGCAACCACGCATCTTGAGGGTTTAGTCTTGTGAGATGCCCCACCTATCATTTTTAAAATTAATTAATCATTAATCAAGGCAAAAAAAAAAGGAACATAATTTAAGTATAATGACTATTTTTGTTAAAGTATTTGTATGAAAATTTGATCTCTCTAATTTATACAATGCCATTAACAAACAAATGAAATTACCTCCTCCAAGTACCCTTTAAGGCTGACTATGATCCTTTTCACCGGCGTGCCCATTGCCGAAACGGACACTGGGCTGAGAAGTCTAGGAGGCGTGGGTCCCCACGACGACGACTTGGCCGAAGCGGCGGCCGGCATTGGCTGCGGTGAAAGCGGACCTGGGGGAGTTGCCGGCGTAGAAACGCCACCTCGTCTTGGCGTCGCCGGTACGGAGACCAGCTCGGTTTCAGAAGCCATTGCTCGTTGTTTGCTCTGTGTGTGCGTTTGTGAAGAGCTATTTTCTCTCACACTTCTTGTTTCGGTCAAGAAGATATGGAAGAGTGTGCACTGCTCTGTGTAGTGACAGTGTGCAAATAATGGTGTGGGGAATGTGCAATGAGAGAAGTTTTTCATGGTTTCTTTCGACCGGACAAGACTTTAATGGAGTGGTTCTTTTGTGGCATACATCAATGGGGAGTTTTGTACACCGCATAGATGTAGAAGTGATTTGAGTCTTTGTTACAGATTAATTGTGTAATTTCGACTTCACAAAATAAAAAATACTGATACAGATTACTTATCTTTTACAAAAATTCTACTTAGTAACACATATTAAATTCCGAGCAGAAAATTTGAAATTATATCCATGCTTACCAAATAATCACTGTCGTATAGAAATGTACGATGATAAATGCACTAATTCATAACCAAAAAAAATATTTTGGATCTGGAAAAATATATGTTAAATTAATGTAGATAAATTTAATGTATTTATTTATTTAGTGGAGTGACAAATTAACTATTCTTACCATTCCTTAAAAATATTAAAAAAAAAACATTTCATTTTTGCGACAATACAACTAGAATTATTCTCGAATTCATGAACTAATTTTTAGAAATCTCAAATTCATTTGTTACGTGCGCCAAAAAATAATCACCAAACAATATATAGTTGAAATTAATAATTGTTTTTTTTTGTTGACATTATTGGCCGTAGCCTAACCCATCATATTATTTTATCCTTAGTATTCAAACTTATCCAAAGTAGTCTTGTCTGTCAGATCGGATTCGAATCCTGATCTTACTGTGTAGACGAAGGTACTATCCAGGATGCTAGTCATTCTGATAGTAAAATTAATTATTATTAGTATAATGTAACTTAAATTTTTAAAATTGGATGATTGAAAAAGCAACCACATGGATGCCTACATTGTGCAAAGACCAATTTATGAAAAATGGACATCTAAATCCAAATAAACTTGAGAGCATGAAGAGAGTGTAATTTGACATTTGAATTGACAGTGGTGCTTTTCCCAAAGGAGAATGTTGCTCTTCCCCCACTACACATCCCCACAATTCTTGATGTGCTGGCTATGGATTAACACCTTACAAATTAACACAAAAACATGAGTTAACATCAAAATTTTCGTGTTATTTATATTATGTTATGAGTTAACATCAAATTAAGGTGTTAAGTCATGTACTTGTGTGTTAATTTTTAATGATGACACGTCATCAAGAATGGTGGGAGATGATAGTTGGGGATGTACATCATCACTCCCAAAAGCAACCATCTATGGGCTAGCGTTGTGGGACTATTCTTTCTTTATTTTGTAGTCCAATTTCGATGAGTTCTCTCTCTGAGTCCGGCAATGATTCTTGTACTGCTGTGGGGAGTCCTCGTCTCAGCGACAAACAGACACACGAGCTCTCAGTTTCGTGTACTCAAAAGGGTGACTTTAACCAAAACTTTGACTTGTTCACTGCCAAAACTCAAAAGAGGTCCTACATGGTTCCCCTCAAATTCCCCCAACATTCTATATATTATTTATTAACAATTAATTAACCTGATAATTAATAAAAATAAATTTCATTAATGATTAATTGATATATAATTAAAATACATATGAATTAATAATTTTCAATCGATATTAATTAACTGTTAATGAAATGCTGTTTTGTTAATTATCTTGTAAATTGGTGATATAGAGAATGTTGGAAGAAATTTGACCGAATGATATATCCAATTCAAAATATCACTTACCAGTAGAGTATTGTATGTTTTCTGAGAAATGGTTTATACCCCTGGTTAGTTACCTTGTAAACGTCCTGCATTCGATTTATATTTGTTAGGAGAATTCTTTAAAAAAACTCCTAATATTTTTGGAAGAAAATCCTATTTTTTTAGATTTCCCAAAAAAAAACCCGTATGTTTTACAAAAATGATACACTCACAAACATAATTCACAAATCTAATCCCGACAAGCAATTTTAGGTATAAATTAATTATATATGGAACATAATTTGTCTGGGTCCTACCTAATTTGTACCTAAAAATGCTCATCGGGATTGGATTTGTGAATTATGTTTGTGAACGTATCATTTTTGTATATTTTATGCTTCTTTCAAAAATCCATAACATTTTAAGATTCCCTCAAAACCTCTCCTATCTTTTTGTTATGATTTTGAAGATTATCATTATATTTCTTCCCATAATTTTATTTCATAAATATTCATAATTTAATACATAATAAATAGATATTAAAATAAACAATACATAAATATTATAATAAATAATAAATAATATATAGATATTATAATATTATAATAAATAATACATAGATATAAAAATATTAATAATTGTTGAAAATGATATTTTAATATAAATATATTATTTATCATAATATTTTAATATTTATGTATTATTTATTATAATATTATAATATTTATTTATTATTTATTTTTTAACTTTTTTTATTTTTATAATAGTTTAATATCCGTTTATTATTTATAAAATTATAGAGATTTATAAAATAAAAATATGGGGTATAATGGTCATTTTTAAAAACATAAAAAAAAAATAGGAATTTTTTTAGGAAATCTAAAAATGTTAGGAGGTTTATGGAAAAACAAAAAATATAGCGGGTTTTTGAATGAGTCTAAAAAGATATGGGGTTTTCTTAAAAGACAAGGGATTTTTCATAATTTGAAAAAAAAAATTGTGTGGTGTGTGTGTGTATGTGTGGGTTGGGGGGGGGGGGTTTTGAAGAATTCTCCTATTTTTTATGTATTTATTTTTAGGGTTCTTTTCAAAAATCAACCATTATTTGTTCAAAAGAAATATTTATATATCTCTATTAAATATCTAAATAACATAATTTTTTTCTTCTTTGAGTTATTAATATTATACTTATATTTTTTAAACGTAACAACTACCGAATTATTTTCAAAAATCAACCATTAGGAAATTTAAATTTAATTGTCTTCCTAGGTACAAATTTGAATGTGAAATTTAAGTGTCTATCATTACTGAATGCCGAAATTTAAGAATAAAGATAGATCAAAAAATAGTTTTGGATTAAATAGTAAGATTTAAAAGATTTTTTTACTGTGGTGATACACACCCGGCTAAAAACACCCTGCACCTCCATAATTTACCTATTTTGACATTGATTATTATTAAATACTTACCATTTAATGGGTTGGAATAGTGCGGGGTGTCTAGACTTAATTGGCTTTTTAACACATTATTATTGCCAATTATGACAATCAATTAATACCAATTAATTAATATTATAATAATTTTGGTAACATTTCTGACTAGTTATGTTAAATATATTTTAACAATAATTTACATAAAGGAGAAACACGCAACATTTCAATGTTTTTTTTTTTTTTAAAGAGAGGCATAGCCTTTCGTTTTGTATTGAATTGAAGAAAGAAGTTACGGATATTACATTTTTCCTTTACAAGAGACTAATGAAAGGTTCCCTATTTATCCTAGCCTAAAAAACTCGCACTATGAATGTAACTAATAGGTCTAGTTTGTTATGCCGCACCAAAGTTGGCCGTCTTGGGTTGCTCGTTGAGCCGTGACTATGTGAGAGAATCCATGGAATGACATTTCAATGTTATGTTAAGGTGATATTTGACAGGTGAATAAGCATGAAATAAGCATGTTTGTTCCAAAAAAAAATTATCTCAAGCACCACATATATTTTAGATTGGATAAGCGGGGTTAAGGAAGGAATACATTCACAAAATTTTAATCCACATCATGTATGGAGTAGTCTTGTCCACATTTCTTTTTACCAATTTACCCTTTGTTAACTCTCTTTCTACATATTTTTATTATTTTTCGTCATTCCAGAAATATTTCTCTCTCCCGTCATTTCATCTTCTTCCCAACACATTTCCTTCATTGCTTTATTTCTCTATATCTTCCAAACTTAGATATCTCGTCATTTTCATCTATTTAAGAAATAACATTATTATCTTATCATTTTTATTTTCTTCAATTAATCATTCATCGAGTATTTTTTTTGGAAATAAAAATCAAGTTCTCTTAATTATAATCATCATTGGAGGAGAGATATTGAAATCAGAATAACAAAGTGATGCCATGTGTATAATATTTTTGTTTATTTTTCTTATTTTCATGAGAAAGTTTTAATTAGTTGATTTTTATTTTGAGAAAAATTAATTATGTTGATTAATGAAAAAAATAAAACTAATGCTTAAGAAGTCAATTTATATAAAATTTTGGAAACCAATTTATAAAAAAAAAGCGGTATGTATGAACCGAGTTCACCTAATATTTTCATATACTATGTCATGGATTTTAATCTGTTCATGTGACTTATTTTTGTCCCTCTTACTTGTAGCGAGTTATAAAAGCGACCTGTTACATAGCGAGTTTTTACATTTTTTTTAATTGCAAATTAAAGAAGAAAAAATTCTTGACAAAATAGTAATAATTATGTAGAATATTATGTTATAGGAATATATAGTATGCATTAACAAATAATTATATCATCTCGTTATTTTTAAAACAAAAAATATAATATATACTATTGTTGATATTGATTTTGTATTTCTTCAAATTTATATGTTTTAGGGTTTATTTTATTGGGACTTATTTGTGCACTCAATATATTACTATTTTTTAAACATTAAGAATTTGTGTTAATGTAGTAAAGAAGAAATATCAAGAATATTGTTTTTTTTTTCATTTCTCAATTCCTATTTTAATAGAAGAGATGCATCTTTTTTTCTTTTTTAAAAAGGGAGAAGTGTGCACGAGTCCCTGGAGATTAGGGCTTAAACTGAGGTGTTTGTGTAAATTCTTGTAAAATAACTCTTTGTTTTTCGTTTTATTAAAAAGAATGGATCGAGAGCGCATGCGCTTGCCAATCCTTCAAAAAAAAATAAAATAGAAGAGATGCATCGTTTAGAAATACAACTCCATATAAGACGGCGAGTGAAAATTAACTATTGTAAAATTAGTATTGGACATATTCATATTTTTTACGGCATAATTTTATGTTCACCTTAATTATATTTCTGTGAAATCAAAGATCAAATATAGGCCAAGTATAAATTTATTTGCACAGTAACACAAAATTATTCAAATTTCAGTTGTTGCTCCTATTACAACTATAATTATAAATATATCGATTAATAGTCAACAATAAAATGTGTATTTACCATAAAAATTTGATTATAATATAGTTCAAAATTTAGCGACATATTAACTGCAAAAGAAATAATAAGTATCGGACATATAATTATATTTTTAATAAAATTTGTTAAAGTGCAAGAAAATAAACAAGTTTTATGTTTGAGAAAATCATAATTAATTACACCGAAAGGAGGGTCTCAAGTACTTGCGTAACAAAAATATAAACCATAAAACTATTTAACCCGAAGTTGAGAAAAACCAAAAACATTCTCCTATCCCACCGACATGTGGATGTTCATCGATATCACTAACCAAATGACGGCGTAGAGAATATGAACTAATCGTGGTATCTATTTATTTCTCGTAACGGCCAAGACGTAAAGAGACACATTGAATCCTAGCAAAAATGTAATTACATAGCTAAGCCCAATAACACTGTCCTCCTTCAAGTTGAGTTTCTGTCTATTTTATTTTTAGTTTCCTCCCATATCAAAGAAATATATAATTTGCAAGAAAAAGAAAAGGAAAAATCATATTAAAGTAAGTGTGATCAATGAATGAAAACATATCAACTTATATATGTATTATAAATGGACTTCTAATACACACTCACGCCAAAGACATGCGAGTTTGTACAATCACACCAAAAAGTATGTGAGGGGTTGGGCCAATTTTAGTTTTTAGCCATGGATTAATTAATTTGGAGAAGAATTCAATTTTTTTTTTTAAATGTACAATCACACCAAAAAAAAGTTTATTTCTGTAAGAGAATTATCTTTCAGTTTTCAGTTTTTAGCTGTCCCGACAAAAATACAATTGTAATTATCAAACCTCGATTCACGAGAATGCGACAAAATATATTCCTTACCTGCTTGATAATTCTTCACATATCAAATATATCCCAAAACATGTGTTTAATACCCAAATGTGGATTGAGCAAAATTATATACAAAAATTTCGCCATTAATTTACTCAAACGACAGTTTAAAATCAAGTTGATCACTTAATCACTTCCTCTTGATCGCGCCATAATTCCTCGTAGCCTACCAACCCAAAAAAATCAAGTCAAATCACTTTTTCAATCAAATAAAGAAAAAATTCTTGAAGACTTACACGAGGCGGTGGAGCTTTCTTAAGCCGATTAGACGCGCCGACATCATCATCGTCATCATCATCTCCACGGGCCAAAGAAGAGGACGAATTATCTGCCTTTCGACCTCTTTTTGCCGGTGTTGTAGACCCTCTTCCCCTCACTCCTCTTTTTCTCCCTCTCCCTCCTTGCACATTTTCTTCAGGCTCCTTTTTTATACAAACAGACAAAAAATGGTGTAAGAGGGGCATTCGTGATATTTCACGTTTTCTGGTTTTGCAGGGGCACAAATGAAATTTGACTTAATAAGAGAAAAATAATACAGATGTTTCGACAATTTCATCGGCATCGAAAGACTTTTCTTCTTCCTCACTAGAAGACGAATTCACCTCCGAAACCGTTGCAACTCTACAATAAACACAATATCTCATTTTGGAGGGGTACGCATGAAACTTTCCAGAAAATTATCGAAACTAACCTTGCACTTTGACGCGGTCTCAAAGAATCGAGAGTCAATTGCTTGAAACCACTACTACTACTCGTACTATTTGTCGTCTCTTTCCCTCTTCCTCTTCCCCTTCCCCTTCTAGAAGCTCCGCCTCTAGCGCTACTAGTAGTAGTGTCCTTAACGGGTTTGGATGCGGATCTTTTATTGGATGCCATTAACACCTCTCTTGTGTAATCGTCCTCGTCGTCGCTGAATGCATTTGTGCTTGGTGGGGTGACCACCGCTTTTCCTCTATTATTATTATTAACCTGAAATCAATGAAGGGGGAAATTAGAATGGGTGGCAGGGGTAAAATGGGAAATATTAAATTACTGACGGGTAAACTTTGAGAGCTTGAAGAGACGCCTCCAATACTGTCCTTTGGATAAAGTGCTCTTTGTTTCACACGTTCCTAACATATAATTAATATTATAAATAATTGGATCTTGTAGAAGGGTAAATATGATATTTTGGGTTTTTGGGAAGGTAAATATGAAATTCTCGTCCTTTTCTAGATACCTCCATGCATTCGTTGACTTTGACTACGAGTGCTTCCTCTTCGATTCTCGAATTATCCACCTCAGAATTCAGCTTGCTCTAAAATTTACAGAGATAATATAAATTTGCACAAAGAAAAAACTATTGGAGATATTGAAGGGGCTTTTTTGTAAATTTGGTAATAATAATTACGCGAGTTTCTTCGAGATTGCGTTGTAAGCAAGCATAGAATGCGGTTTTATCATCCTTGTTAACGAAATCATGCAACGCAATGTCCAAATCATTCACCGGCAATATCTCCATTTTCTACAAAATTAAAAGTTCAAAACAAAATATACATATCAATATGATAATACTGCAGGGGTTTTTTTGCAAATTGCTCAATAAAGAAATATACCAAGTTGCTCTCTGCGACTAGAGCCTCAATGTTTTGCTGATTCAATTCCTCTGGCCGAAGCCTCTCCGATTCATCAAAAGTGCCTACAATATCAAAAAAGAAAAAACATATAAATGAAACTAATTCAATAAGAATAAGTTTTGGGTATATTTGAAATTAGTGAAACGAGTGAGTAGTACCTTGAAGAGTTTGGCGTTTCTTTGCAGCTTTAGAGAAGATAAGTATATCTTGTGGATTCGCAACCTTTGATAAAATAGAATATTCACGCATATATACTTCATATTGTTTAGATTTATTTTGTGAAAATTACCTTTCCAACGTATTTCTGGCCGAATCTTTGAGGATTAATTGTTGAAAATCCAGAGTAATCAACCTACAAAGAAACGTAAAAAATTTAATGATTAATTTTCTTAAATATTCAAAAATAATTTGAAATTAATTTTTAATATTGGGGAAATAGTTAATTACTTTTACTCTGACAAGTGGAAGCTTTTGCTGTGATCTACTTGATGTTGAGTTACTACTGCCCTTTTCAATTAGATTTTGCACCTAAAAAGTTATCAAGTTAAAAAAAGGGTATTTTCTAAAATATTGAAAAAAGATAAGGAGTTTTAAGAAAATAATAGTTTATATTACTTACAACTTTATCCAAGTATTCAAGTACAGATGCCTGGTCATTTGGATCCACGTCAGCTTCATCTTTTAACACAACCTGAAATAATAAAAATGAGGTCAAATTTCACATTTACCCCTACAAAAAATCAAAATATCACATATACCCCTCCAAATGTGAAATATCATGGATGCCCCTAGAAATAAAAGACGTAATACCTCGGTATATTCGAAAGGTCTCACGGACTTGAGAGGTATCTTTGTTGGTCTATATTGGCTACCCTAATTACCAAAAGAAAAAAAGTAATAAATAAAAAATATATATTTTTTAAGAAAAAACATACAAATAAATGAAAATGGTGCATATATAACCTTGATTTCTAACAAAAGGACATGTTTAGGTTTTGCTTCTCCGTCAATTAATGAGGTGGCAACCGAAGAGCCAGGTTGAGTGATATGAAATCCCATTCCTGGTACTTCCTATAAATAAGTTCATTAAAAAATAATGTAAAAATGCGAAAATATTTTAAAATTGAAATTTGGATATATCAATCGAACTTGAGTTTGGGTACCTGGGGATCGACAAGGCATTCGTGTTCGTGCCCCCAAATTATAAAATCAAGAAATCGTGGCAAGAAATGCTCGTTAATTGCGTTCTTTGGATTTGTCTTTATTCTATAAAAAGATCCAAATATAATATAAATTAGAAATAAAGCAAACTTCAAAATTGCAAGATTCAACGTGTAATTCGAACCCTCTTTAGAGTACAATTTCTACCATTGAATAAATTAGGTTTCGAACTTATCTGTTAAGAAAGAAAGGATTGAACTACAAATTACTGATAAGGCCTTTTCGCAATTGTGGCATAGTAATTCAGGGCATTTTTGTAAATTCCGTACAAATATAAATTAAGAAATGAACCTGTTTTGATGGAGGACCAAAATGTTGAACCAATCAGAGATAGGAGCTGCTCCATCTTGGGTTTCAGGTCTCATCCATTGTACCGCATGAGGTGTCTAAATAATATAAAAAATATTTATTTGAAAAATGTCCATAATACAGGGGCTTTTTTGAAAATGTACAAACAAACCTGAAACATTCTATTGAGTCGTTCATCTCTAATGTTTCCGAGGCCATATAATGCAACTGAAGTTGTACCCTGCAAAAAATAAGAAAAAAAAAATAACACAAATATTAAAGCATAATTAATCTCTACAATTTTTATATTTTATTTATATACAATGAAATGACCTTTTTAATGAGTATAGGATAAACAGTGATTTGACCAACGCCAGATCCACCAAGCACCATTTTACCAAAATAATTAACTAGATTGCATGCCGATAAAATATCAATTGCAGATAAATTATCCTATAAAAAACACCAGTTTAATATGAAATATCGAATACTAAAATGGTATATTATTGTTTGAAATGTAATATATATTGTACCACTCCAGCAGGATCGTCATGGTTTCCATGGATAGTGAAAACAGGCAAACCGACATTGAAATTCGGATCTTCATAATTCACGTGACCGAATCTGATAATAATTAAATTTATATGAGGGTATTTTGGTCTTTTTGATGAATAAGAATTTAAAATAGGGGAGATTAATATACGCACATGTTTTGAAAGTTAACGGTTTGGTCACTCACGACTTGATACTGAACTGGCTTGTCATTCAAACAATATTTTCTTAATATCTCTATGCATTTCACCAGAGTTGACCTTGATGGTTTGTTTTCATGAAACAAATCTCCTCCTAAAAGCAACATATCCACCTAAAATAAATCCAAAATCATGATTTGACAAGTAATCGAGTCAACGTCTTTGAAGGGTCAAAAAATCTCATGAAAAAGAGAAAAGAAATCAATACCTGTTTTTGCTCGGCAATGGAGCAAATTTCCTCGAAAGCTTGAAATGAATCGAATCTTCGAACTTCGTCTTTCTCCATGTACCCTAAATGACAATCAGTCGCAACCAATACTCGTAATGTATTGCTGTAATCTTCTTCCCTGAAAATTCCAATTTAGAAGCATTAATTTTGCAAAATAAAGGAATAAGGACAATATTGTGTAAAGGGTTCATGAGAAGAAAGTAAAGCTCACATGGATTCTGCTGCAGTGAATTCTAACTTCAAATTGGAAAAAGTAGTGTCTATATCCTGCAAAAGTAGTAGATTTGGGTCAATACAGTACCAATTACAGTACCAATTACTTTCATCGAACACATTATAATCGTGAAGAAGAGAAGGATGATAATCGTGAAAAGCCGACGTTATGAAGTCGGAAGTCACCTTCGAGAACAAAAAAAGACCTAATTTATCGAAAGAAGAGTTGGCTTACCAGCGAGGAAGCATTAGTCAAAAGTTCCGAGCACTAAAGTAACTACGGCGAGTTCCGAGCTATAGAAGAGGAGAGAAGGAGGAGCGAGAATAGAAGCTTCTAACTATGGGCATTAAGCTACTAGCACTGATCACAAGTTGCAAGCAGTCCTGTGATGGTGAAACTATGGGAAGAGCAGTCCAATCGAAAGTCAATAGAGAGGAGGAGGAAGGAAGGGTTTAGGGTTTATACGGGTTTGGTTGGTTAATGGATAGAGTTTCTGGATATAAACCCGACCATTAATCTTGATGAGCCCAATGTAAAGTATATGGAGTTCTTTTTCTGTGGTCTGTTATGTAACGGGTCACTTTCTGCTGTCGATTCTCTTAAAACAAATTTATTGGTGACCGATATTCGTTGTTATTTTTCTTTTATTTTTGTTTAAGATGAAATATATTGTTCGAAAAATATTTTAGATATTATTTTACGGATTTAAAATTTATTTTATGAATATAATGGATATACTTTTTTTTTACAATAAACCCGATCATTAAGTTTCAGTTTTATGAATTCAATTGTTAAGTATTTCGATAGAGTTTGATGTAATTTAATGGATATAATTTTTTTTTAACGGTAAATCCGATAATATGATACCATAAAATTGCATAAAATTAAGTTTAAAATAAGAATGTGAATAAATTGATGTAATTTTGCTTTAAGATGAAATATATCGTTCAAAATAACATTTCATATAGTATTCATATTTAAAACCAAATTTATAAATATATTCGAAAAATTACAAATTTAAATATACGCGTTATTTTTTTCTTTAATCGAAGACCTAGATGTCTTAGACCTTCAATTTTCTAAACACATATACATTTTTGTAGATGAAAATTTATTTCTACTCTCGTATCGCTCCTCTTCTTATCGAAACAATCAATAATCTTCCTCTTCCTCATCCTCATCCTCATTCTTCTCGATCATTCCAATACGAAAATTAAATTATGTATCGTCGTTATTGTCAGACCAATTTCATTTTAGATCATCACCACCGATTTCACTAGAAAAAAGGCTTCATAAATAATGTGGACCAATCCGGTTCGTTGTTTCTTTCTCGCAACTAGCAAGTCGTGCATGCAATAATTGAAGTCCGGTACGAATATAATAATCATGCATATGAAATGCTACTGGGGTATACTTCGCCGTAGAGTGATGTGATCTCGAGTGATAAATCAGATACGAGATGTTAGATTTTTATTTATTTTATTTTTGGTTTCCTCCTATATCACATACATATAAAATTTGTAAGAAAAAAAAACCCATTAAAGTAAGTGTAATACATGAATGAAAACACATTGCTGGTACATATATATTACAAACGGAATTTTGATACAAACACACCAATTTTTTTTGTACAATCACATAAAAGTATAACACACATTTTGCACAAAATAGCATATTAGTACAATCACACCAAAAGCACATCAGCTCATTATGTGTGTATTTTATAACGAGGTTATATTATTAATTTACATGAAGATCACCTAAATATAAAAAATATTGCTTTTCACCTTTCAATGTCAGAGCATACCAAGAGGCAAGAACATGTCTGAAAAAATCGAACAAATACATTTTATAATTTACATGAAGATCACCTAAATATAAAATATTGCCTTTATACCGGAGCATATCAAGATCATCTAAATATAAAATATTAGTACAATCACACCAAAAAAATATTTTTTATAATAAATAAAGAAAACTTATATGTTATTCATTCATTAATTTCAATAGAAATTGAATTCACAATCTCTCACAACATATGTTCTTTTAAACTTGGCTATGAAACCATTGTCATAAACGAGTAAATGAAAAAGGCTTGGTGATCATCCATTTATTTGTGTGAATGAAACTTGAACACACAACGTCTCATGACATATGATTTTTTGTGTCTCACACCCATCCAACTGTGATATGATTATTTATGAATTCATCGGCAAAATTGATAATAAATGATTGTGAAAAGAAAACTCTTATCCAATTATAATTGTATGCACTTATATTATAACAAGCATGTCTATATTTTTATTTTTATTTCATTTTAAAAATATCAAAACAAATGCATGCTAACTATATAAACTAACGGCCAAACATCAAGTATGAACTCTTACACAACTTGTTTGCGTATATGTTTTGCCACATTATATTGAAACCCCACGAGTTAACAAAAATAAAACATCACATTCGTTCCACTTATGAAATAATAATTATTACGAGAGAAATGATTTCGTACTCAGATGAAGCGCACTCCAAAATGCATTACTGTTCGATTTTTTTTTCATATTTCTATTATATGTATAAATTGTTTATTTTTATTTATATCATTTTTATTATATTATATACATTTTTTTATTATTTTTATAATAATTCTTATATCATGAAATTAAAGATTGGTGGTTAATACTTTTTCATTATACTTTTTTTTCTAGAAAATGAATTGCGTATATGCTCTGGCTTGTTTTAACTTGGCATTTTGATTTCAAAATTCCCTTAAATTTTTTTAAATATTATCAAGATCTTTTTCATTACTTGTGAAAAGTTCCTAATAAAATATATTATTTTTTTTATCCCTACGAGATTAAGCTAAACCATTCCGTCGAATATAACAATTTTTCTTTCAAAATATCTCATTGTTTTTTTTAATTTATTTTATTCAATTAAAGACAATAAATAAAAATATAATATTAGTTCGATAATATGTAAATATTTATTTTGAATATAATATTAATAAAAATAAAATAATATTTAATAAAAAAATAAATATAATAATTAAATAAAAATAAATATTAAAAAGATAATACTTTATGCAAAACGATATTACGATTTACAAAAAAAATATAAAAATATATTTTTGTTATAATATAATTCATAAAATTAAATTGTGCATTCTAATATAACACTCATCTAAAAATAAAATAATATTTCATAATTAATTTTTTTTATAGAGCTTCCGAATTGCCCTTTGGATTTTTAATTCAACCCAAAGGACGCTTCCAGATTAACGGATGATTTTATCAGCAAACCACACCAAAACCACGTGTAAAGTAAAAACACAGAATTTCTTAAACACCCCTATAAATCTAACATATTTATTTTCATATTAAAAAGGCAGTTAAAAATTAAAATATCGCGCCAAGTTTCTTCTATTGACCAATCATCATAGCTTACTTGATCATTCACTAAAAAATCCCACTTTTTCAATGAACGGTGGTTAGTAAACTTCACTTTCAACCCCAACAAAGTACTAAATTACAAAACTATGCCGTCTTACTAAATTACTTTACTCTGTCCTTCCCACTGCAACTCCTTCAACAATGGCGAATTGCAGATCGATTCACCGCTGGTCGATTCTTTCTTTAGTGGGTTCTTTTCTTGATCTCGGATTAGCCTATTTCTTTCTTTGCGCAGCTTCGTGGGTATTTGTTGCGTCTAAGTTTTTTTCTTTCTTTGGACTTTCTTTGCCTTGTCCTTGTAATGGTCTCTTTGGGCATCAAGAGCGCGTGATCTGTGTTCAGTCGGTTCTCGTGGACCAACCCACGGCCAGGATTGAGTCCGTGCATAGTAGGGTTCGTACACTGTCTCCTTTCGAAGGTAGAGCAGAAGAGTTGGTGCCAGTTGGGGTTTCGAATCAACTGAGGAGGATTAATAGTGTGTGCAATGCTAGCGTGGAGTCTGTACAATCCAGTGAATCCGAAATTCATTCTAAATTGGAGAATTCTTTTCTTGAATTGAAAAGAGAAAGGGATGAACTTGTACAAGCTTTATGGAGCTCTCAATCCAACGAAATTTCAGGTTGGTATGTAGTATATATTTGCATTATTCTGTTGGTAGTTCATACTGAATAATCTGGTTTAATCTCAGTTTTAAACAATAATTTATTTGATTTTGCCAATTTTCTAGATGCAGACTCAGACACGCCAGAAGAATATTCTGAATTGGATCCAAATTCAACAATCCAAACCCTAAAATCAGCCCTGGAAAAGGAAAGATCAGCTCGAATAGCGCTAACCTTAGAATTAGAGAAAGAAAGAAACGCCTCGTCGAGCGCTGCTGACGAGGCGATGGCCATGATTTTGCGTCTTCAGAAAGAAAAATCCGAAATTGAAATCGAGGCAAGACAATTCAAAAGAATTAGTGAGGAAAAGAGTGTTTATGATTTGGAGGAATTGGATGTTTTGAAGGAGATTGTTGTGAAAAGGGAACTGGAGATATTCCAACTGGAGAGGGAACTGGAGATGTGCCAGAGACTGATTTGCGGGTTCGAAGAGAAATTGGTCGAAAATGAAGCGGAGAAACATCATGTAGAGGAATCAAAGGAGATAAATGATTCTAATTTGAATTTAAACGTGAGTGAGGAGTCAAAGGAGGTTTTGGTTTATGACGTTCATGTCGTGAATGATAAAAATAACATAATTACAGAAATGCCCTTGGTAGAGAAATCAAAACCTGTTGTTAAAATGTCTACTAAAGGAAAAGAACGCAAGAAAAACGTCACAGAAGATCAGAGGGGTTTAAGCCCCAGTGTTTCTATTGAGAAATTCAAGCTCGAAAATGAAGTTGAAATTTTGAGAAAGAGATTGAAATTAATTCGGAGAGAGAGGGAGAAATTAGGGTTTGCGGATCAGAGAGACAAAGAGAAAGAGACTGACGAGTCGAAGTTGTTGATGGAGATAGCGAGTAAGTTGAAAGAAATGAGTTATGCCGAAACGGGTCAAACGAGTCAGAGCTCGCGGCAAATGGTACTATCTAGTTCTTGTAAAAACTAACTTATTTGCCCTTTTTTGTAAATAATTCCTCTGGTTTTGCAGGTAAAGCATATGAAATGATTGTGCCCAAAAAATAATTCTTTTTTGGGGTGGTGTTATAATATGTGTATATGTGTTTGTATGTTGATTTCTTATTCGATATTTAATTATTGGTTTTGTAATTGTATAGAAGAGAGTTTTTTTTTGTTAGCAAGAAAAGTGTACTAAAACTCTTTTATACTCGAGTGTGTAACTTTGCATGGAAGTGGCGAAAATGTTGTGTGTAATTTATATTTGTCCAAATAAACAGAAATATAATTAGTGTGTACTAAAGTAATATATCTTCATTCATTCTCATTGTGAGTAATTTATATTTAGTAATTATGAGTAGTTTAATCATATTCTCATTTTTTACTTACTTTTGTGCAATTTTATGGTAACACATCATTAAAATGATTTCATGATTTCATCTATTAGATTATGTTATTTGACAAATTTTAGATCATTCCATTTTTATTATCATAATTCTTTTGTAGTTATTTTTGTATTTATTATTTTGCAACTTTGCAACACACTTTGAGCATTTTTAAAAATCTACATTATCTTACATTATTGACACGTATTACTATCATTTGATGATTCATATTAAATATATCTATTTAATTATTTATTAGTTCACGTTAAGTTACACTATCAAATTTGAGTACAAATGGAAAAAAAATGAATAGTATATATATAATACAACAAATTTTATATAATATAAAACATACAGAAAATATATTAATATCACTTTTAAAACTTTAATATATAAAAAGTTAAATATATTTATTTATTTTTATTTATTATGTATCAATATTAACATAGTTTCTACGTAACATTTTTTCTTAATTTTAACATGTGAATATATTATGTAAGAAAACAAATTATTTTTCTCAAATTTAAAACTATAATTTTAATAATCCTTGCAATACTATAATAATGTTTTATTGTGTTTTCGTTGAAACAACTTCGATATTAAAATTTCAAAAATTAATGGAAATAAAACACAAATTACTTTGCATAAACTAACATACTTTTGAGCCCAACACAATCACAACATACAAAAGATGTGGAGTCGATTCATTACACGAATACATCTCATCACAAAAGAGTTACAGAAAATCAAATGAAAGAACTGGAGGCTCCTGTTCTTCCTCTCCTAAAACATAGCGAGTGAAGCTAGAGAGATAGAAAGAGAGAGAAGAAGTGAACTTCCACCGTTACCAGATGAAGACGGGCGATGATTTTGCGAGTTGGTTACTACGATCGTGGGGTCCTGCAATGCTGGCCACGAATTTCAGAATCCTAAAAATAGCAGAGAAATTTCGCGCGCCTCTTTCTCAATCGTGCTTCTTATATATAGGGAAGTACAAGACTGCACACTCTCTCTCTCTATCTCATAACCGAAGTTTTTTTTTTGCTGAAGCTTCATTCACGAGCGATCACGAGCGAGAGGATTCTGTTTGTTGGGTGCTTCAGTGCTTTTGCTAGGTAAGATTTTTTTCTCCTGAATGGTTTGATTTTTGATTGATTAGTTTGAAAATCAGATTTGCTCAGTGATTGATTGATTGATTTTTTCTCGTAACATGATTTGGGATAGTATAGTAATATGCCTGATATAGTACATTTTGATTGATTTGTTCTGTTTTGAGTAGCAAGCTTTGATTTTTAGAATGATTATCGTGGCCACCTTCATAATTACGTATGAATCTGTTCTTTGTTGGTCGAATGCTATCGAAATTATTGAGTTTTGGATCAGAAGTTTGTTTTTAGTTTTTACAATTGATCGAAATTAATTTGCCTGCATCTTTATGCCGAATCGAAACCAAAGTTTAGTTATTTTTTGATGAAATCACTTAATGTCTTCTTCTAATGATGAGATCCTATATGTGAAATCGCAATGTGTACAAACATTTGATTTTGGGTATAAACAAAAATATATCAAGTATGAATTAATTTGATTGATATCGTTTTGCAGAAATCTTAGATGAGTTCTGACATGAAGAGAAAGACCCCTGATATATGTGAAATTTCAAGCTCAAAAAGGGCCAAGGTAATAATTAATTAATATACGAATTGTTTCGAATTCCAATTTTATTTTTCTTTTCAAATTAATTAATATATGAATTGTTTTTGTTCGGCTTGAAGATTGATGAGAGGACTACGAGTCGTGGAGAAGGCTCATCAAGGAGTAAGTTATTTTTTTTCTGTAATTAATTTACTGAATAAAATCACAAATTATATTTTGAATATTTTTGTTTCATTTATTCATGCATTATTTGCATTGTTTGCAATAGTTGGAGAGAATTGGCTCTGTGATATTACTTCCTCTCCTTCCTCGTGCTCTGATATAGAAAGAGGTATAAATAATAAATATAATTAATTGCATTCTTACTCGTTAGTTTATTACTTGATTTATTTAGATTTATAATATAGTATTTGAGTGATTATTGTATAATTAATGATTATTGTATATGTTTTTTTTTGCAATAATGCAGAAATGAAAGAGGAAAAGAAGGCTTTGCGCACAGCCATGTTGTTGAGGCGTTTCGCCGGCACTATTCTCAGAGCCCAACAATATCTAGAATCATGTCGAGTATGTTCATTTATGTATTTATTTATTTAATCATTCATTCAATATTTTTTTGATTGATATGATTTGTTTTTGAAACAGGAAGAGAGAGAGAAGATGGAGGCCGCACAAAAAGCCGCACGAGAAAAGGCAGAAAAGATCCGCACATACGAAAGACAAATGGAAAGAGACGCCGCTCGACATGAAAGGCTCCACCTGGCAAGAATATTCCCCTCTTCGTCTTTCTTTCTCTAATCATTTATTTCATGCGTAACCCTCCCCTCCCTCCAAAATGTCAAATATCATGGATACCCTTGCTATCCTTCTTTCTCTCTTGAGGTAAATAAGGACTGCAGGGTTATCTGTGATTTTTCATATTTTGTAAGGGTTACATGATGATTTTAAAATTTGCAGGGGTATGCATGGAATTAAACATTAATGTGTATTGCAACAAGTTTTTTGAGTGTTTTGTAAATTTGTTTTTTGTTTGTTTATATGAACAGATGAAGAACAGTGTTGAAGTTTGCAACACCTTTTCGAAAGAGGAGGAGCGATTCTTCGGACGTGCAGCGAGGTCCGAGATTTCTCTCTCTCATTTGGGTTTGGTCCTCAAACCAGATGACTTTCACGAAGAAGATTGATTTTTTATTTTTATTTTAGGGATTTAGTTATTTTATTTTTTTGTTTATAATTGAAAGGGGATTGTAAATTATAAATCCTCTACGTATTTTTTGTTTATAGTTGAAAGGGGATAAATTATAAATCCTCTACGTTTTTTTTTATAGTTGAAAGGGGATAAATTATAAATCCTCTACGTTTTTTTTATAGTTGAAAGGGGATAAATTATAAATCCTCTACGTTTTTTTTATAGTTGAAAGGGGATAAATTATAAATCCTCTACGTTTTTTTTTAGTTTATAGTTGAAAGGGGATAAATTATAAATCCTCTACGCTTTTTTTATAGTTGAAAGGGGATAAATTATAAATCCTCTACGTTTTTTTTAGGTTTATAGTTGAAAGGGGATTGTAAATTTTTAACTTATAAATCCTCTACGTTTTTTTTGTTTATAGTTGAAAGGGGATTGTAAATTTTTAACTTATAAATCCTCTACGTTTTTTTTTAGGTTTATAGGTTTTTTGTCTTTGTTTCTATACTGACGAACAAACTTGTAGCTAAATTGATGAAAAGTAATTATTATTTCCTCATGAATTTGTCTCTTTTTTCATTTACTCTTTTAAGTTTTTTTCAACTTGATTAGTTTGTTAGTTAGTCAATAATAGTGATCATTGAGAAAATAAATACATATTCAATTATCTTTTAATATTATAACCTGAGATATGAAGTCTTGGATTATACCGAAGAACATAATTTCTCTAATTGTTGTTGATGACAAGATATTTGGAGTCTCGGATTACCCAGACTCCGGATCTAATGTCATGCATTTTGTAAGAATCCTTGATTTGTAAGTCTAATGCTACTAAGAACCCGAATTCTGGTTATTTGGATTTTATAATAATAATCGATAATATATGTGACATTACAATATTGTATGTATAGGTATCCAACTTAGAAAAATATATTAAATATTCATTTCCGAATTTACTTCTGAATCTGATAAAAAGCAAAATAAACATATCAAAATTTGCATTCACATTCGACATAAGAGTAAAATATTCGAAAGACTAAATAATGTGCTTCTATATTAAAATTTTGAAAAAAGTACACTTTTGCCCCCCGAACTATTCGTAAATGTCCACTTTGCCCCCCCCACTAAAAATTGTACCTTTTTGCCCCCCTAACTTTCAAATTTGTTACATGTTACCCCGTCCGTCAAATATCTGTTAAATGGTCAGTTAACGTGCTGACGTGGCTTGATTACGTGGCAAAAAAACAATATTATATGCCAAACCCGATCCATTAAACCCTAAACCCAACCCGATCCATTAAACCCTAAACCCAACCCTATCCATTAAACCCTAAACCCAACCCTATCCATTAAACCCCTCTCTTCTCGTCGCTCTCATTATCTCTCGTTCCCGTCGCTCTCTTTATCTGTCGTTCTCGTCGCTCTCATTGAAGAGGTCTTCAGGTTGCTCTCGTCGATTAGGGTTGAAGAGGTCTTCTTGCCGTCGCTCTCCGTCTCTCTCGTTCTTGCCGTCGCTCTCCGTCTCTCTCGTCCTTGCGGTACTCTCTCACTCTCTCTGACTCTCTCTGACTCTTGCTGGTAGTCTCTCACTCTCTCTTGCCGGTAGTCTCTCACTCTCTCAATTAGGGTTTCAGTAATTTCAGTTCAATTTGAGTTAATTTCAGTTCAATTTCAGTAATTAGGGTAATTTCAGTTCAATTTCTGTTCAATTAGGGCAATTTCAGAGATTAATACTGTTTTTTTAGTTCAATTAGGGTAATTAGGGTAATTATCACTGTTATTAGGGTTCAATTAGGTTAATTTCAGTTCAATTAGGGCAATTTCAGAGATTAATACTGTTATTTTAGGTAATTAATACTGTTATTTTAGGTAATTAGGTAATTTCAGAGATTAATTGACAGTAATTAGGGTTCAATTTCAAAGATTGATTTAATTTCAGTTAATTTGAGTTAATAACAGTGATTTGAGTTAATTAGGGTTTAATTTAATTAGTTAGTTCATTTCTGTTTAGTTCATTTCTGTTTAATTAGTTGATTAGAGTTAATTAGAGTTAATTAGGGTTTAATTTCTGTTTAATTAGTTCATTTCTGTTTAATTAGAGTTAATTAGGGTTTAATTTCTATTTAATTTCAGTTTAATTTCAGGCAATGGCGAAAGACGGATTTTATGTGGTTTTTGTTGGGAGAAGGCCTGGAATTTATGAGAATTGGGCGATGTGCAATGCCCAAGTTTGTGGTTTCTCTCGATCGACGTTCAAGAAGTATGGTTCGTCGAAAGAAGCCGAGCTTGCTTGGTTCCAATACATGAATAGGAACTTCGAACCCAAAGTGGAAAAGCACGAGGAAGAAGCCAAGGTGAAATCCGAGGTGAAATCCGAGGTGAATAATGGTAAATTGTTTATCTTTGGAGCGATGTTTCTTATATTAGTTGTAATCTTGAAGTGTATGTGATTGTATGTTAATTTCGATTTGGAGCGATTGTATTTTCAATTTGGAGTGATTGTATGTGATTGTATGTGATTGTATGCGATTGTATTTTCAATTTGGAGTAATTTCGATTTGGAGTGATTGTATGTGATTTTATGTGATTGTATGCGATTGTATTTTCAATTTGGAGTATTTTCAATTTGGAGTAATTTCGATAAACATTGTCCAGAGAGCTAAATTCATACAAACAACATAATTCAAATAACATACACACTACATAATTCAAATAACATACAAACAACATAATTCAAATAACGCACTACATAATTTTGACACTACATAATTCATCATCCAGAGAGCTAAATTCAAAAGGAGGTTCAACATACAAACAACATACAAATAACATACAAACATAATTCATCACACTAATTCATCACATTACAAAGAGAGCTAAATTTGGGGATCGTTTGAAGATTGTCCCGAGGAAGACGTTCTCGAGGAACGGGGTGCCTACATATCGTAATAAACATTGTAAATTGCCAAAATTTAACCCAATTTACAAAATCTAAATATTACCTTTGGACAAGTGGCTCGATTATGACCCGATTTATGACATGTCGAACACCTTGTTATTTGACCGGTCTTAGGCAATTTGGTGCTATTCGACGGTTTTGGAACTACGCCTCCTTCTCTACGAGCATGTTTTTTAGGTCGTCCGGGCATTTTTCTTTTCAAAGGAGGTTTCGGATGATCATGACCCGTTTTCGGCCATTCTTGCCTACCCACAACGGGTGCCATTACGTGCGAATACGTTTTTCGATGCATTTCCTTGTCAAAGCAATCCGCAACGTAATTTATCGGGTCATCTCCTTTATTAAAAATTGCACAAACGGCATGTGAACAAGGTATACCCGAAAGATTCCACACCTTGCAAGAACACTTGCGATTACCCAAATCTACCACGTACGTATTTTCTTTAATTTGCCCTTTCACGTTCTTGAATTTTTCCGTTACCTCATAGCCCTCTCGACCATTCCAAATGACGTGACAATCCCTATTTCGGTTTATACTTACGTTCAATTTTTCGCAAATTTTTGGGCAAATATTACTCGGGTACTTGTCGGTCTCCAAAGCTTGGTTCGCGATTCTAACCATAACCTTGCGCCTAATCTCTTCTAACATCGTTATTATTGGTTTGTGCCGGCAATCCATAATCCAATTGTTGAAGGTTTCGGACATGTTATTGTCCACATTGTCGCACTTGGTAAGATCATTGAAAAAAGCTCGGCACCAATGCTTCGGGTCGGTTTGGGTAAGATCATTCGTTGCTTCCACCGATTCCTCACGTAAAAATTCTAAATTTTCCTCGTATTGAAATACCGAATAGGACCAAGCACACAACCAAAATAATTTCTTGAAACTCCCACCTTTATGTTTCTTGCTCCAATTGGCATAAATATGCCGGGCGCACATCCTATGCTCGGCATCGGGTAGGCTATTTCGGATCGCTATTTGTAATCCCTAAATAAAAAAATAATTGTTACATCAATTTGAAATGAATATACTAATTAATTAGAACGTACCTTTTGTTGATCGCTAATTAAAACCCATTCATGACCCGACCTCATGTCTAAGTCTTGCGCCAACAATCGTACAAACCAATCCCAATTTTCCTTATTTTCGACTTCTACAACCGCCCAAGCAATAGGATACATTTGATTATTAGCGTCTCTCCCAATTGCCGTGAGTATCTCGAATTTAATTGGGCCCTTCGAGAAACATCCATCTAAACCGATTATTTTTCTACAACCGGCTAAAAAACCTTTCTTGCACGCGGCGAAACAAATGTACATTCTTTGAAAACGTGGCACCTCATTAATTTCATTTCGCGTACAATTGATCCTTATTGTGTTACCGCGATCCGATTCAACCAATGCTTGCGCATAATCCCAAATATGCGCATACTCTTCGGTGTAACTTCCTAAAAAAGATTTCATCACTTTCAATTTTGCCCTCCTACATTGGTTCACCGTAACATTCACCCTCATCTCTTGTCTAATTATCGTTTGCATATCTTTCGATTTCCAACCCGGATGCGATCTAATTCGTTCTTCGTATTTTCGAGCGAGAAGCGTTGACGTTACCATTTGGCACTTGAAAGAGGGAATACACGTGTGTTCGGGGTTAAATGTTTTAATCACAAATTCTTGGGTGGTCGTATCTAACGAAGCGTAAACGACCCAAGGACAATTAGGAGATCGACATTGAGCTCGTATTTTGTGTCTCTCATTTTTAACAAATTTTATCTCTTTCACAAAATCTACCGCATATTTCCTAACGGCCATTCGAAATTCCGAAGCACCGGAATACTTCATTCCAATTTGAAATTCGGGTAAAATTGTGTTTGTTGATTCGTTTTCAAATTGTTCACAATCGAAGAGTTCTTGGGTTTCTTCATCACTACTTTCATCACTCGAATAAGAAAATTCGGTCTCTTCATTCAATTCGTTCCAATCCAATTGTTCAAAATCGAGACGCATATCTAGAGGCGGTTCCGTTTCAACAATCCAATTCACTCCATCCAATGACTCATTATCTACAAAAAATTGGATCAATTTGAAATTAATTGGTTCGAATTAAAATGAATTAAATCAATTTGAAATTAATCGGATCAATTCAACTCACCCGACGAGTTACGAGGATTTACGGTTTTTTCGGAGTTCATCTTAACTCACTCACTCCTTTCGTCTAAAATTGAAAAATAAATTGATAATAATGAGCCTCAATTAACTCTAAAATTTAATTCAACAATTATAACTCTAAAACTTAATTATACTTACAAATTTTGAGAAATAATGGCAACCCTAAGCTCCAGTCAGAGAGGGTGACGGAGAGATGGAGAGGGAGAGACGGGGCGGAGCTAGCGCCAGTGAGGGAGAGACGGAGCTAGTAGCGCCAGTGAGGGAGAGACGAGCTAGCGCCAGTCAGAGAGGGAGAGACGGAGCTGCGGTCTGTTCGGCGTTTGGGGTAAAGAGAGAACGAGAGACGAGCTAGCGCCAGTGAGGTTTGCCTGTTTGGGGTAAAGAGAGGAGAGAAGAGAGGGGTTTAATGGATAGGGTTGGGTTTAGGGTTTAATGGATCGGGTTGGGTTTAGGGTTTAATGGATCGGGTTTGGCATATAATATTGTTTTTTGCCACGTAATCAAGCCACGTCAGCACGTTAACTGACCATTTAACAGATATTTGACGGACGGGGTAACATGTAACAAATTTGAAAGTTAGGGGGGCAAAAAGGTGCAATTTTTAGTGGGGGGGGCAAAGTGGACATTTACGAATAGTTCGGGGGGCAAAAGTGTACTTTTTTCTAAAATTTTCAAATGATAAGGAGGATAAACTATTTTTTTTTTTTTTTTTTGTAAGGAATACCAAATTGGTATTCGTTCTATTAAAAAAGTTTAAAATTAATTACATGTTTGTCTAATCCGGTATTTTGGGATTTTAAAGGTTCGTGGTTGGTCGTTTGGTTTTGGTTTTACATTATATTTGACCATAGTAATAACTCTTCACGCACTTTGTTGGCCGTATCTTCCGACACCATGCTCTTGTCGGTGAAGATTCTCCTATTTCTCTCCTTCCACACTAACCTTGAGATCGCGGCCCATATTTGGTCCCACTTTTTTTTTTCTTTGGTGATTGTTTTCCTCATTTCTTGTTCCGTACTTTGTATATCAAGTAGCATATACTATTACAAACATAATATAACGGATATAAAAAACAATATATATTATTGAAATAAAAATTATATAATTAACATATCAATTAACACATGCACATGACAGATAATTAATATTGTTAATTGCGAGATACGCGCATATATTACTTATATATTTTTTGTTGATTATCATATTAATGTTAATTAAGCATGTTAGTGATCATACAAATAGTGTTGTGTTAAAATCTTGAGGCACACCATATGCATTTACAAAAAAATATATATATATATATATCGTATGAGTGATATCAACGAGTATTCATTGAAGTTGGTTACAATATCACAATATTAGTATGTACTGATTCTACATAAATAAACATATTCAATAATTATGCTCTAAATGCGTATGAAATACTTACATATACAAATTCGTTATAAGATGTTTGAGGAAACTGAAACCTATTTGTTCTGGTATCATATCCCAATTGGATAGCAATTTGACTTACGCTCACCAGCTCAAGTATCTATTTAAATGTATTTTTATAATTACTTTTCAAAATAATAATTATATGTGTGAGTTTTATTAATTTTTTGACAGATTAATTAGTGTAATAACTATTTTTTGTCATTTCAATTCCACATGATATTTGTGTTGTTTGTTAAATAAATTTTAACTTTTTTTTTGGTAAGCAGGAAACAATTCAACAACCATACACGAAAGTATGGAGGAATTTGCAGAATTTTGGCACACGAAAAAGTTTGAAAATTTCTTTGAATAAAAGACTTTTTTACTGTAAAATAAATGAGAAATATTATATTTTTCTCGGAGTGATTTTTTTTTATTATTATGAAGTTCTTGGATTTTGAAATTCAACAATCCAATTATTTTTATATTAAGATAATATTCGCATTGCGTGATAAACGTAATAAATTTTTTTTTTTAATTCTAATACAAAAACTATAATATATTGATGGGGAATATCCTCGACCTCGGGCCCGCGCAGCGGATATGTAGGCCCGGTTCGATTTCCCGATTCCCGAGATCACGCCACGACTTCGAGAGTACGATGCGAATAGAAGGACATATTCATACCAGTGCCAAATTGATGGCACACGAAGGGTTGATCGCCGCCTTCTATTTCCTTCGGTGTCACGTTGGTGACTAGCCCGTACGTCCCATACCGCACGTCTCCCACCGTTTCGACACGCCTCGGGTTGTCTGCGTGCGTTCCATGCCCGCATGATTCCACAGCCCGTTACTCGATTACTTCTCCGGTTTGATCACAACGAAGAGCCACATGTGTCGCTCCTCTACCCGTATCCACCGTGAGTCGTAGCACCTCGGTCGCGGATGCACCTGCCTAGATGATGCACCGGCGAACTTGCATGATTGCGTTTCGATTCTCTAGACGGAGAAAATTCTTTTCTCCTTCTCTCTCAATCTCTTCGCACTCTTTCATCAAGTGATTAGACTCTCTTAATTTCTGGATTAATTCTAAATTAACTCCATTAATTTTCTGGTTGAACTAATATAATTATTCAACTGGTTGGACTGATGAGAGAGAGAGAAACATCCTATATATACTCCATAGGATAAGGATGGGCCAAAAGGTATGTATATCTTCTATACACCTTTTCAAACAGAAAACTGCATACACCCTTTCAGTAATCTGTCAGAACGAAAATATTAAATCGTTCCAACCGACTTTGAACATTTACGAAAGTTGTAGATAATCTAATTATCTTTCCAACCCAATTTGGCCCAGACCAATTGGAGTTCGGACCCGAAAGTTACGGCCGTTTTACTGACTGTATGTCAAACTGTGGCACCCTTTCGGTATTTCATTAGAACGATACTGATACTTCGCTCAAATGAAATATATTACAACATGAAAGTTCTAGATAATCTCATTATCTAACTAACCCAATTTGAACCATTCAAATCGGAGTTTCCTGCTGAAAGTTATACCAGTTTTACTAATCTGTTTCGTATGCCCACGAACGCGTACGTTCGTTTGTCCTACGTACCATTTTAGCGATGATCCAAAACTGTATTTCCTTCATATATATATATATATATATTCTTTTAAAATAAAATTATTTCATATCATATTATTTTAAATTTATAACTTGTTTGTATATTTATGATTTTAATTTAAATGAGATTACAGTAATGGTCTCAGCTCCTGATTTCAGTTCCCAACACTAGTAAAAAAAATCTCCGATAATATATATCGTAAAATACTCCAATACAAAATTCAAAGTGGCCCCCACAAAAACTCTTTTCTACTCGAGTGTGTAATTTTGCATGGAAGTAGTGAAAATGTTGTGTGTAATTTTATATTTGTCCAAATAAACAGAAATATAATTAGTGTTTACTAATAATATCTTCATTCATTCTCATTGTGAGTAGTTTAGTAATATTCTTATTTTTTACTTACTTTTGTGTAATTTTATTGTAACACATTTGACAAATTTTAGATCATTGAATTTTTATTAGCTTCTTTTGTAGTTATTTATGTATTACTATTTATTATTTTGCTACTTTGCAACATACTTTGATCATTTTTAGAAATCTACATTATCTTATATTAATGACATGTATTACTATCTTTCGATGATTCATATTAAACAGATTTATGTAATTATTTATTATTTCACATTAAGTTACGCTATAAATTGTGAGTACAAATGAAAAACATCAATTGTGAGTAGAAATGAAAAAAATGAATAGTTTATATATTGATATCATTTTTAGAACTTTGAGATTGAACATTGTTAAATATATTCATTTGAATTGTTATTTTATTTTGATATCATATTAACAGAATTCTTACATAACATTTGCTCTTACTTTAACTTGCCAATATATTATGTAAGAAAACAAAATACCTAAGAATCTACATTATGATGATAAAGTAACATTTTCTCTAATTTAAAACTATAATTTTAAGAATCTTGTACAAAACTATAAGAATGTTTTGTTGTGTTTTTATCCAAACAACTTCAATATTAAATTTTAAAAAAAAATAATTGAAATAAAAAATATAGTTTATATATCAAAACATAACTTCTTAAATTTTTAAACAATTATATTTGTCCAAATAAACAAAAATATTTGTTGTTGTTGTTGTTGTTGTGAGCTAGTAAAATGTACTGAAACACTTTTCTTCTCGAGTGTGTAATTTTGCATGGAAGTAGTGAAACTGTTGTGTGTAATTTATATTTGTGCAAATAAATATAAATATCATTTAGTGTTTACTAATATCTTCATTGCCATTGTGAGTAATTTATATTTAGTAATTATGAGTAGTTTAATCATATTCTTATGTTACTTTTTACAATTTTACTGTACTACATATAATTAATATTTATAATCATAATTCTAGTTATCTATGTGTATTATTTTCTAACATACTTTGAGCATATTTAGAAATTTACATCGAATCGATGATTCGTATTAAACAAATATATTCAATTATTTATTGTTTTACATTAAGTTACATGAGTAATTGTTAGTACAAATGGAAGATGAATAGTTTGTATATATATATATAATATTAATAAATTAATGTATAATATAAAATTTACATCAAATATATTAATATTATTTTTAGAACTTTCAGATTAAAAATATGTTAAATATATATTTTTTTTTTTGACATCCATATTAACATACTTTTTATATAATATTTTCTCTTAATCTGAACTTGATTATATATTATGTAATAAAATAAAATGTTTAAGAATGTACATTACGAAGATAAATTATTTTTTTCTCAAATTTAAAAATATAATTTTAAGAATCCTCAAGAATACTATAATAATGTTTTATTGTGTTTTAGTTCAAACGATTCAACATTAAATTTTCAAAAATTAATAGAAATAGAACACAAATTATAAATCACAAGTTCACAACAGACACATGAGGGCGCTTATAAAAGATGTGGAGTCAATTCATTACACGAATACAACTCGTTACAAGAGAGTTACAGAAAATCAAATGAAAGAACTGGAGGCTCCTCTTCTTCCTCTCCTGAAACATAGCGAGGGAAGCAAGGGAGAGAAAGAGAGAAGAAAGAAGTGAACTTCCACCATTACCAGATGAAGACGGGCGATGATTTTGCGAGTTGGTTACTACGATCGTGGGGTCCTGCAATGCTGGCCACGAATTTCAGAATCCTAAAAATAGCAGAGAAATTTCGCGCGCCTTTTTCTCAATCGTGCTTCTTATATATAAGGAAGTACAAGACTACATTCTCTCTCTCTATCTCATAACCGAAGTTTTTTTTTTGCTGAAGCTTCATTCACGAGCGATCACGAGCGAGAGGATTCTGTTTGTTCGGTGCTTCAGTGCTTTTGCTAGGTAAGGTTTTTTTCTCCTTAATGGTTTGATTTTTGATTGATTAGTTTGAAAATCAGATTTTCTCAGTGATTGATTGATTGATTTGTTCTTGTGACATGATTTAGGATAGTATAGTAATATGCCTGATATAAGTACATTTTGATTGATTTGTTCTGTTTTGAGTAGCAAGCTTTGATTTTTAAAATGATTATCGTGGCCATCTTCATAATTGCGTATTAATCTGTTCTTTGTTGGTCGAATGCTATCGAAATTATTGAGTTTTGGATCAGAAGTTTGTTTTTACAATTGATCGAAATTAATTTGCCTGCATCTTTTTGCTGAATCGAAACCAAAGTTTAGTTATTTTTTGATGAAATCACTTAATGTCTTCTTCTCATGATGAGATCCTATATGTGAAAATCGCTTAATGCGTACAAACATTTGATTTTGGGTTTAAACAAAAATATATCAAGTATGAATTAATTTGATTGATATCGTTTTGCAGAAATCTTAAATGAGTTCTGACATGAAGAGAAAGACCCCTGACAAATGTGAAATTTCAAGCTCAAAAAGGGCCAAGGTAATAATTAATTAATATACGAATTGTTTCGAATTCCAATTTTATGTTTCTTTTCAAATTAATTAATATATGAATTGTTTTTGTTCGGCTTGAAGATTGATGAGAGGACTACGAGTCGTGGAGAAGGCTCATCAAGGAGTAAGTTATTTTTTTCTGTAATTAATTTACTGAATAAAATCACAAATTATATTTTGAATATTTTTGTTTCATTTATTCATGCATTATTTGCATTGTTTGCAATAGTTGGAGAGAATTGGCTCTGTGATATTACTTCCTCTCCTTCCTCATGCTCTGATATAGAAAGAGGTATAAATAATAAATATAATTAATTGCATTCTTACTCGTTAGTTTATTATTTTATTTATTTAGATTTATAATATAGTATTTGAGTGATTATTGTATAATGAATGATTATTGTATATGTTTTTTTGCAATAATGCAGAAAGGAAAGAGGAAAAGAGGGCTTTGCGCACAGCCATGTTGTTGAGGCGTTTCGCTGGGACTATTCTCAAAGCCCAGCAATATCTAGAATCATGTCGAGTATGTTCATTTATTTATTTATTTAATCATTCAATTTAATATTTGTTTGTTTGTTTGATTGATATGATCATTTGTTTTTGAAACAGGAAGAGAGAGAGAAGATGGAGGCCGCACAAAAAGCCGCACGAGAAAAGGCAGAAAAGATCCGCAGATACGAAAGACAAATGGAAAGAGACGCCGCTCGACATGAAAGGCTCCACCTGGCAAGAATCTTCCCCTCTTCGTCTTTCTTTTTCTAATCATTTATTTCATGCGTAACCCCTCCCCTCCCTCCAAAATGTCAAATATCATGGATACCCTTGTTATACTTCTTTCTCTCTGAGGTAAAAAAGGACTGCAGGGTTATCTGTGATTTTTCATATTTTGTAAGGGCTTATATGATGATTTTAAAATTTGCAGGGGTATGCATGAAATTAAACATTAATGTGTATTGCAACAAGTTTTTTGAGTGTTTTGTAAATTTGTTTTTTGTTTGTTTATATGAACAGATGAAGAACAGTGTTGAAGTTTGCAACACCTTTTCGAAAGAGGAGGAGCGTTTCTTCGAACGTGCGGCGAGGTCCAAGATTTCTCTCTCTCATTTGGGTTTGGTCCTCAAACCAGATGACTTTCACGAAGAAGATTGATTTTTTATTTTTATTTTAGGGATTTAGTTATTTTATTTTTTTGTTTATAGTTGAAAGGGGATTGTAAATTATAAATCCTCTACGTTTTTTTTTGTTTATAGTTGAAAGAGGATTGTAAATTATAAATCCTCTACGTATTTTTTGTTTATAGTTGAAAGGGGATAAATTATAAATCCTCTACGCTTTTTTTTGTTTATAGTTGAAAGGGGATAAATTATAAATCCTCTACGTTTTTGTTTATAGTTGAAAGGGGATAAATTATAAATCCTCTACGCTTTTTTTTGTTTATAGTTGAAAGGGGATAAATTATAAATCCTCTACGTTTTTTTTATAGTTGAAAGGGGATAAATTATAAATCCTCTACGTTTTTGTTTATAGTTGAAAGGGGATAAATTATAAATCCTCTACGTATTTTTTGTTTATAGTTGAAAGGAGATAAATTATAAATCCTCTACGTATTTTTTATAGTCGAAAGGGGATAAATTATAAATCCTCTACGCTTTTTTTATAGTTGAAAGGGGATAAATTATAAATCCTCTACGCTTTTTTTTGTTTATAGTTGAAAGAGGATTGTAAATTATAAATCCTCTACGTATTTTTTGTTTATAGTTGAAAGGGGATAAATTATAAATCCTCTACGCATTTTTTGTTTATAGTTGAAAGGGGATAAATTATAAATCCTCTACGCTTTTTTTTGTTTATAGTTGAAAGAGGATTGTAAATTTTGCAGGGAAGTAGTGAAAATGTTGTGTGTAATTTTATATTTGTCCAAATAAACAGAAATATAATTAGTGTTTACTAATATCTTCATTCATTCTCATTGTGAGTAGTTTAGTAATATTCTTATTTTTTACTTACTTTTGTGTAATTTTATTGTAACACATTTGACAAATTTTAGATCATTGAATTTTTATTAGCTTCTTTTGTAGTTATTTATGTATTACTATTTATTATTTTGCTACTTTGCAACATACTTTGATCATTTTTAGAAATCTACATTATCTTATATTAATGACATGTATTACTATCTTTCGATGATTCATATTAAACAGATTTATGTAATTATTTATTATTTCACATTAAGTTACGCTATAAATTGTGAGTACAAATGAAAAACATCAATTGTGAGTAGAAATGAAAAAAATGAATAGTTTATATATTGATATCATTTTTAGAACTTTGAGATTGAACATTGTTAAATATATTCATTTGAATTGTTATTTTATTTTGATATCATATTAACATAATTCTTACATAACATTTGCTCTTACTTTAACTTGCCAATATATTATGTAAGAAAACAAAATACCTAAGAATGTACATTATGATGATAAAGTAACATTTTCTCTAATTTAAAACTATAATTTTAAGAATCTTGTACAATACTATAAGAATGTTTTCTTGTGTTTTTATCCAAACAACTTCAATATTAAATTTTAAAAAAAATAATTGAAATAAAAAATATAGTTTATATATCAAAACATAACTTCTTAAATTTTTAAACAATTATATTTGTCCAAATAAACAAAAATATTTGTTGTTGTTGTTGTTGATGTTGTTGTTGTTGTTGTGAGCTAGTAAAATGTACCGAAACACTTTTCTTCTCGAGTGTGTAATTTTGCATGGAAGTAGTGAAACTGTTGTGTGTAATTTATATTTGTGCAAATAAACATAAATATCATTTAGTGTTTACTAATATCTTCATTGTCATTGTGAGTAATTTATACTTAGTAATTATGAGTAGTTTAATCATATTCTTATGTTACTTTTTACTTACTTTTGTACATTTTACCCTACTACATATTATTAATTTTTTATAATCATAATTCTAGTTATCTATGTGTATTATTTTATAACATACTTTGAGCATATTTAGAAATTTACATCGAACTGATGATTCATATTAAACAAATATATTCAATTATTTATTGTTTTACATTAAGTTACATGAGTAATTGTTAGTACAAATGGAAGATGAATAGTTTGTATATATATATATATATATATATATATATATATATATATATATATATATATATAATATTAATAAATTAATATATAATATAAAATTTACATCAAATATATTAATATCATTTTTAGAACTTTAAGATTAAAATTATGTTAAATATATTAATTTTTTTTTTGACATCCATATTAACATACTTTGTACATAACATTTTTTCTTAATCCGAACTTGATTATATATTATGTAAGAAAACAAAATGTCTAAGAATGTACATTACGAAGATAAATTAATTTTTTCTCAAATTTAAAACTATAATTTTAATAATCCTCAAGAATACTATAATGTTTTATTGTGTTTTCGTTCAAACGACTTCAACATTAAATTTTCAAAAATTAATAGAAATAGAACACAAATTACTTTGCATAAACTAACATACTTTTTACCCCAACACATGAGGGCGCTTATAAAAGATGCGGAGTCAATTCATTACACGAATACAACTCGTTACAAGAGAGTTGCAGAAAATCAAATGAAAGAACTGGAGGCTCCTCTTCTTCCTCTCCTGAAACATAGCGAGTGAAGCAAGAGAGAGAAAGAGAGAGAGAAGAAAGAAGTGAACTTCCACCATTACCAGATGAAGACGGACGATGATTTCGCGAGTTGGTTACTACGATCGTGGGGTCCTGCAATGCTGGCCACGAATTTCAGAATCCTAAAAATAGCAGAGAAATTTCGCGCGCCTCTTTCTCAATCGTGCTTCTTATATATAGGGAAGTACAAGACTGCACACTCTCTCTCTCTCTCTATCTCATAACCGAAGTTTTTTTTTTGCTGAAGCTTCATTCACGAGCGATCACGAGCGAGAGGATTCTGTTTGTTGGGTGCTTCAGTGCTTTTGCTAGGTAAGATTTTTTTCTCCTGATTGGTTTGGAATTTGATTGATTAGTTTGAAAATCAGATTTTCTCAGTGATGGATTGATTGATTTGTTCTTATAACATGATTTGGGATAGTATAGTAATATGCCTGATATAGTACATTTTGATTGATTTGTTCTGTTTTGAGTAGCAAGCTTTGATTTTTAGAATGATTATCGTGGCCACCGTCATAATTGCGTATGAATCTGTTCTTTGTTGGTCGAATGCTATCGAAATTATTGAGTTTTGGATCAGAAGTTTGTTTTTAGTTTTTACAATTGATCTAAATTAATTTGCCTGCATCTTTATGCTGAATCGAAACCAAAGTTTAGTTATTCTTGATGAAATCGCTTAATGTCTTCTTCTAATGATGAGATCCTATATGTGAAATCGCAATGTGTACAAACATTTGATTTTGGGTATAAACAAAAATATATCAAGTATGAATTAATTTGATTGATATCGATTTGCAGAAATCTTAGATGAGTTCTGACATGAAGAGAAAGACCCCTGATATATGTGAAATTTCAAGCTCAAAAAGGGCCAAGGTAATAATTAATTAATATACGAATTGTTTCGAATTCCAATTTTATTTTTCTTTTCAAATTAATTAATATATGAATTGTTTTTGTTCGGCTTGAAGATTGATGAGAGGATTACGAGTCGTGGAGAAGGCTCATCAAGGAGTAAGTTAATTAATATATGAATAAAATCAGAAATTATCTTTTGAATATTTTTGTTTCATTTTTTTCATGCATTGTTTGTTTGCAATAGTTGGAGAGAATTGGCTCTGTGATGTTACTTCCTCTCCTTCCTCATGCTCTGATATAGAAAGAGGTATCTATAAATAATAAATATAATTAATTGCATTCTTACTCGTTAGTTTATTATTTGATTTATTTAGATTTATAATATAGTATTTGAGTGATTACTGTATAATTAATGATTATTGTGTATGTTTTTTTGCAATAATGCAGAAAGGAAAGAGGAAAAGAGGGCTTTGCGCACAGCCATGTTGTTGAGGCGTTTCGCTGGGACTATTCTCAAAGCCCAGCAATATCTAGAATCATGTCGAGTATGTTCATTTATTTATTTATTTAATCATTCAATTAATATTTGTTTGTTTGTTTGTTTGATATGATCATTTGTTTTTGAAACAGGAAGAGAGAGAGAAGATGGAGGCCGCACAAAAAGCCGCACGAGAAAAGGCAGAAAAGATCCGCAAATTCGAAAGACAAATGGAAAGAGACGCCGCTCGACATGAAAGGCTCCACCTGGCAAGAATCTTCCCCTCTTCGTCTTTCTTTCTCTAATCATTTATTTCATGCGTAACCCCTCCCCTCCCTCCAAAATGTCAAATATCATGGATACCCTTGCTATCCTTCTTTCTCTCTTGAGGTAAATAAGGACTGCAGGGTTATCTGTGATTTTTCATATTTTGTAAGGGTTACATGATGATTTTAAAATTTGCAGGGGTACGCATGAAATTAAACATTAATGTGTATTGCAACAAGTTTTTTGACAGTTTTGTAAATTTGTTTTTTGTTTGTTTATATGAACAGATGAAGAACAGTGTTGAAGTTTGCAACACCTTTTCGAAAGAGGAGGAGCGATTCTTCGGACGTGCGGCGAGGTCCGAGATTTCTTTCTCTCATTTGGGTTTGGTCCTCAAACCAGATGACTTTGACGAAGAAGATTGATTTTGTTTTTTATTTTAGGGATTTAGTTATTTTATTTTTTTGTTTATAGTTGAAAGGGGATAAATTATAAATCCTCTACGTTTTTTTTAGGTTTATAGTTGAAAGGGGATTGTAAATTTTTAACTTATAAATCCTCTACGTTTTTTTTGTTTATAGTTGAAAGGGGATTGTAAATTTTTAACTTATAAATCCTCTACGTTTTTTTTTTTGTTTATAGTTGAAAGGGGATTGTAAATTTTTAACTTATAAATCCTCTACGTTTTTTTTTTGTTTATAGTTGAAAGGGGATTGTAAATTTTTAACTTATAAATAGTTGAAAGGGGATTGTAAATTTTTAACTTATAAATCCTCTACTTTTTTTTTGTTTATAGTTGAAAGGGGATTGTAAATTTTTAACTTATAAATCCTCTACGTTTTTTTTGTTTATAGTTGAAAGGGGATTGTAAATTTTTAACTTATAAATCCTCTACGTTTTTTTTGTTTATAGTTGAAAGGGGATTGTAAATTTTTAACTTATAAATAGTTGAAAGGGGATTGTAAATTTTTAACTTATAAATCCTCTACTTTTTTTTTGTTTATAGTTGAAAGGGGATTGTAAATTTTTAACTTATAAATCCTCTACGTTTTTTTTGTTTATAGTTGAAAGGGGATTGTAAATTTTTAACTTATAAATCCTCTACGTTTTTTTTGTTTATAGTTGAAAGGGGATTGTAAATTTTTAACTTATAAATCCTCTACGTTTTTTTTGTTTATAGTTGAAAGGGGATTGTAAATTTTTAACTTATAAATCCTCTACGTTTTTTTTTTGTTTATAGTTGAAAGGGGATTGTAAATTTTTAACTTATAAATCCTCTACGTTTTTTTTGTTTATAGTTGAAAGGGGATTGTAAATTTTTAACTTATAAATCCTCTACGTTTTTTTTTTGTTTATAGTTGAAAGGGGATTGTAAATTTTTAACTTATAAATCCTCTACGTTTTTTTTGTTTATAGTTGAAAGGGGATTGTAAATTTTTAACTTATAAATCCTCTACGTTTTTTTTGTTTATAGTTGAAAGGGGATTGTAAATTTTTAACTTATAAATCCTCTACGTTTTTTTTGTTTATAGTTGAAAGGGGATTGTAAATTTTTAACTTATAAATCCTCTACGTTTTTTTTGTTTATAGTTGAAAGGGGATTGTAAATTTTTAACTTATAAATCCTCTACGTTTTTTTTTTGTTTATAGTTGAAAGGGGATTGTAAATTTTTAACTTATAAATCCTCTACGTTTTTTTTGTTTATAGTTGAAAGGGGATTGTAAATTTTTAACTTATAAATCCTCTACGTTTTTTTTGTTTATAGTTGAAAGGGGATTGTAAATTTTTAACTTATAAATCCTCTACGTTTTTTTTTTGTTTATAGTTGAAAGGGGATTGTAAATTTTTAACTTATAAATCCTCTACGTTTTTTTTGTTTATAGTTGAAAGGGGATTGTAAATTTTTAACTTATAAATCCTCTACGTTTTTTTTGTTTATAGTTGAAAGGGGATTGTAAATTTTTAACTTATAAATCCTCTACGTTTTTTTTTGTTTATAGTTGAAAGGGGATTGTAAATTTTTAACTTATAAATCCTCTACGTTTTTTTTGTTTATAGTTGAAAGGGGATTGTAAATTTTTAACTTATAAATCCTCTACGTTTTTTTTGTTTATAGTTGAAAGGGGATTGTAAATTTTTAACTTATAAATCCTCTACGTTTTTTTTGTTTATAGTTGAAAGGGGATTGTAAATTTTTAACTTATAAATCCTCTACGTTTTTTTTTTGTTTATAGTTGAAAGGGGATTGTAAATTTTTAACTTATAAATCCTCTACGTTTTTTTTAGGTTTATAGGTTTTTTGTCTTTGTTTCTATACTGACGAACAAACTTGTAGTTAAATTGATGAAAAATAATTATTATTTCCTCATGAATTTGTCTCTTTTTTCATTTACTCTTTTAAGTTTTTTTCAACTTGATGAGTTTGCTAGTTAGTCAATAATAATGATCATTGAGAAAATAAATACATATTCAATTATCTTTTAATATTATAACCTGAGATATGAAGTCTTGGATTATACCGAAGAACATAATTTCTCTAATTGTTGCTAATGCCAAGATATTTGGAGTCTCGGATTACCCAGACTCCGGATCTAATGTCATGCATTTTGTAAGAATCCTTGATTTGTAAGTCTAATGCTACTAAGAACCCGAATTCTGGTTATTTGGATTTTATAATAATAATTGATAATATATGTGACGTTACAATATTGTATGTATAGGTATCAACTTAGAAAAATATATTAAATATTCATTTCCGGATTTACTTCTGAATCTCCCCTCTCATTAATTTTTGAATACTTGACATATGGTGAGGCCACGTCACCCTTTTACTGTTCATCGACACTGTTCAACCCGTTACTGTTCACTATTGTACTGTTCATTCCGTTACTGTTCTTTTTTTTTTTTTTTTTTGGGAATTTTGTTTTATTTGACGTATGTCTTGTGTTCTAAATAAAATATTTGAATTTTTCATCGTATTAATAAATATAATTGACATATGTCTTGTGTTCTAAATAAAATATTTGAATTTTTCATCGTATTAATAAAAATAATTTGTATACTATAATTTTACTGTTAACAAAATACTATTCACACAAATACTTTTTGTTAGCCTGAGCTGGTATTATTATTTTTTTTGGCTTATTATAACAGTTTTGATTGGTACCAAGCTACGTTTTTTTGTGCTTATTATAATATTTTTGATTCGTACCAATTCCAAATATATCAAATAATATATAAAATTATTACTTTTGCTTATTATATTATTTCTTATCAAATAATATACCCCGCAGCGAAGCGCGGGATATTGTCCTAGTCTGATAAAAAGCAAAATAAACATATCAAAATTTGAATTCACATTCGACATAAGAGTAAAATATTCGAAAAACTAAATAATGTCAATATTATATGGGAAATTTACAAATAACCCCCCTAACTTTCTTGAATTTACAAAAAAAAAAACCCTAAATTTGACAAATTAATATTATTCTAGTATTTAATTTTAATGTTAAATAGTTGTTAATAAAAATAGTTACTAAATAGTATTTTTTACCAAATTAACAATGCATGAGTGAACATCAAAACTACCATTAATATAATATTACCGTTAGTTCTAATTTCAACAACTAATTTTATTTCAGCAGTTTGTTTTGTAATAATTGTTTTTATTAACTATTAGAAAATTAGCTGATGAAATCAATAGTGGTTAATAAAAATAGTTACTAAAAACTAGCTACTGAAATAAAAATAGTTACTACAAAAAGATCTGCTGAAAATAAAATAGTTGTTGAAATTAAAATTAGCGGCAATATTATTTTAATCCTAGTTTTAATTTTCATTTATTCATTGTTAATTTGACAAGAAAAGCTATTCAGTAACTATTTTTATTAATAAATATTTAACATTAAAATTAAATACTAGAATAATATTAATTTGTTAATTTATTTCCAAGTTTTATATCATATTTTTATTTAATTTTCATTTTCTATGATAAAATATATAATAAATAAAAGATTAAAATTATGTATATGACATATAATTTTTTTAAATTAGTATATGTTAAAACATATTTATAGTGATTTTAAATTAATAAAATAATACAAATATATGTTTATTAAATTTAAAGATGAAAAATAAAGGGGTATTTTTGTCCAAAAAAATTATAATACCATGAAATATCCCTATAGGGGGGTAATTGAAAAGAAAACCTTGTATGTAGGTTTTTTTTGGAGTTTCTCAAAAGTTAGGATGTTTTTTGTAAATTCAAGAAAAATTAGGGGGTTATTTGTAAATTTCCCTAACATTTATTTTTATTTGTACCCATTTTTGTGTTTGCAATGGCACTGACATGTTTCTTAGTATTTGGTAATGAAGAAAATTATCTACTTTCTATATTAAAATTTTTAAATGATAAGGAGGATAAACTATTACAAACACAATATAACGGGTACAAAAAACTACATATATTATCGAAATAAAAATTATATAATTAAAATACTAACATCATACAATAAAAATTATATAATTATATAATTATATAACGGGCTTGTAAAAAAAAAACATATCAATTAACACATGCACATGACATATCATAATTAATATTGCTAATTGCGAGATACGAGCATAAATTAATTATATATTCTTTATTAATTACCATGTTAATTACGCATGCTAGTGATCATGCAAATAGTGTTGTGTTAAAATCTTGAGGCACAATATCAATATGCCTTTACAAAAAATTATATTGTATCAACGAGTATTCATTAAAGTTGGTTACAAGATAACAAGCACAAATGGCCAGAAAAGAAAACGTGACAACATCAGAAATTCACAATATTAGTATGTAGTGTTTCTGTATAAATAAACACATTCAATAATTATGCTCTTGGAAAAATGCGTATGAATTACTTACATATACAAATTGATTATAAGATGTTTGAGGAAACTGAAACCTATTTGTTCTGGTATCATGTCCCAATTGGATAGCAATTTGCGGTACGCTCACCCGGTCAAGTATATATAAAAAATTGATTTTTATAATTACTTTTCAAAACAAAAACAATATATTTATGACTTTTCTATTGTAAAATAAATGAGAAATATTATATTTTTCTTGGAGTGATTTTTTTTTATTATTACTATGAAGTTCTTGAATTTTGAAATTCAACAATCCAATTATTTTTATGTTAAAATCAAAGGTTTAGTTTACACATATTTGCAAATGAATTTTGATATATCTAAGATAATATTCATGTTACGTGATAAACATAATAATTTTATTTTTCCATTTTAATACAAAAAACTAATATATATAAAAAATAATAATATTAAAATAAAATTATTTCATATTATATTTATTATAACTCGTTTGTATATTTTAGATTTTATTTTAAACGAAATAACATTAATGATGTCATCTCTTGCTTTCGGTTTCCAACACTAGTCAAAAAAATCTCCCATAATATATATCATAAAATACTCCAATACAAAATTCAAAGTGGTCCCCACTGCTTTAAATCTTTCTTTTTTTGTTTTTTATTTTTTGTTGGCAAAAATGCCCTTGGGCACACTGCTTTAAATCTGACTTGTGAGTGGAGGGGTCGTCAAGATATTACTTCTGTTCTGATCCAAAATTATAACTTTCTGTCCTGCAAGTCATAATTAAGTTATAAACTGACTTGCTACACCAAAGACAACGTAAAATAAGACAGACATAGTTTACTTTAGTATACACGCGTCGATCATCCAATGGCGGAAACAATCCTACGAATGAAGCACACGCATTCTATCCTATTGCGTGTGACTTATATCTTGCCACCCACTACCCGAATTCTACATGCACCCGTTCTATAGTATGATATGTACATTATACCGCGAGATTTATGCATGAAACTATAGACCGAGTCTATATAAAAAATTATCCTCCCACAAAATCAGGATATAGACCAATTATAAAAGATCACTCCAGTAAAACAACCACACGCATCTCTCTCTCAATGGCTATCCACCGTCCGATCATCCTTCTACTCTTCATCGTCACCTTCTCCTTCTGCCACGTGACCCTTTCTTCCCCGTCCGACTCCGATTCTCTGATCCGGCAAGTCGTCGACTCCTCCGACTCCGACAACGGCGATGAGAGTTTATCCGCCTTGAACGCGGAGCATCACTTCACTACCTTCGTGCACCGATTTGGGAAGACGTACAAGGACGAGGCGGAGCGTCTGTACAGGTTTTCGGTGTTCAAGGCTAATTTACGACGTGCGGAGCGTCACCAGAAGCTGGATCCGACTGCCGTGCATGGAGTTACGAAGTTCTCCGATCTGACGTCTAAGGAGTTCAGAAAGTACACGGGATTGAGGAAAGTGAGTAAGAGTAAGCTTAGAAAATCGCTTGGATCTGCTCATGACGCTCCGATTCTTCCTACCAATAATTTGCCTGAGGATTTTGATTGGAGAGAAAAAGGTGCTGTTGCTGGAGTTAAGAATCAGGTACTTAATTTTTGATTTTGTTTAGTTTTATATAACTTATTACGATTAGGACAATAATTTTGGGGCAGTTTTATGAATCAAGACTTCAATTTCAAAAGCGCCAACAATCACAAGTCAATAATTTTGACAATAGTTCTGAAAATTGCCTTCTTTTGTTTACAATTATGTCAATCAAGAGGGTTGGAGTGGGTGGGTGTGGGTGTGGGTGTGGGTGAGGGCTAGTTTGGAATTTTTTTTTAAAAAGAAATGGTGGGTATTTTTCTCTTTAGGGGTCCCATTCAGATATTTTCTAAATTTGCAAGGATGTATGCTTAAATATCCTTCAAAAAATAAAGCTTGAGCTTGAACTGCATCCATAATTCTTATAAAAAAAATTATGAAAAATCTCTTGATAGTAATGAAATTCAGTAAATATATAAATGCCTGGAAATGAAGAAATGTGATTCAATACATACTTGTTGTCATGACTCAAAGCTTAGCTTACTTCAATACAATCCTAATAATTAAAGGTACTTTGGTAGTTTGGTTATTATTTTTATTTTCAAGTTGTATTGATTTCATTACGCTTGGGTTAGACCAAACTTAGCTTCCAAGTAGACGATGCTTCTAAGTTCAATCAAATTTGATATGTTTGAATATACTTTGTTGGGTTAAAGATAACTATCATCATTTTGCCCCTAAAAACTTCAAAAATATAAAAAGTACAATTTCATGGTTAACATGACTAAGAAAACCAAGGAACTCCTCAAAATGCACCGATTAATTGTAGATAATAATTGGAGTGGCAAATTTTGTAATTTATTTTCAGGGATCGTGTGGCTCGTGCTGGTCTTTCAGTACTTCAGGAGCTCTTGAAGGTGCAAACTTTCTCGCTACTGGCAAACTCGAGACTCTTAGCGAGCAACAACTTGTCGATTGTGATCACGAGGTCCTCTCTCTCTCTCTCACTCACTCACCCACCCACACACACACACTAACTTTGTGATATTTGCAGTGTGATCCCTCAGAAGCCGACGCGTGTGATGCAGGATGCAACGGGGGACTGATGACCACAGCATTCCAATATTTAATGAAATCTGGAGGACTTGAACGCGAAGAGGACTATCCATACACCGGTACCGACCGCAGTACCTGCAAGTTTGACACGTCAAAGATCGTCGCCTCCGTCAAGAATTTCACCGTCGTATCCATCGACGAGGACCAAATCGCCGCTAATCTCGTCAAACACGGCCCGCTCGCCAGTATGATAATTTTTTTCTAGATTTTTATAAACTAAGACTAATGTTTGCACGGTTTTTGATGCAGTCGGAATAAATGCACTGTTCATGCAAACATACATAGGCGGAGTATCGTGTCCGTACATCTGCGGAAAGCATTTGGACCACGGAGTTCTCTTAGTGGGTTACGGGTCCGCAGGGTACGCCCCGATCCGTTTGAAGGAGAAGCCGTATTGGATAATAAAGAACTCGTGGGGCGAGACTTGGGGAGAGAGCGGGTATTATAAAATTTGTAGAGGGAGGAATGTGTGTGGTGTCGATTCTATGGTGTCTACCGTGAGCGCTATTTCGATTTAGAAGAATTTGTCGGGGTTTGTGAATTGACGTATTTGCCCCACGGAGGATGGGGATGTAATTTAGCCTTTTATGATTCGAAACCACGGATTGTGTTATGGTTTGTGATTATGTAACATAATGGGTATGCTTTATTAAGTAGCTTGGGTTACTTCGTGATTACATAATAATATTAGAAAATAATTAAAATATCTCAAATAATGATTTTTTATATAATATTTATTCCATAAATTAAAATTCACTCGTCTGAAACTAAAATGAAATCACGAAATTTTTAATACGTATTCAATTATTCGGCACAATTTTTAAGCCACAAAACTAAAACGAAATCACGAAATTTGCATCTTTTATATTATTCAAAAAGGAGGTCTATTTCACGCGTGTCAAACAACTGCGCGTTAATTGAGAGCATAATTGAACAATTCAGGGTTGAAATCAGTGTTATTTGAGAGCATAATTGCACAATTCGGGGTTGAAATTAGCATTAATTGCGAGTATAATTAAACAATCTCGGTTTTTTGAGAATCTGGGAGTGGGCCATAATTTAAATTTTGAGGCCCGTTTGTGTAAATAATAGATTATGGGTTACAGTTCAGACTCTACCATAGAAACTCAGCCTGTAACTAAACTATTTTCATAAAAAAACAAATTAAGCCCTCTCCAAAATTCTTCAAAAAAAAAAAACTTTCATTTTACTTCTTTTGAGAAAAATAGTGAACTCGGGGAGTCCCACATCTGTAATTATATTAATTAAAATTGTTTACAGCCTCTAAAAGGATTATTAAACCTTAATCTAGACTTTAAGCATAGACTCACTCTTACAAAAAACAGGAAAACCAATCCCTCATTTTTAATCTTTACCATAAAACTTTGACTTACATTCCCGTTTCACTGCAACCCTAATTGAAATAAAAACCCAGAACCTGATTCCTGAAAATGAGCCCGGTTTATAATATCTTACACAAATCATATTTTTTTTCTTGGATTTTTGTTGATTAAAAATGGGTCTATAATTGATAATATCCTTGCAATTGAGTTTCACTTGTGAATTTTCTAGATAATCCTATGGCTATAACTAATTTCCCTAAATTTTATATCAAGGGAAACAGACTTTATTTTGCATTTTTTTGGGTCTTATCTGATAGTTCTTTTCTTGATATTCTTTTACCACCAATAGTGTTATTTTTCTGTGTTGCTAGTTTTGAATCTCTCTTCAATATACCCTTTTGATATCTACTATTAAGTGACTTAATATCTAAATACTCGAAATTGTGAAGTTGTGAATTACCTTGTCAAATTTAGAAATATTGGATCATTAAAAAATTATGTTATTATTTAATCAAAAAATTACGAAAAGATTGTATTGAACATGACATTCTGAATTGAGGCCAAATCTCCTTGTGGATTCGATCCTAAAATTAGAACTCGTGACTGCAGTAGCCTCAAAATAAACTTTCTTTTTTGACATTTTACAACATGTTTACAATTATGAAGAGTTAAATTAAATTTGACAAATGGATTTTATTAACGAATTGCTTGTTTCTTACAAAACTCAACAATTTAATATTGAAAATAGGAAGAAAACATTTAATGACAACATGACATCCTTCCGTACCTTCAAATTTTTAATAAACTAGAGAGATATCCCAAAATATATTCTTGGGCTTAATTATATTGATAAAGGCCGGTAGCCCAAAAAATAGAGTAAAGAGAAGAAAAAAAAAAAAATCAAACCTCCAACAGGGAAAAAGATTAAGAGATGATCAGGCGATTGCCAATGCGAAGGAGGATCCAGTTGAGTCGATAGCAGCCAATCGACTCGGTCGAGTCACCATTCGGACTTGAGTCGACGACGAACGACACAAGTTAGACAGAGCGAAAGACCGGCTAGAACCGATGTTTTTTTTATCTTTAAAGTTTAATATGTTTTGCATTAGAACTTCAAATTAGTTTTAGTTTACTTCTTTTAAAGTTTAGTGAACTACATAGCTTGATAGGTGTACTTCAAGTATAGATATGTTATCAACATGAGTATTTCAAAAAAAGGCCATATATGATTAGGGACGGAACCATGACGAAATAATAGGGGAGGCCGAACTGATAGGGAGGACCGAGAACGAGTAATTCAATACAATTTTTAACCTATAAATTATAATAACATATATAATTTCACCCCCCCCCCCCCCCCCCCCCCCCCCCCCCTAATTCCGTCCTTGTATATGATGTTCTTGAGTTTCTCCCCATCACTCTCTGTATTACCTATTAATACTTAATTAATATGATAATTAACACAATTATACTTCATTAACAATTAATTGATATATAAATACAATACGTATGAATTTACAATTATTAATCAATATCAACTAATCATTAACAGTTCTTCCACAGCGTTAGGTCCCGGATTCAACCCCTGATTTTAGCTCATTTTATTAGATATTTTTCATATATAAAGTATTAAAAAAAGAAAAAGAAAATAAACAGATAAGTTACGCAACCATGCTTGACGACGTCGTGCTGATTTGGGAAGCATGAATATGATGAAAGAATAAGGTGTTGATAATTTAAGAGAACTTTTTGGGTGTTGAGTGCAAGTTTACAAAAATGATTATGACTATTTTGCCCCTAGTCTTTAATAATAGGTATCTACAAAAATTGTCCGTGACTTGTTTCCATAAAAAAAAAATCATTTTTTCCCCATGTGACGTTATTTCTATGTATATTTCCCCAAAGAAATATTTCAAAGTTCTATTGAAGTTCTACTGAATGTATCATATGCATGATCTAAAAATTCTATTAAAATTCTATTAATATTAGTTATATTAACAAGTTTACAAAATTCAATATTTAAATATAATATCATTTTTAAAATAAAAAATGACATAAGATAATTTCATAATCAAATATTAAAAATTACAAAACTAGAAGAAATAAAAATACCAATCCTAGATAATAATAAGAAAACAAAAATAATAAGCGTCATAACAACAAAAATTAGACTTTAGCTTTACAATATAAAATTAAAATTTTCGTTGATTTTCTCAAGAGGTCTTTGCAAAATTTGAGAAGAAATTTTTTATAAATGAGAAGTATTAGAGAAGAGAGACAGAAAGAGAAAAAAAAAATGGTCAAAATCCAATTTTTTTTTTAAACTTGCGCTGGATTCCCAGAAGAAGTTCTCAAAAATGAAAAAAATTCCATTTAATTTTACAAATTCTAATTTTGTAACTATCTTAATTCCAAATTATTACAAAAATTGAAAATGGAAAACATATTTCAAAGACATGTATTTATAAAGATCTGAAAATATGACAAAATATTGATAAAATATCTTAAAAACACAATTAAAGATGTCTTTTTGGCGAAATATTATTAATATTTAAGTTCTATTAAATTAGATTGTTTTCACTTCATATCTTTACAAACTTTCAAATTAACATGTGCATCTCTAAAAAAATATTAAAATATATAACAATGCAAAATGAGGATTTTTTTAAAAAAAGTACGAATATTATATAATGTGTGCAATTTTTTCTAAGACTATTATCTTTTTAATAAAATTGTCCAAGTATCAATTTACTAATCATACTAAGAATATTCTACAGTATCCAATTTACAAAACAAAATATCGTACAAAAATATTACAATGTGCCCCCGTGTTTTTGTTATTTTGACTATAATTTTATTATAATAAGATTATTTTTCTTTGTTATAACAATGGCAATATCATCTAATCTAAAGGTGTATCATTTAACATATTTTATAACTATAAATTATAATCATGTACATATATTTTACAATCTTTTTCAATTATGCTTCAATAAATTAATAATATTTTCACTGTGTAGAATATACAATTTGAAGGTACATCAAATGACATAACAAACAACTACAAAAATGTATTATTTATTTAAAAATTATATTTTAGAAGGTCAACCAAAAAATATATTGTACTTAAAAGTATATTGTTTTAAAAAATAATTTGACGAAGCTGTCAATAAAATATGTTGCAATCATTTTTCTAAAATAATATAAAAAATATACTGAAGCGGGGCGAGGGTATCATCTAGTTAGATTTAATAATTGTTTGTAATTAGTGTTTTTTTACAACACATTATTGTTTGTTGTACCAGTCGTGAGGTTTTAAACAGAATTTTGAACTAATTTCGAATAAAACCTCATTATTGTGCTAAATTTCTTGAGTTTTGCCTCACTTTTAACTAAAAATCGCTTTTTATGGAATTTCAGTTATACCAATTTTGAAAGTTTGAAGTTGAAATTTTCTTTTCTTTTGATTAAATTATCTTACCTTTGCTGAAATTTCGGTAAATGCAATAAAGTTTAGTAAAAAACAAGGATTTTCCGGCAATATTTTAACAAAATCGTAAGGTATTGAAATTTGAGAATTTTCACATCGCTTTTTCAATATTTGTTTTGCGGAATATTATTATTCTAATTTTAAGGTATCTAATGATATGTGTCGAACGAAGACCTCCGAAGAGCAGGACCGAGTCTTCACATGCTGATACCTATACTAACATGAAACTTAATATAAAAAAGAAGAATTCTAACATTTGAAGATTACGGGAAACAAAATATTTGACTATGAATCCTTATTTTTTTAGAAAAATGAAAAAAAAAAACAAAAACAAAAACAATATGAAGTTACTAATTTGAAGTTTTCTAATATAATAGTAAAAATCATTGAGATCTCTAATTACATAGAAGTGGTATATCTTCTTGATTTTTTCTCTTTCAAACAAATTCTCTCTCAATTTATGTGAAAATAATATTTTACTATTGGAGATCAAGCATAAAAAATATAATATTTTAAATAGTAATATACAGAAAATGCTTGATCACATATAGACAAAAATATTTTACATGAAATAAAGATAAATCATAATTAAATATAAGGAAAGTTCTATCATACACCCATTGGACCTTACTATAGTAACTATACACCCTTTTGTGATCTAACGATTAAGATGTAAAGTTTGATGTCAATATAAATACCAATATTAAATCACTTTTCTTACCATACATCCTAAAAAGGGCATAAAGGTAATTTTGTATCCAAGTAATACTCTTGCCGTTTAATTTTAAAAAGAAAGAAATCAAATTAATATCTCCACTTTAATTATTTTTACAATTCTTCTGATTGACTGAAACCTAAAAAAAGAAACTACATAATTAAAATATCTAGAATAAATGCTAGAGAGAAATATTACAAGAAGCAAGACATATATTTCTAAAAAAAATTAAAACGATAATATCATATATTTTCTCTTTTTTGTTTTTTGTTTTTGTTTAACTTTTTAGTTTTGTACATTTTTTTTTGTTTGATGAACAACATGACTGGAAATAAACTAATGTTTTTCATATTATATGAGTGTAAACACAAGTTAAATATATTGATGAAAATAATATTTTATGTGCATAAAGATCATAAATATATCCTCGGATTGCATCAATGAAAGATTAATATTTTAGTTGTCCAATTTAATATTTTATACATTTTTCCATACGAAACCTGGTAGAGTCTACAAACTATAGTGAAATGATTTTCAGGAGAATATGAAAAGTTGATTTGTTTCCTTTTAAATTTTAAAATACAATTACTCCATCTATCAAGTTTTTTCATTTTGTTCACGATCTAAAATTGACAAATCTTTTTTTCATAATTGTTCAGTATCAATAAAATTGACCATCTTTTTTTCATAAAATTTTCACTATCTAGTATCTGTTGATACTTGAGACTAAAAATTCTAAACTTTCTGTGCTAATGGCCTCACAAATATGCCAACAAACATTTTTTTTTAAATTCATGTTAAAAAGGGACTTAGTCATAACCATGTTATCGGACATTCATAATAGTCATAACAACAAATCCTCATACTTTATAAAAGATTTATCTAACTTGTTGGACATATACGACACCTCCACAATAAGAGATGCGAATGACATAGACACAAACAGGGAACTGAGGAAAAATTAAAATGTTCATGACGGCCTCAGCTGGAGAGGAGGAGAAAAAAAATGGCTGCTAGAGAGATGGAAGAGAGAGAAAGCTAGAAAGTCTGGAGAGAGAGGAAAGCCAGAAAGGCAAGAGAGATAAGTTAGGGAGAAAAAAACGATAATAAATAAAATGGAGAGAACATTTTCAAAATGAATGGAGAACAATAACAAACAATACATACTAATAATATTTATACCGAAATTATCTTTTGTAAAAAGGGTGTATGATAGAAGCTTCCTAAATATAAATATATATTAAAAATAAAAAATAATATTTTATGCAAAATAATATCATACATAAAATATAAAAAAAATTGTTCTAATATATTTTCATAAAAATTAAATTCTGTATCCTAAAATAATATCAAACTATTATTATGTTATAAAAAATATTTTCCTTTATTTATTACTTTCAAACGAATAAAAGAAAAGATTAAATGGATATTTTGGTTAAAAAAAGGTATAACAATGGCTGGAATAGTTAAATTTAACTCAATAGGGAGTAAAAAAATCACATGTTTTATAGGGTTTTTTTTGAAGAAACCTTGTAAGTGAGAGGAGTTTTGAGAATATTCATAAAAATTAAAGGAGTAAATATTAACCCAATCAGAAAAAAAGGAAGCTAACTTACTTAATTAAGTATAATTTTTTTGATATTTAATGTATTTTCATCGTGGATTTGTATTGAGATTTGTGTATTTAATGATGTGCACAAAATTTCATGATCATCACGAAAAAAACACAAATCTCAATGCAAATTCAATGATGACAAAACATTAAATATCAAATTTCTTAGCCTCCGTCCATAAAAGAATCAAAATAATATGTGTTGACAAAGAAAATATTTTATTTGACTATTTGTTTTCACAAATAAATACAATATCATCTAAGTTTGCCTAATTTAATTCGTCACTAAGAAAATATTTTAATATGAACAAATTATTACAACTAAGAAAATATTTTATTTTAATTCGTCACTAATTTAATATGAACAAATTATTACATTTGACCTGTCGAGTGTCATTATATAGTACTAACTAGATTAGGACTCGTAGTTAAACATCACATGACTGTTTTTATTAAGAAAAATAGACACCATGTACGACTTGAAGATTGGGACTTTGTCTACGTGTCAGTTAGATATTGGTTGGACTGCTTATTTTATCTCGCTAATTCGCTATCTAGTGCTGTCTTTTTCCTTTCCTTTTTCGTTATTATTATTATTTTTATAGCCTGACCAAACTTTTCCTAATTTGCAATTGTCAACAATGCATATAATTCAAAAAAGAAATACCAACAATGCCTAACATTCTAAAATTGATTAATTTCCGTAAACCATATAAAACAGTAACAATATCTGGTTGTGGACACAACAAGAAAACTAAAGAAAAAAATAAAGATGATTTAAAAATTGGAAAATGTTGGACAAACCCACCTCTTATTTTAGAGTCTTGAAGACGTGAATATGATCGAACAAGTTAAAAATTGACACATTAATTCATGATTTAACGACTTAATTGGATGTTCAATCATAAATTAAGATAATTAAATCATAAATTAAAATTTTAAATCATGTATTTATGTGTTAATTTATAATGTGTTAAATCAAATTCACATCATCAAAATATTGGGGGGAGAGTACTAGGGATGTACATCACTACTCTTAAAAATTACACCTCAAACTCTAGGTCATGTTCACAAACAGAAGAGAAACATAAAGTATATAGCAGAAGACTCCGGAATATACATGAATTGGTGGTTGCAACAAACCTTCGCTATGAATTAGAATCCATTTTGAAGAAAATGAAAGTACAAATTTTGATTTACATCAAAAAAAAAATAAAGAGTAGAGGAAAAGTGCAATAATGCCAAGACTTTTTTAATTTTAATTTTTATTTTTCAGAAATGATTGTACACTCGACACACACGTCGAGATTAACAGGAGAGCGACACGGTTTTTTTTTTTCATACAAAAAGTAAGTTTTTTACATGCGCACACCGTCCCTCGTCTATCTTTTTATACATTTTTTAGATGTATCAAATTTTTAGATGCATATGTTATACATTTTTATATGTACCTTTAAAATATATGATATATTTTTGCATGAGTAAAATTTTGTACAATTTTTTTTACTAGATTTATACATTTTTGCGGCGCGCGTTTGGAATGAGTTAAGCGGCCAAATGAAAAAATAAAACTCAAACTTCCACGTGTCACTTTTCTTTTGAATTTGGCGATCGAGCGGTGCATAACTGTGAAATGTTCTAGTCAGGCTTCTAGTTCGATATTCAAGGATCTGTAAGTACAAAAATTTGATTTATATATAAAAGATGAGTGTTCTTAACTTATTGATATTTTTATTAAATATGTATCTTAATCTTAATATTAATGAAAGAAATGGTCCCAATATTAGCGAACAAATTGACTATAAAGCGTGTTTTACTTTTAGGGGAGTTTTATGGTAGATTTTTTTTTTTTATGATGGATCTTTTTTCAAAATGATATTTTGGATATTTGTCAGTTAATAATATAAATTTTCTATTTTAAGTAGCATTAAACGATAACAATACACGTCATTCTTACAAAAAACGGAAAAATCGGACCCGGACTAATTTCCGGTTCGGTTTAATTGTAATATCGGAATAACAAACAAACCGGTCAAAATCACTGAACCGGGCAGTTTTTTGAAAAAACCGTGAACCGAACCAAAAATAAAAAACCGGCCTTTCCTTCTTCTCTTTGCTGTACGATAGAAATTATAAAATATAAAGTTATAACTTGGAAACTTTATTAAAAAGAAGAACCAAGTTTATTTTCTTTGTTATGTGCGAGATCAGATGAATATGGAAAAAATCATCTTTGATTCTTTGCAAGATTCTCTGCTATTATATAATTGAAACACAAATGCAAGAAAGATTATTTCTTCTTTGTCAGATTCTCTACAAGATTATCTAGGTATTCTTTCCCATGTTTAAATAATCAATTGATTTGGGCTAAAATTACAAAATTTATTCTTACCAATTTGAAATTTAATAGGCAAAAATAAAGAGAAACAAAGAATTTGGGAGTGGAGTGCAGATTCCGGAACTAGTCTTTTCTGATTTGTAAGTAATATCTCGATTTTGTGAACTGCATATTGAATTTCAGTTTTGAATACATTGAATTTTCTTTGTAAACATTGAATACTCATTGAATTTCTGTTTAGGGGTAATACTTCTTTTGATGAATACTGATTGAATTTCGATTTTAATTGTTCTGTTTATTTTAATATTGATTGAATTTATTTATATGTAATATTGATTGAATACTGTTTGGCCTTGGACTCCAATTATATATGTTATGAATTGAGTATTGATATTTTTAGTAATTTGAATTTCTTTGTAAGTAATACTGATTATATATGTTATGAACTGATTATTAATAATATCTCCACTTGTTTGGAGTAATATTCAGTGTCACCAATTATGTTGGCAACTAATTGATTACTGTGTGAAATTTTGAATGTCATTAAATATTGATTGAATACTGACTAGTTTGATCTATTGTCTTATTATTATTAGTGAGTGAGTTTTGAACATTACAAGTATGCATAACTTGAATATTTTTCTAAATCATTGAATGAACATTACAATGTAAACATCATTATACTTTATAATTATGTAATAGCAAAATTCGGTTCAACCGGTTCATTCACTGGTCCGACCGATGAATCAGTGATCCGAGACTCGGCCGGGTCGGTGTTCGATCCGGATTTAATAACATTGCGAAAAAGAAATGAAAAAATGTCTTATCATAGAACTCTCCATACTTTAATATACTTTTTCAGTGGATTATTTATTTATTAATTGAAATGACTGTGTACAATGTACCAATATGGCCTTGATGATGGCACTAAATATTGTGTATTAAACAATTCCGCCGAAGTTCTCCTATTGGTTGAAGTCTTGTGGCATGCATGAAATGACTAATTAGGTAATTATGCTTGGTAAATTATCTGGTTCTTCTGTAAATCTAATCCATATGGCCTCTTATGGATCGATCTACGGATTAATTGTTGCCAAGAAATAGTTTAATCAATTAATCATTGGTTCCTCTTATATAATATGTTTTCTTTATACCATATTTGTTTGTTGTCATATATGTAGTGCTCAATAACTTTTTTGGGTTTCAATCGTACACCATTTTTTTTTATATGATATTTTTTTTTCAAAAATATTTTGAATAATTATATTTAAGATAACATCTCAAATATATTTATCAATTAATATTAGGTTAAATATGAAGTCTTCATTGTTCATTAAAAAAACAATAAAAAATAAGTTTCATGATACACCTTTTTTAAAATATAAGTAATTGCTAAATACCAAAATATTCTTTTAAAAAGACGTATCATAAAACTTCCGTTTCCGATAATATTTTAATGCATTCATATGTTTTGAGTACGATTTTATTTGATTTTATTACATTATAGATATTTTTCATAAGAATGTTCAAATTTATAAGAACACAAAATAGGATAAAAATGTTTGAGTTAGTTTTTTCTTCTCAGGATAATTATATGATCCGTAACATTAGTCTATGGATTTTATTGGTCCATTATAACCAAACGGACCAAACAACTGACCTTAGAAGTCACAATGCTTGAGATGATTATAACATTAGTAAACCCATTAAATTATTTAAGTAACTTTTTTTCTTCTAGTTAATTAGGCGAAACTTTTTCTCAACTATAGAGAGCCTTGTTTTGTAATAATACAAAAAAATTGGGGAAATTTCTTGCATATCCCTTCAAAACAAAAGAATATCAAATTTAACCTTTCAAAAGAGTCAATATCAAATTTATCTCTCTATTCTTTAACTTCTATCATATTTGGGAGTTTAAGAAATATTTATATGTATTGATGGATAATATATTTGTTTGTTTCATTAGATGTATAATTGTATTGTGGCATTTTTATGAATTTTCGTGATACATTAATATATTTTTTTTCATGAACTATTAAATACATTAATATTTGGGAGTTTTTTTTTTCATAAACTATTGCGTGATAAAACATATGAACAATCTCCATTAGATATTTTAGTACTATTAAATACATATATATCGAAGTCAACAAACAAATGAATTGACAAATAATTGTAAAAAAGAAGAAGAATTGAAACAGAGTTTAATGGTGGAGATGATTTTTTTGCGAGCGAGGATACATGAGAAGTGGACGAAGACAGTCACCAGATGGAGAGTTTTATGGCGGAGGGTATTTTGGTCATATATAATAAAAATTAGTGATTTAGTTAGAATTGATAATTGTGAACTACGTTTAAATGGATGAAAATATGGCCATTTGGACAAATTTGATATTCAATTAGTTTGAATGGATATATTTGATAAATTTTAAATTTTGAAGGGATAAATTTGCAAGTTTTTTAGAGTTACAAGGATAAATTTGATATTTGTAATTTTAGAAAGACAAATATGATATTTTGTGCTTTTGAAGGATTATAACTGAAATTGTCCCCCCCCCCCCCTCCCCAAAAATAAAATTAGTCCTAAATGCAATAAAATGCTACATGGACTCCACAATTGTTCATTTCACACTTCTCATGAGTCATGATACCAATAATAAGTTTGTTAAGAAAGCTAGTTTGCACCATGTGCTATCAAGAATTGATTAATACGTAATTACAAATTATATTTAAGACAAGTGGAATTGATTAAGGAGAGACGCCATGAGGATTGTCAATTCAAAGTATTCAACATAGAACAAAGTATATGTGTAGTCTAATTACTTTATACATAATATAGTTATCTACAATATGATAAAATTAATATTGATACATTAAAATAATTTGGAAGAAAACTCGCTATTTTTAATTAATTAAAAGACAACATCAAAATTAAATTACAATTTACTTCCTAAAGTCAACTTATTAGAAATAAAAGCTATATAGATATAGATTTTTGAAGCAAGAAATAAAAGCTATATTAGTTAATAATGTTGATAAGATTAAGGACCACATGTTGATGTTGGCTCTATATACTTTCTTACATTAAACAAATTTGTGGTTCTTTTATTCTTAAGAAAATAATTTAAAATTTATGTGGCAAAGGAGAGAGTTGATGAGCTCTCCCCAAGCATGCTAAAAAAGGTTTTGTCCTAATATAGTGATAAAATTCTTTTAGTTTGTACGGAAAACTTTTAAGAAAATTCACACTTGGAAGATTTAAACTTGAAAATATTGATCATCATCTCCCAAATTGTCACATTGGATTTAGATTTTTTTTTTGTTGATAATAAATGATGAAGTCTTATATGTCATTCATTCATTAATGTCAATAAAGATCGAATCCACGTAGAAAATATAAAAGAAAATTAAACTTTGAAAGATAGAAACAAAAGATAAATAAAATAAATAATTCGAATATCCAATGTTCAAAACTGCTACTTGGTACGTGAAACTTTATTTTTTACATATTATTTTTGTTGTTTGCTAGTTTTAATAAATGGACATTTTACCATTATTTAGTGCGTGTTCTCATTATATTTATATTTTTCATATTCTACAACTAAGTTTTTCTACTTTACGCAGAAGGCTATATTATATACTCCACTTTCAGAATTTAATGTTAATAAAATTTAAATCCACAATTTTGCACGTCACCAATATATTCAACAAATGCGGATCCATGTAGTCTCAAGGTTTTCTGGATGTATCTGCTTAAGATTTTCGGAAAACAATGTATATTTTTATTATTTGCCCTCTCCAAAAAAAAAATTATAATATTGTTTCAGTAGTTATATTTTTGTTTTAGTATGCTCGATAATTAGTCTCAAGGTCCGTCACTATATTCAACCAACTATGTTATGTACATTTTTGATATAGTTTTAACTTTTAAATAGATCAATCATAATGAGATATTTTGGGGGACAAAATGGGAAACTAATAGCAGTACAAGAAGACCAAACTGATTAACCTTATCCTCTTGTCTAATATACCATTGTTTTGAACTAATGTGATGTATTAAGTGTAGTTGTTAACCCATCATGATCTTAACAAATATTTAATCTTATCATCCTTGCTAATTAATCTATCATTAGATGTTCTAATTCCCTACATAATTGGCTGATTACATACAAGGTATATAATCATGTGAAAGATATATTAACATAAAAAAGTACATTCAAAAGTGCATATATATAATTTCTATGCCATATACTGATATACATATATATTTATTAATATATACAAGTCCATATTGAGAGTGCTCCAAAATTAATGAATATAGTTTTAGTCAATATATATTTCTCCGACCGGTAAGCGTAAAGCAGTACGATGGTAAGCAATATACATAGTAAATGCGAGAAATATCAAAAGTTCTCAATTGTCACAAAACTGGTTTATTTCACCATCACAGGCCATCGGTGGCGGATCTTGACCTAAATCTATGGAGGGTTGTAATTTAGGAAGGGTTATTGTGAAAAAAATGTCAAATTTTTTTGAGACGACGGTAGTATATAATTTTTCAGTTTTATTGTAAAATATACTAACATAATCATATATATATATATTATCGTTCAAAAATTTAGAGATGACAATTATTTTCGTAGTCCCTTAATAGATCCGTCACTGCAACTATTTTTCTCAGTGTCTTTTAGTCAGAAAGGAAATAAACAAAAAAAAGTTGCAAAATTAAAGCATATATGAAATTAAAAATTTATAGAATCGCCAACAATGTAACATTGGTTAGGGTTTCAGTTTATATTTAATTAAACCATAAAAATATTGCACTTTATTACTTCACCATAGTGGTGGGGTACAATTACAGATACCGACCAGAAGTAGTTCAGTTTCGTTTTTTATTCATGGAAGGATTTTTGCTGATTACCCCTGTAAAATTGTAATATTAAGCTTGGTCTTTTTACTTGTAATTCAGCCAACATATTCATGTTACAAAGATATAGAAAATATATTTTGAAAATAGAATACTGGCCAAACTTATCAAAAATATATAGTAATATATAATCAGAGCATTCATGCTAAACAAATCCAGAAAAAAATTGGTGCACTCTAAACAAAAATTATGTATATGGACATAATATTGGAAATTAGTGGCATATCTTAATATTGGAAATTATAGTAATATATAATCGTTTCATTAAATTATTAAGTAGCTTATTCATTGGTTTGAGTCAATTCAGAAAAATTTAGCCTTAATCAAAAGGTTATATATGCAAAAAGTAGCGGCTATAAAATGATTCGGAAAGAATATGCCTTTCAAAGGAGACAATACAACTCATTTCCATCATCTTGACGAGAGAAAAGTCCATTTAAAGAACTCGTAGCCATTTCCCAAACCCTAACTCAGATCCATGGAAGATGGAGCTAGACCAAAAACGCCATTACTAAACCATACTCACTCCTCCATTCTTAACTTCTTCAGCCCTAAAACCGAAAATATATTCTATTCTTATGACCCAAATGCTATTACCAATGGCCCTCCTCCTCCTCTATTCACTTTCTTCCCCCGAAAACAAGAGTTTATGTATTCAAATCAAAAGCCCCAATTCACCGAATTTCCCGAAATTCATCTCGAGTCAAACTTCATGCAATTTACCTCGAAGAAACCTCCGAGTCCCATGCAATATAACTTTAAGAAATATCACCAACAAAAGCTATATAGAGGGGTGAGACAAAGGCATTGGGGGAAATGGGTCGCAGAGATACGGCTCCCAAGAAACCGTACCAGAGTCTGGCTCGGTACATTCGACACCGCAGAAGAGGCTGCGACTGCATACGATATTGCTGCATATCGACTTAGGGGTGACATGGCGCAATTGAACTTCCCTCATATGAAACATAAGTTAAAAGATTCATATAATACAATCGCGTTACTAGAGGCGAAATTGAAGGCTTTCGCAGATAACAAAAGCAATAATTCTTCTGTATTATCGGATAACTCTAAAAGTAGACGTGATGATGCGAATCGTGACTCCGAGCCATCTAGTAAGAAGACGAAGAGAGAGTATGCCGAGGAAAATTTTGCGAGTCCTTCTGTCAAGTGGGGCCCACAAGTCGGTGAGTTGGATGCGTTTCATCTTAGTAGAATTCCTTCTCTTGATATGGATGTTATTTGGGATTCAATTCATAGCATCTCTGCAGTAGATTATTGATAACGCCATTTTTCTTTTATTTATTTAGCTATATTGTCACTTTTTTTGTATGTATGTTGGAAAAACTTAAACTTTGTAGCCATTGTTTTTCTTTTTTCTTTTTCTTTTCCTCTTAATGGTACCGCAACACTCAAGTTGCATTTGCATATAGTTTTTGACAAGTAGGTACCGGTACCTGTACCGGGACTAGTACATAAATTATCATGCTAACAAACTAGGAACCAATTTGGGGTACCATTTGTTTAGAAAATCAAAATGATGAATTTGAGTGCAAATGCACTCTGAAATTAAGTGCGTAAGGATCTTCATCATGATTTATCCAAAAAAAAAGGAATCTTCTCTTACAGTCTTACCCCTTAATGTTTAGAAGAAAATTGTTTTATAATTCTTTCTTTGTGAACATATCTTGATAAATATTGAAAAATCCAATAAACCAAACAAGTGGAATAAATTAGACTATTATTACTAGCTATATATATTATTTGGAGTATTAAATTGTCTTATTTGATTACACACTTCTCAAAATTGAATCAATGGATCTTTATCAACACAACAAAATTATCCAACTTTCTATTAGTCCATGTTCACCTACCAAAATTGAGCTTTCATTTTTAGGCCATAATGAAAACTCAGCCCATTAACTTTGATGCCCAACAATTTGAGTGAAAGCTGAGACAGGTGATCCCGTACTCGGTGGTATTTTTATATAATAAAATATATTTCTTTTCTTTTTTTTTTGGATAAAATGGGCTTGAATATTTTTAAGGCACGATTCATTGAATAGAATTTTTTTTTTTTTGCAGAAAAACACTTAGACATATATACATTGACACATTACATAGAATTTTTGTACAAACCCACATGTCGAGAAAATAGACGGCTTTAAACACTTTAGAAATGAATCATGTAACTATTCATAGATTAGGAAATGTAACTATTCATTAACTAGTCGTGTCCTCCCGACAATACACTTTATACTCGCTAATAGCTTCATTGTTCTTCTATGTTTGATTATGCATTTGAATTTGTTTTATGCCAATCGTGAAGTTTTTGTATGGCTAGGTGCCGCACAATCTCCGGTGTATAATTCCTATCTCTGAATACTCTATTGCATAGTTCTCTCCAAATTTCTGAGAGGTGCAGGATTCGAATCTTGCATGCAGCTGAATTATGAAGAGATTTTTTATTAGTATATCATTTAGTTTCTAGTGTGTGTGTGAGTGAGTGTGTGTGTGTGAGTGAGTATGTGTGTGCAGGGGCGGAACCAGAATCAAAAATTGAGGGGGGCCAATTTTTTTGATCTAACATTATTGAAATATAGCATGAAAAATAACAAAAAACCATAACGGTATTAAATTATAAGTAAAATCCAAAAATATATATTCATCCAAAACAATAAAACATCCAAAATAAAATCTAAATTAAACGTAGCGGAACTCTTTTTTTTTTGCATTAAATCAAAATCTTCTATAAATTTTTTTCGCTGAAAATGATTCGGCAATTTCCTTTTCAATATAAACAATCAAATAGTTAGTTAAAAAATCATCCTTTATTATATTACGGAGTCTTGTTTTCACGATTTTCATTGCCGAGAAAACACGTTCTATAGTTGCCGTCGAAACCGGAAGAGTTAAAATGAGAAGTAAAAGTCTAAACATAAGATAAAATCATAAATTAAAATCCCCAAGTAATTGTTCTAATTTTATCAATTAGTTTTATTTTTCTTATTTCTAGATTTTACAAGTTTAAGATAAATTTTATAAAATTATTTACTAATCTTGAGGAGTTTAAGGAACTTGAAGAAGATACTTGTTTTCTCTAGTTTGCTTATATTTTGTTTGTAGTTTGAAGAAAATCTTGGGTTACTTTGAAAAAATAATGGTGGGATTCATAAAAACATGATCAATTTGTTATGTTGGGAAGAAACTAATGTCATGAATATAATATTCGGATGAGAAAATATATATTATTTTTTATTGGAGAAAGATTGGGCTTGGCCCATTTATATTTGCATCTAATTTTATTATTAACAATCTACAATGTACAATATAAAATTATAATTCACAAAAGAGACCAAATAAAAAATTCTACCAGTATACAATACAAAATTTTAGAAATCATGGGAGGAGCCAAGGCTCCCCTTGCCCCCCCCTTAATTCCGCCACTGTGTGTGTGCCTACGGACTTGTAAAAAAAAAAAACTCTCTCCACACGGCAAACACAAGTAGAGTTTGGCGAGCTTGTAATTATGTCTTGTAACTCATGATTCTCTACTTGCATGCATATAATAAAATATATTACGGTAAATTAGTTCATTTTACCCTACTTCTTTGACATGAATTACAATTTGAATCATTTACTACATATATAACACTACAACAAAAATAAAGCATCTGGGACGGGTAGACCCGCTCCTGATAGTAAGGAAAACCGAACCAGATAGTATCTGGGTCGGGTACCCGTTCAAGAAAGTGTCGACCGTGATACTGATATTCAGGGGTTGGCCGACCTTGATACTCTTCACAGTCGGTTTTAGCCCGCCTTTGATACAAATATTTATTAATTATTTATTTACGATTAATGTTTTACGGTATATTTAAAATATGTATTTAAAATAAAACCGAAATATATATTTCAAATAAAACCGTGAATAATACACATAAAACCGAAATATATATTTAAAATGTTATGCATTAACATAAAAAAATATCAATTTAAAAAAAAAAAACAAATGATACTTAATTAAGTATTTTAACCATACTCATATATATATATATATATATATATATATATATATATATATATATATATATATATATATATATATATATATATATATATATATAGGTTCAATGGCCAACACTCTTGTTTGGCCAACTCGGCCAACAACGTTTATTTCTCAAATTATATAATCGAAAATTAAATTTTAACCGTACGGATGTAATCTATATATCATTTAGATATGTGGAAGAACAAATTTTGTTTCGTTTGCATTTTTCTATCTAACAAAATCGATAAGCTATTTTCACAACCGTCTATTTCGGTATTTTTTTGGATTTCGATGAAAGAAAAGTCGAAACATTGTAAAAATTAATCTAAAATCTATCTATATAATTTAAATTAAATCCAACGAAAAAAATTCAAATTTTAAAATTGATTTCATGATGAATCATGTCGGAAATATTGCCATCCGTCAATATCTTTACGTATTGTGATGGAGATGATAAAAATATTTATTTTTCATGAAATTAAATCTATAACATTCTCAAGTGATGTACATCACATCTATGCGGTTGGATTTTTATTTTCATGTATATATTGTGAGAAATAAACGTTGTTGGCCGAGTTGGCCAAACAAGAGTGTTGACCATTGAAACGAGTCTCTGTACAACATAAATTAGTTGAATATTTTTTTTTACATATATGGCATCACTTATTTAGCAATTATTTTAAAATTTTGACAATTATTTTTTTGCAGTAATATATTATCTGACTCAAAAATAAAATTCGAAGCAATATTTTTCATATTTACTTTTTAGGAGGAACATACTTTAGATCAGTGTTCTGGAAATCGGCCTGGACGGCCGATTAATCGGTGATTAATCGGTAGTCGAGGGTCCGTCGTCGAGATAAACCCTTGGCGTTTTGTGCTTGGCGGATTTCCGCCAAGCGGCCGCCAAGACCGCCAAGGCACCGCCGAGCCGATTTTTAAGATGTGTATTTTTTTTTTGAATTGCCGACGGGTCCATAGCCTAGTTAGTTGAATGTGAAACACAAAAAATCATATATTATGAGAGGTTATGGGATACTATTCAAAATAACGATTGTTTTCGTTATGGATTGCCAATAAATTGCCATTGACATCAAAAAAATTAGGCATCAATAATGAAAATTAGACATCAAAAAAATTAGGCATTCAAAAAATATATTTGGACTAAATTTTTTCATATTTTTAATATTATTTATATATATTATTATTATTATTATTATTTGAGTTTATGTTAGTTTAGTGACGTACTGTATTTTGTTACTTAAATTATTCAAAACTTATTAAAAAAAACTGTAATTTGTAATTTTGTTTAATTAATTTAAATATTAAATATAAAAAAAATAAAAAATCCGCCGAGGTCCGCCGAGATTCCCGATTAATCCTGATTAATCATCCTTAGCGCTTGATGGTCGTCTGCCGACCAGCGAGCGCCGAGCGATTTCTGGAACATTGCTTTAGATACGTAAACATATACCACAAAGTATAATATTATTATATTTCCTATTCTTTATCAGAATTTACTAGTTAATATCATATTTGTTACCTTTTTTATTTGGATAATAATTTAATTTCGTATCCAATATTTCGATAAAATTGATTTACATATTCACAAAAAAAAAAAAACCCGACACAATCCAAATTTGACTAATCCAAATTCAGAAATAACTCGCGTCCGATTAAATCCGAAATTTCGATTTCATCCGAGTCCAAATCACCGATCAAATTTGACCCGAGCAGAATCCAATTTAATCCGAGTTGACTTAATCCGAAGAGATCCGAACTCGAAATTAATTCGAAATCAGCGTAAGTCTAGTCCTAACCCGTCTGTTTGCCATGAGTATATGCAATCTGATCTCACTTCTCAGTCTGTACTAAATGATTTTTGTACGAAAAATGCTTATGGACCTCAAATGAACAAATAAAAAGGACAAAAAAAAATAGACTTGAATTTGATGCTATTTGGACTCGAATAGTCTAGTATTTGGGCTATTTGGTTTCAAAACATATTATTTTGATTATTTTTCATTAGGGAAATAGAATAATATACTTCTTTGAGAAATACTGGGATTACATTACTTATACCGTTCTATTTATGCCAAACTTTATTATTTGTAGATTAAAAGTACATATCGAAACATATTATAAACCTATGTTTCCCTCACTGAAGAATATATATTTGTAAATAAATTTTTTTTAAATCATTATGAGATATTATTACATTTCCTTTGAAATATGATATAATATCTCCAAATTTAGTATAGTAACCACATATTTCCATACTTAGGCATTTGAATGCGGGAAATAATATCCACCTCAAATATTATGTTTGACAACTAAGTTAAGGATAAGCATTAATCTCTCTCTCCCGTGACCTTTCAACTTAGGTTTTATTTCATCCATGAAAATAATTGAAATGACATTTTTTCTTTTGCCTTTGTACCCTCATAATAGTTTATAATCACCAACTTTCACATGTTTATTCATCAAGAATAATATTTAACCATTGAAATAAAAAAAATAGAGAAATAATATGCATATTTTGTATTTTTCGGCTCTTCTGAAGGAGAGTTTATCGTACATCATTTTTTTTAGGGGAAATATATTTGGCCCCCCAAACTCCAAAAAAGTTTCTTGATGAATTGGCAAAAGTGGGTTAAGCGGATTGATTAGTCTCTTTAATTGATTCGATTAAATATTAATTGACACGTTTAATTGATACGTAAATAATTTATAATATGTTATTATTAGTACATGTTAATTGACGTGTCAATTCGATTAAACGGTCAATTAAATCGCTAATCGAGTCAATTAATAGTTCTAATCAATCCATTAAACCCACTTTTGCCACCTCATCAGGGCTACTTTTTGGAGTTTGGGGGCTGAATATATAACCTTTTTTTTTTACGATACATTCATTTTCAAAGATATTTTGAGAATTTTTTTCATCATAGATTAAATAAGAAATCTTAATTGTTCATTAAAGAAGAAATATTCATAAAAATAAATTTTGTGATTTATTTTTTTAAATACCCAAAATATTCTTTTAAAATTATATATGATAGAACTTCTTATTTATGAATACTAAACCTTTGTAATTAAATATAATTTTTTTTTTTCAAAAAATATTGAAGTAACAATAAAATAAAAGGGGAATTAAATGGAGAAACAACTTGAGTCCTTTCTGATTCATGGGACCCAATTATACCTGGTGGAACCCACCTCCTAAAAGTTCACCCTATAGTATTTTTATGCATCAAAAGTGCACGTATGTTTTGAAAAATATTTAATAAAATTTTCAATAATCGTAGTATATATTTTTTTAATTTATTGAGTATTTTTATTTGATAATTTCAAAACATGCATCATATTACTTTTAATTAGCATATTGATTTATATTTTTTCTTTAACAATTCTTATGTATGTGTTATATGTAATATATATTGATGTATATTAAATCATAAAAAATTCAATAATATTGTAGTATATTCATCTTATCATACTAAAAAATATGCAATGAATGCATTTAACTCCATTAAATGTATAATAATAATAATCACACACACACAATTTAATATATTCATTAACCAAATAAAAATACAACATTATCTCTCTCATTCACCAAACCCCCAAAAATCCATCCATCAAAAAATTAAACTATCTTTGTACTATAAAAATTCAATACAAAAATCAAGTCATTTTTTTGTAAAGCATTTATAATAATAAAGTCCGAGTAATTATACACAACATGTTTTCGCAACATGTTCTCATAACAGGATATTGATCCTACGTTGAATATTATATTCACACTATAAAATTAATTTAATTTAATTTAATCCACATTCTACACTTCATCATCATGCTGTCAATCATGTTGCGATAACATGTTGTGTAAAATTATTTTAAAAGTCCCATTTAGATTTCATTTGACAAAAATTGGGAGATCCATAGTATCCCTCTGTGTTAAATTACCGCATAGAGAAGATATGCGGATATCGTACATCCACCGCATTATGATAATTTATACCTTCTCTGAAGCAATTAATTTCCTTAATTACTAGATATAATTATCCCTCCAAAAAAACTTTGCAACGCCTCGCCTCCTCTCTTCCCCCCTTTTCATCTCCTTTCCTTCCTTTCTTCATCTCCATTATTTTCATTTTTATACCACCAAACCTACATAATAATATATACAAAAACTCCCTTTCGTATAGTCAATGGTGGAATAAATAATTTCATTAGAATATCTCTCTGTAAGTTCTTATTCCTTTTTGTCTCCTTATTCGGTTGTTCCCCACTTCTTACTTGGTGTAATTTTTATATTTCAACCCCTATTAGTCTATTGAAATACCATCTACGCCCTTGATTTTATACAAATCGTTAAGTAATAACAAGTGGGTTTGTAATTTATGATGTTTGATGGATAGTATTTTGTGTAATTTCATGTATTGTTATCGTGTTGATGTTTTGATTTGGTTTGAAAGCGAGTAACCCGCGCCTGAACTGAAAGAAGGGGGATTATTCAATTTGCTCCCTGAATTTTGACGATATTACATAAAATTGGTCGTAATTTTTGCTAATTTTGATTCTTGGTATATTGGGTTATCACACGATTAGTAAAAGCATCGTTCTTTGTTTGTTTTTATGGTCTAGATTTGAAGTTTGGGGGTTGCCCAGTATTTTATAATATCTGTCAAATACAGGGACCAGATTGAAATTTCGTTTAGGTCTTTATTTTAGTCTTAATTTGAACTGAGATTTTGATTTCGCTAGATTATATGGTCTTGTGTTGATCTTAATTAGTAACAAATTTGGGATTATACATATTTTTCTTCAATTGTTTGGTTTAATCAGGCACAAAAAGACCAAAATATTCATATATAGCAATGTATTAAATGACAGTTTTGCAGATTACACCCTCTCAATATTAACTTACACATACATCTCTAATGACACGAGAACGGTTTATTATATTAATTTTTGTCCTTTCAAATGATATTCATATTTGCTATATTTATCTTTGGCTCTGAACATGTCCACATACAACAAATATGCTATCTTTGTAACCAAATCTTGATGATGATAACGAATAATATTCAATTAATCATAACAATTTATTTCTAACAACTATATTATTAACGCGAGTCCAAATTCAGAATAAATAAAATGAGCGCACTGGAGAAGAAAGGCAAACAGAAAATAATGGATAAGGGAAACACAAGTGAAAATGCAATTGCAATTGCAAATGGAAATGGAAATGAAAATTTCGTCTCGTATCCTCAGCCTTTGGCGAAATACACTGACGTGATATATAATAAGGAAACTTTCATGCAAACCCTAGGCAAATTACACGCAGCCATGAAAACCAAATTCATGTAAGTCCAAACTTTAAATAATATAATATTATTTTCTTTTTTTTATTAACTTTACGCCAATTTTGTTTGCGAAACATTAATTTTATTTGTTTCCTTAATTAAATCATAATTATTTTTTAATATAATGATAGGGTGCCAATAATCGGTGGAAAAGAACTCGATCTTCATCAACTCTTCAAAGAAGTCACATCTCGAGGCGGTATCGATAAGGTCTGTATCATGTAAAGTATTAAACGTACATAATCCAGACAAAATCAAATCAAATTAAATTAAATTGAATTAAATCAAATAAAGGTGATTGAGCAAAGGAGATGGAGGGAAGTAACGGCCTCGTTCAGCTTCCCATCAACGGCCACAAACGCATCGTTTATTTTGCGCAAATATTACTACTCCTTATTGCTCCACTACGAGCAACTCTACTATTTCGGTTCAAATGGCTTCAACCCTCACTCCAACGGTACAATTCAATCATTTAAACATTTATTTATATTAATTAATAATTAATTAATTAATTGTTACAGATAACGCGTCGAGTCCTACTACGCCCAATCCATCCAGAAGGCCGCTTGCACAAGAGTCTAACCTTCAATCTAACAAACGCAAAGCCACCGATGCTGGTAAATTCATAAATTTTTCAGAAACGCCCTTCGCTTTCTCGAAATTGAAAATTTATAATAATTTTAATTTTCAGAAACATCGACACCGATGCCAGCTGCAGCGTATCCGACGGTAGTTGGAATAATCGACGGAAAATTCGAACACGGATACTTCGTGACCGTCACCGTCGGAACACAAAAGCTGCGAGGAGTATTATACCACTGCACCTCTCCGCTCCCTCCTCTCTCTCTCGAGCCGCCTCAGCCCGTCTTTTTCCGCCCCGGTCCCGGCGATGACGTCAGCGCCAGGCAGGCCAAGCCTGCCGGGGAAGGCAAGAGGAGGAGGCGGAAGAAGAGGCTGAGCAAAATGGACCCGAATCATCCTAAGCCTAATCGGAGCGGGTATAATTTCTTCTTTGCGGAGCAACATGCGAGGCTTAAACCGCTTCATCCTGGCAAGGATAGGGAGATTAGTCGCATGATTGGCGAGCTCTGGAATAGTTTGAGCGAGCATGATAAAGATGTAAGTCGAGGATTTAATTATTTTTTTATTTTTTTAAAATGATATTTATTTTATTTTTTTGTGGAATTAAAGGTGTACCAACAGAGAGGGAGAGTGGACAAGGAGAGGTACCAGAATGAATTGATGGTGTACAGAGAGAAGCAAAAGAATGGATCTACTACCGAAGTGATAAGGGATGCGGTGCCGCTAGATCAGAGACCCGGATCCGACAGTGGGGCCGAGATGACGGTACAAGGAGTCGATATGAAAATTCAAGAAGGGAACTTGGTGCTGTATAATAACGAGGATGAGAATCACGATGATAGTTTCTCGGATGGAATGGAAGATTCCGAAGAAGACGAGGAGGATAAGAGTCAGGATATGGATTCCGAGAATTCGGTAGGCGAAAGCCCGGTTTTGGTCGAGAGTGGATCTGTTGATGTGGCGGGGTCTTCTGGAGAAAAAGGGGTCGAGAATAATATGGGTTTCGAGATCAGGATGAGAGAAATGGATGTCGACGTACCGGCGGTAATTGAAGGTACGTTGAAATTGGGGGAGGAGATTAACGATAAATTGGCCAAAGGAGTCGATTTTAATGATAAATTGGTAGAGGGGGAGGCGAAATTGGGGGAGGATTTAAATGTTAAATTTGCCGAGGAGGGCCCGAAATTGGGGACGGAATTAGGCGAGAATTTGGTGGCGGGGGAGAGTAACACGGGTATTGGGTTTGGTAACCTGAACCCGGTAGTGGGGGACTTGAAAATGGTGGATGCTGAGGTTTCAAACATGGCGCAATCAGTATTTGATGCTTGAGTTTCGTCCTTAGTATAGATAGTTTTTTTTTTTATTCTTCATTTTGGTTTGTGATGTAGAAGCTCTAATTGAAATTGAAATGTTTGTTTTGTTAATTTCTAGAAGTTTTGGTGGTAATTTCTTGCTTCTCTTTTGGAAATTAAAGTTTTGGGATATATTAGTGTATCTTAACAATTAATGATTAATGGGGAAGCATTTATAACAATTTTTAATTTTTTTTTTTTTTGCAATTAATTCGTCACTCGTAAAATTACGCCTGTTTACGCATAGTGATCTAGCAGTACATCTGTCTTTCTAAATATTATCCAATGTCGAGATAAATGTTCGTAGAATATTCGTAAAATTTGTGTGTAGGAAGGGCATTTATAATGAATATTCACATTGTATAAATCGCTGAATTAGTAACAAAAAACTCTAATCCAAGTTGCTAACCCTAATTTTCACCGATTTCTACACCTATGGAAGGTAAGGTCTTCAGAACTCTTTTTTTCGCTATATCTCTTTATTTTTCGATCGATTGATCGATCGATCTGTGTGTGTGCGTGTGTGTGTGGTCGTTCGCATAATTTCTTTTGAAGTTGTTATATATTTGGCAATAAGTAGATTAAAAGACCCACATTTTCGTATTTTAGAGAATTTAATCATTTTTTCCCAATTATGGCCTGAAAACCAGTATAATAGATTATAATCTTGCTTTACACACTTTTTTTGGTTAAAATTATTAGATTTTATTGATTAATTAGAAGCAATATATATAGCAAAAGAATAACAATTAACCATAATAAGCGTCAAGTAGTATGTAATCAGACTATCAGAGATAGTAAAGAGGGCCTAAATAGTGATTTTGATATAATCGATTATTATCTTGATTTAAACACTTTTGTTGGTTAAATTGTTTGAATTTATTGACTAATCACTAATCAGAGACAGAAAAGAGGGGCTAAATAGTGATTTTGATATATAATTGAATTGGGCCTTCAAAATATATAAAATTGTTCATTTTCATGGAAGATTGGAAGGCCTGCCAGTCCCCCTAAATATGTCCCTGTTATAAGACAATAGATAGATACAATAAGATAGTATATAATTATAATAAGAGAATAAATAGGCACAAATAAACAAATATCATGTATGCACAATACTCACTTAACCAGTATATAATCTAGTTATACTGAGCATTATATAATAAATTACTATATAAATATTATTAAAAGATATATAGATAACAGAACAGCACGTTTACAGTGTATTGATAATTTGATATACACAAATAATTTATAGTTTTTTTAGAAAAATTATAATATATGGATCAATTATAAAAAATAATCAATATTAACAACCATAGGCATTGAACACTGAATCAGAGCTAGTCCTGCACAAGTAAATTCAGATTCATCCAAATCATTCTATTTTTTTTTTTTTGATGAACAGGTTAATCAAAATCTTTAAATACAGATAATTTTGCTTCTGAAAGATCAATCGAAGCAATGGCATCAGGATCTGATTCTCGATCGCACGATCCTAACGCAGAAACTAAAAATGGTACATTATTCTCTTAATTTTTTTTTTACATGTTGATTTAGTTATTGATTCTTACATCTAAGATTATCAAACTAGTCATGACAAATAATAATTAGCCGAATTATGATTTAATAATAATTAGTTTGGCATGATTCGGCGAAAGTAGTACAAAGATGGGTGACATTATGAGAAATCATCGTAGTACTAAAAATAATAATCAGTTTGAAAATCCAGAAAAAAGTTATAGTGCAGAATGATTAAATAGTTATAAATCTTACCAGTTCCATCAGTCCATTAAGCCTGTTAATAATTCTCAGTTTAATTCAAGTACTAAAATTTCCAATTTTCCTATACTTCTATCTCAGATCTTCCACCACCACTACCACCTCCTCCTCCACCGCCGCCACCATCGTCGCCACCACCACCAACACCACCACCACCATCGTCGCCACCACCACCAACACCACCGCCACCATCGTCGCCACCACCACCAACACCACCGCCACCATCGTCGCCGCCACCACCTCCACCGCCTCCACCATTTCAACTCCCTTCAACATACCCGATCATACGCGGGGTTATGACTGAGTTGCAAGACGAAGGGTTCATCATGAAGGTAATTATCGGTACGAAACTATATGAAGGCCGAATGGGGAAGAATACTAACCAGCCCCTAAAGAACATCCTGAGTAAGATTTCAACAGCTTCTCAACTCAATCGATAATATTTGTACAAATTAATAATTTGACATTATAACATGTCTCACTTGTTACAAATTCAGATCCTCATCCACTTCCGCACATCCCGCAAAAATATCCCTACATCACCGCAATCCTCAACGGTAAATTCGCAAACGGGTTCTTTGCGAGGGCGCTATTTCATTCTGCAGTTTACGTGGGCCAACTTTTCCTCGCTCCTGGCCAAGAAGTGTTTAATCAGGTCGAAGCGACGCCCAATGATCAGAATCCTAGTGGGAAAAAAAGGAAGAGGGCGGCGAAAAAGAAGGACCCGAATTGTCCTAAACGGGTCAGAAACGGGTACAATTACTTCTTCGCAAAACAGCAAGTGCTACTCAGACCAAAGCATCCCGAGACGGATCGCAGGGAAGTTAGTCGCATGATCGGAGCCATGTGGACCAACATGTCCGAAGCTGATAAGGAGGTATATATTAATATTACAACATATAATTTACTTGAACTCTACGTTGCGTATGGACCGTGTGCCGTATAATAGTTCACTATTTTCTGGTATGATCGATGTCCAAATTAGGCATGGCCTCAAGTTTTGAAGGACCAAAGCCTATCTGAATTATAACTAATCTTATCGAAACGCTATATAATTCTTATCACAAAAGAAATTATTAAAAATTAAAATCATTAAATCAAATCATGTCTAAAACAAAGATAATATAGTATTTTTTAGAAAAATCACAAAATATATGTGAACTATGATGTATTTTTACTTTTTAAATGTGTAGTCATATCTGCATGTCAATTAATTAAACCTACTAAACTTTGTTTCTTGTGGATATTAGATGTACAAGGAACAAGGCAGGCAAGACAAAGTACGGTATCTGAGAGAAATGGAAGAATACAAGAAGAGGCTGAGAGAGAATCAAGTCCTGAATGATGCGGGGCCTAGTACTCAGTCTGCAAGTGGATCCGGGTATGCGACAGAAAGCCCGCTTGCACAAGGAATACACATTGCGGGCCCCAGTACTCAGCCTGCAAGTGGTTCTCGGTCTGCAACGGCCGAGGGCACACTTGCAGAAGTAAAAGGAGGACACGCTGGCTCGGATTTGGAGGCGGGTCCGAGTTCGAAGGCCCCGGTTGGCGAATCGATGTGGCTTACGGGCTCATCGTCTAATAATTAGTTGCATTTGGATGTGATTCCATACAACAACTTGTTAGGGGTTGTCTTATGGATTTAAGAAATAAAAAGAGAGTTTGAAGTTTGTTATGTGGATTTTGTGGTAAAATTAATGATGTGGAGGATTGAGAGTATTTTGAATTTTCCAAAAATTTCAAACCTAATAAAATGAATTGTTGGTTATGAACAATTTGAAGTCTTTCACACTGTTTCCGTCACAGAAAATCTCATTTTTTGTTTAATCGGATAGTCAATTAGTTCGAAGATAAACCCTAAAGAAATTTGAAAAGTAGACCTAAAAATTAAGTTGGCTCGTGAGGAAGGAGAAAGAAGCAAAAGAGGCGAAAAGGAGAGGGAGAGAGCGGAGTGCATGTGAAGAACATAAAGGTTTGAGGGGTGGAGGTGGAAAAATTCAATTTTATTTCATTTTCATGCTATATCTCCATTAATGCACCAAGCTCCTCCTCAAAATAAGTTCATAAGTTCATTGAATCAAAGATATTAAACCCAAGCATCTCTCTCTCTCTCTCTCTCTCTCTCTCTCTCTCTCTCTCTCTCTCTCTCTCTCTCTCTGTGTGTCTAAAACCAACAAAATCTTTTTGTCTTGTTAAGGTCAGACTGGTCTTTCAGTAATCAATAATCATACTGTAACTCAAATATACCCTTAAATAAAAAAAAGGTACCTTTTATTTGCAAATAATTGTTTTTTTGAATGAATTATTAACTATAGATATATGTATTTTTTTTTTGGAGGCAGTAAAATCGGTCCAGATTTGACAATCAGTGATCTCTGTGAGAGTTTTGAAGTTTTAGTTGTTTTTTTGTGCAGTGCTTAGCTATACATACCGACAGGCTTTTGTACCGGTCTGAAAGTCAGGCTTTTGTACCGTTCTGGAGGCAGTCAGCGCACCCCCCTTAATCAATGGACCATCCGGTACAGTATCTTTACAAGTCAACCAATGTTCTTTTTTCCAGTACTTTAAATTTTCATAAAATCAAATAATGAAATATTGCAAATTGAGGGGTATCTAAGTAACACAAAGTTCTACATATATATAAGTTATGAAGATATAAATAACAAACCAAATAAGCCTATCTTATCTCCTCAACCTAAAAATATCCAGGGTTCGGGAACCGGTACGGAGATGGTTGACTACATGCTGAGCGGTGCCGACGTGGTACAGTTCGCAGACTTCGGCCCGAGACTCGCCCTCGGCAGCCCAAATGAAGACTCGTTTCTTCTTAAATCCTTCCAAACTAGCACTCCTCTAAACATTTCTTCTCCGAACATTGCGAATAACTCTCTCCCTAAGGCGATGGTCATGAATTTGGATAGTCAAGATCTAGTTAGAGAAGACGGCGCCGGGACCGGTACTGCTACGGGACCAGGTGGCGCTGTTAAGGGGAGGAGAAAGAGACCAAGAACGGCAAAGACGACCGAGGAGGTGGAGAGTCAAAGAATGACTCATATTGCCGTTGAGAGAAATCGAAGACGTCAAATGAACGAGTATCTGAGGGTTCTGAGGTCTCTCATGCCTGGTTCGTACGTTCAACGGGTACGCCACTTTTTTTGCTTGACATATTTAGTTTCTTACTTTTTTTTTTGCGATTTTGATTAAATTTTTTAATTTGATTTGTAGGGAGACCAAGCATCGATAATAGGAGGTGCAATTGAGTTCGTAAGAGAACTCGAGCAATTAATCAATTGCTTGGAATCGCAAAAAAGAAGAAGGATAATGGACTCGAGCCCTCCGAACACACTTTCAATGCCACAACAACAACCACAAATTCAAAACCCTCAACAGATCCCTCTCTATTCTCCTTTCTCCAGTGATTCAAACCCTAAAGTAGTTGACCTCGACCCGAACGGGTCACCGATGGTTCCGGAAGAAACGGCTGAGAAAAAATCTTGTATTGCTGATATAGAGGTGAGATTGTTAGGATTTGATGGGTTTATCAAGATATTAACGAGGAGAAGACCGGCTCAGCTAATACAAACCGTTGCGGCTTTGGAGGAGGAGCTTCAATTCGCCATTATGCATACTAATGTTACCACCATTGATCAGACTGTTCTATATTCCTTCACTGTTAAGGTAATTGATCATTTCATTTCTACATCCAAATTAATTACGTGACAAAGTATTTCATTTCTTGCTTGATTAATGTCCAATTAATTGACATTAAAGAATATTTTTTTCGTCCACAGATTACGACTGAAACGAGGTACACTGCAGAAGAGATAGCAAATTCCATACACCAAATGTTCGGTTTCATCGACTCGAATCCGTTGTGAAAGAGATCAAAATTCGAACTGGTGAAAGACAAATGTCAAAATATTATTGTTAGTATTATATTGGATAAGGACCCATGCATGCATGGAGAAGAAGGCAACAAGGAGAGATTTGTATTGTAGCATAAATTAATGCATCTCAATAGACCTTTTGTACCTAGTCTGTGTATGGTCTCTTGATCTTCTATGCTTAAGAAAGAAAGGGCTCCTTAAATTTGTAGTAAAGGGAATGGTAATAAAATGTATTATTATAAGGATATTTTTCTTAGAAATTTAGCATAAATACATATTGTACAATATTTATGAAATTCTTTTTTAACATTATAAAACTTTATTAGTTTTGTGTGTGTGTGTATATACTGTTGTAAATAGCTTCGCTAACATCGATATAACTTATATTATAGACAAAACGATGTGCGATGCAATGTTGTAGTTCGTTAAATCTAAATAAAATACTTTTAGATGAATTTATTCAAAAATCCAATGATTATAACTAAAAAAAATTTCATAAAAAGTTATAATAACTAAAATCACTTTTGGCCTTTCCTCTTTAGATTGAGATGTTTTGATTTTTTGGAGATGTTCGTTTTGAAACATTTTGTTAATTATTTTATAAATTTATAGTTTAATATGAATATTTTCTATTTTAAAGTTTGTTTTCTATTACATATTAATACACAATTAATTTATGTGCTACAAAATAAAGAATTCGCTATAACGCACGTTAATCGTTATTCCAACAAAAAATAATCACCACGCTACATACCGCTAAATGTTATTTACAACATTGATATATACTATAAACAACAAAGTCATAACTTCAAAATCCCAAGGAAAACATTATGGAAGTCACAATTCACGAAGCCTATATTAATAGACGCAATTTCATGTTGAGAAATGCATACTCACTACAATATTTTTGGCTTATTGGGACGGTCAAAACTGACCCAATAAGACGCCAAAACCGACCCTAAACGTTATTGGGACGGTTGGCCGATCCTATCATGCCGACCCTGACAGGCGCGACCCTGTCAGGAGCAGGCGGTCCCAATGAGGTTTTTGGGGACGGTGTGGTAATGGGGCAGGCAGTTCCTAAACGCTATTGGGCGGTTGTACTCATGTGCACGTCATTGTAAAGTCGGCTCACCCTGATCGTCTTCCTCTCGGTCTACGCACGATATTTTGCTCGGACATGATATCGACCAGCGAGATATCTCCTGCAGTTTAGCTCAATTTTTGCAGATTGTTTCGTGAAATCTCATTTGTGCTTTCATCTAAGAATCAAATTTTATCCTGATTTTGCAATCTCCTTCGTGCTTTCATTTGAGAGTCATCTCCTCAAATAAAAAAGATCTATCTGAAATTCTATCTTGGTTTTGAGAATGGTCTAATCATATGAAATTTTAGTGGCGGATCATGATTGTTTTTTGGAGGGGCCGGGGCGGGGACAGATAAAAAATATCTATAGAAATATTTGAGATTAGTTGGGGGGAAGGGGTCTGTTGCTATATACAGTGTTCAACAAAAATATTGGAGGGCAAGTCCAGCTCAAGTTTTTTTTTTGCGAATTGATCCGTGTTATAAATCTAGAGGTGGCAAATCCGGTCCGAACCCGAAAAAACCGTCCGACTCGCCCGAGGTCCGACTCGTCCGTGATCCGAAAAATTTAGAAAATTCAAACGACCGAACCCGTCCGACCCGAACCCGAGAAATCCGACCCAAAATTGACCCGGCGTGACATATTATAATTATTATTCCGACCCAACTCCACCCGAATCCGAGTTGTCCGAAACCCGATAAACCCGATCATGACAAGTCCGAACTCAAATAGTCCGAACCAAAATTGACCCGGTGTTATCATTTTTTTAAATTCAATATATTAACTAATCTCTGTAATATTATATTTATTACATTTTTCAAGAGTGAGATGGCGCCGGTGCTTTCAAGAAAAAAACGGAGACCTAAATTTGGATAATATTTTAATTTTATATCAAATATTTTGACAAAATTGATTTATAGAATCATTAAAAAAATCCGACACAACCCAAATTTGACTAACCCGAATTCCGAAAGAATCCGAATCCGGAACAAACCGCGTCCGGAAATCAACCCGAACTTGGAAACCCGACCCGACTATAATTTTCAACTCGAAATTGATCCGACCAAATATGATCCGATACGAACCCGGCTTGATCCGAATTGACTTAATCCGATGAGACCCGAACCCAAAAATTAGCCCGAAACATGTTGGGTTCAGTCCGAAACCGTCCAAACCGCCTGTTTGCCACCTCTATATAAATCTGTTTATTTTCGTATTATTGTTGACAATGATTGAAAAAGTGATAAATTTCTGAAGTTAAGTAATAAATTCATTGATGTTTTCTCGATTTTGCTCGATTTCATCTAATAATTAAGAAATGGGATGTATTTATGTTTTAGATACATTTATATTGTTTGCTTTAACTCATACTTTTTTGGTTAACATATTCCTTTTGCCTTTGATTTATTCCATTTGAGTCAGATCTACGGTACTATTTTTTTATAATTTTTTTGTTTGTATAAATATCTACAGTTTGCCTTTTATTTATACATATTATTTTGCCTTGCATATTTACTGTTTCCTTGTGTTATTTATGCTTTACTCTTTTTGTCTTTGATTTATTTCATTTTGAGTCAGATCTACGGTACTATTTTTTTTATAACTTTTTTGTTTGCATAAATATCTACGGTTTGCCTTTGATTTATACATATTAGTTTGCCTTGCATTTTTATTATTTTCTTGTGTTATTTATGCTTTACTATATTTTTTGATTTAATATATTTTTTTGTTACAATGATATCTTTATTGGTGCTTTATTGTATTTGTATAGTGCTATATTTATACTTTTTTTAAACCAATATGATCTTTTAGTATTTTTTTTACCGTTCCTTATTATATGTGTACACCGCACGAGACAAGACAAATATTCGTATGACATCTGGCCTGCAATGCATGATGTAGGTAGTATACTATAATAATTATAATTATATACATTTATATTCATAAATGTATGGTGTGTAAATCATACAATAAAATAAAGTATAAATATTAAATCTAAAAATATACACAATCTGAAAAAATACAGTTTTTGATCAACGGTAAAATTATAATTATATACATTTATACTATAATAATTATAATTATATACATTTATATTCATAAATGTATGGTGTGTAAATCATACAATAAAATAAAGTATAAATATTAAATCTAAAAATATACACAATCTGAAAAAATACAGTTTTTGATCAACGGTAAAATTGTACATATACGGATATATGAATATTATATTCATTAATTTAATTGAGTGCATAATATGATTATGCAAAGTTAAGGTCCAGAGAATGGTTCGTTCGAACGAACCTTAGACTCCATTCGAACGGACTACTACGAGTGTAATTTGGAATTACCACAAAAATGAGAAAGAGAATGGTCCGTTCGAACGGATTATTATGCTTCGTTCGAACGGACCACTTCGAGTATAAAATTATTTCATACATACTCAAGAAAAAAAGGCCCGTTCGAACTGATGCTTCAATCCGTTCGAACGGACATGTTCTTGAAAGTGTATATTGGATATACACAATCTTTGACCCAATCCTTATCATATTAAGTATAAATATGATGTTTCTCTATCCTCTAATCAGTTTAATTCAGTCTAACACTTATTCAAAGAAAACAAAGAGAGAGAGAGAGAGAGAGAGAGAGAGAGAGAGAGAGAGAGAGAGAGAGAGAAAAGAGGAGAAAAAAGTATTTTTCTTTATTAAAGAACATAATTGATCGAATCAAGCAAATTCACACATGCTTCGTCTAGGAAGTTGCGTGTGTGATCGAGAGACTACAACTCATGATGGATACGAGTAGAGGAGTTCACGTTTGTGATTCTTTTGTGATCAAACTAGGATTAGGATTTCACCAAAACCGTTTCAGTTTACCTTAAAGATGAAGAACGTGTTCAAGACGGTGTCGAGTCGTGTGGGAATGGGACGCACGTGTTGCCGGGGTGGGAGCACGATGGAAATCACAACGATGTCAAGACATGTGACGTGGGACGCACAAGAGACTGCCGGAGTGAAGAAGAAAAAAGAAGAATAAGCGCGACAACCCTTCGCACGATCGTCTGGGGAGGGGGGAAGGGTAGTCTAGGAAGAGCTATCGTGATTTTTTTTTTTAAATTGTGTGTGTGGGGGGGGGGGGGGGGGGGGGGGGGGTTGTACATAAATTTTCATTTTCATATATGCATACTACCGTTCAGAAATCTAGGGAGGAATAGATCCACCACTAATTAGAAGTGTGGAAAAACTGATTATATTTCTCATAGGAAAAATATACTATGCCCCCGAAACTAAAAAAAAAAACCCTGACCACGTGACAAGATATATTGATTAACATCATTTCTAATTATTTCAATTAAATGTTGGTTGATATATTTAATTGACACGTCAATTAATATTAGTATATGTTAACTAACGTGCCAATTCAATTAAACGATCAATTAAATTACTAATTGAGTTAATTAAAAGTACTAGTCAACCCATTTAATCCTTTCTTGTCACGTTATTAAAGATATTTTTTTGGTTGGATATATCTAGGGATGTCAATGGTGTGGATATTGCCCGAACCGACCCGAACCGTATCCGAAGAAATATCCGGATTCGAAAAAAATGTCCGGATCCGAGTGGATCCGGATATGGATCTGGTTGCTAATTTTAGGATCCAAAACCAGATTCGATATTCGATTTTGGTGCGGGGACCGGATCCGTGTTCCGGAACCGGATATTTTTAGGATCCGGATACTCGGAACCGGATTCGAGTATCCGGAACCGGATCCGGATACGTATATTATATATTATTTTTATGTATTATATTTGATATTTGTTGAAAAATCATATACAAATTAATGATTTGTGAGTGATTTAAAATCACAATAGTAAAATTACGCTTAAATATAATCATATATATCGTTCAGGTCACAAATTATATATATGATAGCTAAAAAGTAAGTTATGTTATGATAACATAGTATCCGTTTTAATATCCGAAAAAAACCGTATCCGTATCCGACAATATCCGAACCGTATCCGTATCCGTTTATTATCCGAACCGTATCCGGATTCGGGTAATTCCGTATCCGTATCCGTATCCGAAAAAAAATATGGATATGGATCTGGTATGACCACTATCCGAACCGGATCCGAACCGTTGACACCCCTAGATATATATCGGACATGCTAAGTTCTTTTGGGATACATATGAAAATTATCCTAATTTAATGTTGTCCATGCGTGGCGAATCTTTATTGGCAAATATTACTTTTCCCAAATTTCACCGTCACAATCTTTTATATCTTAATTAACACATTTATTAACATGATAATTAACAAAATAAAAAATACATAATACATAATTATTTTTATTAATTAATAAATATTAATTCTGTTAATTATATATTCGTTAATTGCGTGGTATATATTAATTATTTTATTATTTAAATGCTTTAATCAGAATATAAATGATGTAGTGGTGAAATGTGGGGCATGGTATATATGGCATTTTCTTTATAAATCTTACAAAAATGACAACAAAAAAAATATTATGGAGGCCAAACAATAGAATTATATGTTTTATAAATCTACCTAAATGACAATAAAAAAAAAAAGTTGAGTCGGAATAATAGAATTATATATTTTATATATCCTTATAGATCTAGCTACCTAAATGACAACACAATATTTTGGAGTTCACAAATCTACCTAAATAACAACACAAATATTTTGGAGGCCGAATAATATAATTTTGTATTTTATATCTTTATAGATCTGCCTAAACGACAAAACAAATATTTCGGAGGTAAAAAAATAATAATAATAGAATTTTATATTCTATAATAGCATAATATAGTAAATGAATGGTGCTATAGAGCATAGAATAGTGGTGCAATGCATGGAATTAAGCAAGCACGCCTAAAACAAGGATAGGCACTAGTCAGGGAGTTCTGGTGGCGGATAAGAGGTCTTTTATCACGTCGCCGAGATTCCTCCACATTCTCCTCACTTTAATTAATCCAATAATTAATGCTATCAATTAACAATTAATTTCATAATTATTAATTTGTATGAACCTTAATTACATATTAAATTTTTAATAATCATGAATTAATTGTTAATTCACTTTGCTAATTATGAGTTTAATTAACGTGAGAGAAATGTGGGAAAAATTGGGGTAGAAGTATAATTTCCGGGCGAATAATGTCAAATGAGGTGCCATGCATTGACCTGGCAGTATTAGTTACTTAGCAATTAGCATACAAGTGTTGGTGTTATATACGTAATACGTGCATGCTTTTCTGCACAGAGATCAGACTTATTATTCCGTGCTTGCAGGCTTCACACTTCCATGTGCATTTGTTCATGCTCAATAAATTTTTTTTGGTCTTAATTAATAATTATCATTACTATAGTCCATCTTATAAATAATACAATAAACATGTATTAATAGGTTAATGGATTCCTAGTCTAGTTAGTTGGTTAGGAAAAAAAAAACATATATCGACAAACAATAAATAGAGGACATATGAAACTTTTTTATTTATTATATAAAAAAAACATGTATAAATATTATAACATTATTGCAACGTATAATAAAGATATAAATATATTATGTACATAATAATAATAATTATATTGATTTTTTTCTTATACCCGATCCGGTCCAAAACGTGAAATCTAAAATCCATACCCAAAAAGTTAAACATGTCCCTTGCCCCTCACTCGCTTCTAAGTTGATCGGGGAAAAGAAGAAGAACAATGATGTGCACTTGCTAGAGGAGGACGAAGATGACGAGGCCGAAACTCATGACGCTCACATTCTCTCTCCCGCTTTCTCAATTTCTCTGACTAAAAAGAACAATAGTTTTTATGTATTATTATACATTGTAGTATTTATGTTTTATTTTAGTCGAAATTTGAATTATGATTATTAGGATTTTGAAAAACCTACGATATATTAACTTTTTCCGTCATTTACGACGATCGATTAATACAATTTAAATAGTAGTAAATCACCGACGAGTCTTCTTATGCCTAATCGGTGATCTTTCAGACTCGTTCTATATTTTACATGCTTTACAATGTTTGCTTACGATAATCAACTATTCATAGTAGAGATAAGTACTCATTAGATACAACATAATAACTAGGATGATACTTGTTCTATGCCGCGAGTATGTAACATTTTTATAACTTGAAAAAATATTTGTTTTTGATAAATAATTTTTTCTCTTTCATTTAAATTAATTTTAAAATTTTAACATCAAAGTTTTTTAACACAATTGTAGCGTACTTAATATCACGTCAAATTCTTAAAATGATAGTTTTGTAAGGGCTAATTATAAAAATACTTAAAACCAGTAATTTAAATTGCGGCGCAATTGCGTCGCCATAACGCAAATCGCAATAAATATTTATAAAATGCAACACCGCAACTTACTAAATACTGCCGCAATATCGGTGATCATATGTAAATTACAGTCCAAGTGCAATGAACCGCTATATCGCAATTTAAAACATTGCTTAAAACACAATAATGTGAATGTGTTCTCTTTCATTGTATTTTCCACATAATATTTCTGAATTCTTAAATAACCCCTAATTTTTGAAAATTTAAAAGAACCTCTCATCTTTTGTATACTCAAAAGGAAAATCTCTAAACATGATTTCATATTCGTAAACTTTCCTATAAAGGTTAAACTTAACTATGACTATGAATGGAGTTAAACTTTCGTTGAATTAAAATACACTTTTATTTTCCATATTTAATTTTGTTCAACTCTTTTATTTTTATTATTTATTAATTTAAAATTTCTCATAATGTTATAACATGTACTAATTTAAAATTTAAAAATAGTATTTTAACTCCAGTCGCTAAATTTATTAGCAATGAACATTAAAACTAGATGGTAAATGATATTTGCTGTCAATTTTTTTATATCGTTGTTTAATATTTATTATTATTAATAAAAAATATAAAGATGACTTGTAAGATCTAATATGAAAATAAGGGGTATTTTGGTTTAATTTTTTAACAACATCCAATGTTGAGTTGAGTTTACTCCTCTATGGGAAACCGAAAATGAAATTCCTATTTGGGATAACTAAATGGAATTTTATTTGGAGGAGTTCTTTTGAAATATCCAAAAAACGAAAGAGGTTTTTGAAATTTTAAGAAATGTGTGGGTATTTTATAATCCCTCTATTTTCTCAAATTAAAATAGCACATTTTTTAATCTTTTTATCTCGAAAAATACCCCTATTTTCTTATTTCATAAAGGAAAATGTTGTACATACACAACTCCCCTCCCCCCCATGCCTTGATGACGTGGATAGCGCTTAACACTTCAAAAATTAACACACAAATACATGATTTAACATCTTAATTTGCGCTTTTATTATCTTATGTTATGATTAAACACCCAAATAAGATGTTAAATCATAAATTTGTGTGTTAATTCTTGAGGTGTTAAGCGATATCCATGTCATCAAGGATGTTGGTGTAGGTTGGGGGATACATCACTACTCTTTCATAAAATAGACCTGTTCATTAATTTTCATGCTAGGTGACATTTTAGGCCAAGCAAAATAGACTTGTTCATCTTTGGGCTAAATCAATTATTGCCAAGTTTGTAAAACCCAAAAGATATACATCTCACTAAAATAGCAAAGCCCACAAAAATATACATATAAACTGGGCATCACTTTACAACACAAAAAAATTATGTAGATAAACTAGACATATAAGAAATCCCCCCATTAACCTTTACAAGAATATATTCACATAAACTCTCTTTTAAGGAAGTGGGAGGAACTTTGAGGTAAGGAAAATATTTCTAAATATTTACTAAGTCAAGTTTGGATGGATTTAAGGAAATGATGTGGGAATTTGAAGGTAAGAAATGTTTAGGGAATTTATATACAAATTCAAGGTAAGAAAACTCTAGGAATGTTTTTGCATTATCTCTTCTTTAATTAAGTACCAATAATTTGGTACTTAATGTTTTTTAACCGTTGGATTTGTATTGAGATTTGTGCATTCAATGATGTGCACAAACTTTCATGATCATCATGAGAAAAACACAAATCTCAATACAAATCTAATGGTTAAAAAACATTAAATATCAAATTATTGGTACTTAATTGAGTAGGGTAGCCTCCCTATTATATTATATTATATTATAATTTCTTATAATTTATATTGTTGTTTATATTATTTTAGAATATAATAGATTATATTGTATTATATTACAATTTGTTACACTTTATGTTTTATTATATTATATAATACTTTGTTAAAATTTATATTATAATATATTATTTTAGAATATAATAAATTATATTATATTATATTTATACAATAATTTGTTATAATTTATATTATAAAATATTATATTATAATATAATGTATTATAATCAGTGTTTTAAATAGCGGCGCTCTAACGACGCTATAGCGCGCTATAGATGATTTTTGGAGGTAAATGCTGCATCGCTTCGGAATTTAGCTATGTAGCGTTTTGTTCCGCTGCAACGTTACAGCGGACTGCTATAGCATGAAGCGTTCAAATATAGTGGTCGGTGCGGTGCTATAGCGTTATTATTATTATTATTATTATTATTATTATAAACATAATAATGTTAAAACTAATAATAAAAATAGTAATAATAACAATAGTAATAAAATAATGATAGTATTAATAATAGTAATAGTACAAATAATAATAATAATAATAATAATAACAATTATAATAATCATTATTATCATTACACAATAATAATAATTGTTATTAAATAATAGTAATAGTAATAATAATAATAATTATTTGTACTATTGCTATCATTGTTTTATTATTATTGTTATTATTACTATTGTTATTATTAGTTATACTTTTAACATTATTATGTTTATAATAATAATAATAATAATAATAATAATAATAATAATAATTATTATTATTATAATAATAATAATTATTATTATAGGAAGAGTAAGATAATAACAACAACAACTATTATTAGCATTATTATAATTACAATAATATAAAAATAAAAATAAAAATAAAAGTAATAATAATAATAATAATAATAATAATAATAATAATATATTTTTCTTAGAGATAAATTTTTAATTTATGTTAGTTTGTGAGGTTGATATAAATAAGCATTCAATATAATTTTATTTATAATATTGGGCCGCTAAATTATATTTATATTTATATTGTAGTATTATAAAAATAATAATTTTGATCAAAATCCGCTGCGATGGTGAAGCGGCGCTATATCGCCCGCTAACGCTAACCGCTAAATTAAACGTCAAAACGCTGCGTGTCGTTACACGCTATTTAAAACATTGATTATAATATAATTTAATTTTGTAAAGTCGAGGTTGTAGTATATTATTTTAATATATAATGGATTATATTATAATTTTATATAATTTATATTATTTTAGAATATAATAAATTATATTATATTATAGGAGGATTTATATATTTACCCTTTCTTAAACTGAAAATTACATATTTACCCTTCTTAAAATTAAAATATCATATTTACCCATTCATAAATCTAAAATATCATATTTACCGAAAAATTAAAAATCATCCAATTTCTCCGTTAAAATTAACGGTCAATTATTTTACCCTTCTAAAAATCCAAAATATTATATTTACCTTTTTCAACATAACAATATCATATTTACCCAACAAATATAACAATGTAATATCATAGATAACAATATAACCACAAAAAATACATCAATAAAATTCCAAAAGATAATCATTCTACCAATCTCAAATGACAAAAACAAAAATGTAAAAAATATAGCTTCGTTTCAAAAATATTACCATAACAAAAATTATCATTAAATTTTAGGTTGTGATTTCTTCTTGTCGAGTGAGTAAGGGTGCGTATGTTATTTTTATTATTGAGAGGGTAAATATGATATTTTCATTTTTAAATGGGTACATACGATATTTTGGATTTTTAGAAGGATAAATATGCAAAGGGTAAAATAATAATTTTAAATATTGACCGTTAAGTTTAACGAAGAAATTGGATGATTTTTAATTTTTGGGCAAATATGATATTTTCGTTTTAAGAAGAGTAAATATATAATTTTAAATTTAACAAAGGGTAAATATGTAAATCCCCCTATCTATACTATATACTAATTCAAGGGGATTTGCAGCCTCCTGGTGCAGCCACGTCACCAGGGGCCTTTTCGTAAAAAAAATATTTTTTTTTACATTTTGGTCCTTTTTATTTACAAATTGGGCCTTTTTTCGAAAAAAAATTACATTTTGGTCCTTTATATTTGCATTTTGGCCCTTCGAAGTTTTGAAATTTACATTTTAGTCCAGGGGCCTCAAATTGGTCCTATTTTTAAAAAAAAATTATATTTTGGTCCTTTTTTCACATTTTGGTCCTTTTTTATTTACAAATTGGTCCTTTTTTCGAAAAAAAATTACATTTTGGTCCTTTATATTTGCATTTTGGCCCTTCGAAGTTTTGAAATTTACATTTTGATCCTTTTTTATTTACAAATTGGTTATTTTTTCGAAAAAAAAATACATTTTGGTCCTTTTTTTTTACATTTTTGTCCTTTATATTTGCATTTTGGTCCTTCGAAGTTTTGAAATTTACATTTTAGTCCAGGGGCCTCAAATTGGTCCTATTTTTTAAAAAAAATTATATTTTGGTCCTTTTTATTTGCAGCCTCCTGGTGCAGCCACGTCACCAGGGGCCTTTTCGTAAAAAAAATATTTTGTTTTACATTTTGGTCCTTTTTTATTTACAAATTGGTCCTTTTTTCGAAAAAAAATTACATTTTGGTCCTTTTTGTTTTACATTTTGGTCCTTTATATTTGCATTTTGGCTCTTCGAAGTTTTGAAATTTACAGTTTAGTCCAGGGGCCTCAAATTGGTCCTATTTTTTAAAAAAAAATATATTTTGGTCCTTTTTTCACATTTTGGTCCTTTTTTATTTACAAATTGGTCCCTTTTTCGAAAAAAAAATATATTTTGGTCCTTTTTTTTTACATTTTGGTCCTTTATATTTGCATTTTGGCCCTTCGAAGTTTTGAAATTCACATTTTGGTCCTTTTTATTTACAAATTGGTCCTTTTTTCGACAAAAAATTACATTTTGGTCCTTTTTTTTTACATTTTTGTCCATTATATTTGCATTTTGGTCCTTCGAAGTTTTGAAATTTACATTTTAGTCCAGGGGCCTCAAATTGGTCCTATTTTAAAAAAAAAATTATATTTTGGTCCTTCGAAGTTTAAAAATTTACATTTTGGTCCTTTATTATTTTTCTTGCCTGGTGCAGCCACGTCACTAGGGGCCTATTTGAAAAAAAAAATATATTTTTTTCATTTTGGTCCTTTTTTATTTACAAATTGATCCTTTTTTCGAAAAAAAATTACATTTTGGTCCTTTTTTTTTCATTTTGGTCCTTTATATTTGCATTTTGGCCCTTCGAAGTTTTAAAATTAAATTTTAGTCCAGGGGCCTCAAATTGGTCCTATTTTTTTAAAAAAAATATATTTTGGTCCTTTTTCCACATTTTGGTCCTTTATATTTGCATTTTGGTCCTTCGAAGTTTTAAAATTTACATTTTGGTCCTTTAAAATTATAATAAGTTGAACAATATTAATAAAAGAACATCTTGCAAATATTTAAAAATAAAATATCACAAAACTATTAAAAAATACATAAAAAGAAAACTAAAATAAAAAATAGATGTTTAAATAGATATTTTCTTTGAATATATTTGCAAGATGTTTATTTATTATCATTTAATGTTAGTTTTTTTATGAATAAAGAATGTAATATTAAAATTATATAAACAAAAATGTGTAATAATTAAAATTTTTTTAAATCACTACGTGTTAAGAAGTGTTTATGAATTTTCTTAAAATTAATAAAAAATAACAAAAATAAGTTTTAATTATTACATATGAGATTTGGAGGGTATTTTGGGAAAAAAAAAAATTAATATCATCCATAAGGAGTATTTTAAAATAAAAGTTTGGTAAAGAGTTATTTTTTTTTGGAGTTTACGAAAAGATAGAGAATTTTTTATAATATCCAAAAAAAATTAGGGGGTTAAAAATATACCAAATCATGGATGTGCGAATAATCATGACATAATTTAAATTAAAGGTTCGAACGAAACGGTCAGCGATGACATCGTCAAACTTTGTTGTTGGCTGACCACACAAAGGACGAAAAATATTTTTGCTAAATATGTAGCAAAATTAAGGATTTGTGAAATTAAAAACACTCTTTTTTTCAGCAATGTTTTCTGAACTATTATGTTCTTAATAAATTTCATGACGACTCATTCGTTCTTTTTCCTTATTTTACTTATGAAGTATAAAATATAGATAATTTTTTTAGCAATAACCGTTTGAATTATTCAAGAAATCCGGCTCTTAAAATATTCAAACGATTTTTGCTACAAAATTTCACTCGCACACAACACACTAAATTACACATATAATAATAATTACAAAAAGAAAGTCACATAAACAAAATGAACAACAATTTTTTTTAACTACATTACTTATAAACCCGAACAGCCCCGCGCAATTGCGCGCGGGTAACGCTAGTATTATATAAGTAGAATGAATCAATGATACAAGTAAAAAATATAAACGCGGAAAAGGAAGGACCTTTTCGTAAAATTCATACTTCTTTCATTTTGGTCCGAAGCTTCTAGATTTCGCCTCAAGTCGGTTCTTTCCCTCTCGTACTCTAAAATTCTACGTACATGTACAAACTCGCAATAATGAAATAACCACAAAATAAAAACGACCACTACAATCCCGCCACGTCAAATGAAGTAATATTATGCAAAAGTCGACGGTCTTTATAGTTTTACAGAATCAGAGGTCAATGTCGAAGAGATAAATAGAAGCTTTCTTCCTCATGTCGTGCTGTTCTAGAATTCTCGCCTCATATTCTAAGAATTTCGTCTTCAAGCTTGAAGCTTTCGCCGGCTGTGTTCGTGAATTGCAAGAGAAGCGACAACCATGACTCATATCCTTTCTATACCATCTTGTTGTTATCGTTTTTTGTTTATTATGATTTCAATTTTTCTTTTTTGTTAAAGTAATTGAATCCAAAGCGATCTGGTTGCGTTGATTCAATTTATCCTGATCTGATCGTCCTAATTTTTGTTTAATTTAATAGATTTATTACTGGATTGATAGATCGTTCTTCAATTGACAGGAATTTGCATTGAATTGGTAGTTTTTGTCATTAGATCGGTTCAATTCAATGAACCTACAGGAAGTCAATTGCGTGGTTTCTCGATTTGGGGGAAAATTGATCGAGATTTTGGATATATTTTTATGGATATTGTTTGAATTGTAGAAAATATGGTTTATTTTCCTTAACTAGATTAGATCTTACGAGGAAGTCAGAGAGACCGAGATCGTGAGAGAGCTGCTGCTCGCAAAAATGATGGCAAGAACAAAAATGATGGCCTCACCCCTGAGCAGCGTCGAGAGAGGTAATTGTTGTTAAATCATTTTAATTAATATCCAAATTATTGGTAGATCTTCACGCAATTTTGTTAATCCCCAATTGCGTCTGTATGATTTTGACATAACAAATAAACCTGCAAAATCAAATTTACCTAAAACTGAGTTAAATTAGTCCCTGATTAACCCGTAATCATGTTACTAAACATAAATTCGACCCAATCTCACATAAACAATCTCTAATTCTCATAAATAATTCGAACGTTATCGTTTATTCTGTTTAAGGGATAAGAAAGCCCTCGAGGAAAAAAATGCTAAAAAGGCGGCTCAGGCCTCTGGAGGGGGAGGAGGAGCCACAGAAGATAAAGGTACCAAGAAAGGGAGTACAAGTACCGGCACCACCACTAAGAAGTAACTGGCGAAATAAAGAGATCCAACATTGTTCGAATTTTTCAAAATTCAAAAGTTTCAATTTCGAGATGTCCACCATTTGTGTAATTCTTTTTTTTTATTTCTTTTCATCGAGTGGTGGTGTCTCGGTGTGCGATGATTTGAGTGTTTTTGAGCCGTTGGATCTATTGATTGTAATCATATTGTGCAATGGATGCGAATGTGAGTTAAATTAATATTGTTGGCAATAACGTCTTTCTCCGGTGATAACATTGGTTTGGTAATAATAATATTTGATTCCGCGATAGTATATTAATTTTATTGGTAATAAATCATTTAGTCTCGATTTAGATAATTTTAATGGTAATATCATCTTGTAAATTCTATTTATTACAAACATATAATTAATCTAACAAATCACTACATTGATTGGTTGTTTCATCTAGAAGATGCTTCAAAATATGTTCGTGCAAATGTTGTATAAATACGGTCAATAATTGTTTATTTATATTATATAATCGTATCAGCATGTTAAGCAAATATACTGAGAGCATTTTTTTTGTATATTTTAAGAAAAAAGATATTCAGCAATTATTACAAAATTGATGCAAATCGTATTGCTTATTAACAAATAAGGATTAATCATGAGATCCAAATAACTTGTTTTTGAGATGGTTTGGATCGAATCTTTGCCTACGTAATTTTACACCAAATTATACAAACACTAAGAAAGTTTTCAATTCGATTCATATCAATCTTTTTACGTTTTGAGGAGTTCAAATAACGTGTTTTTAGATCATTTGTATCGTATCTTTCACTACGTAACTTTTCACCAAATTTTACAAACACTAAGAAATTTTGTTTTTCGATTCATAACAATCTAATAACTCTCTGAGGAGCCCAAATAATTTGTTTTTGAAATGGTTTGGATTGAATCTTTTACTACGCAATTTTGCATCAAATTGTACACACACTAAGAAATTTTGTTTTTTGATTGATAACAATCTTATAACTCTCTGAGGAGCCCAAATAACTTGTGTTTTAGATGGTTTCGATCGTATCTTTTACTACGTAACTTTTCACCAAATTGTACAAACACTAAGAAAGTTTTCTTTTCGATTCATAGCAATCTTTTTACGTTTTGACGAGTTCAAATAACGTGTTTTTAGATCATTTATATCGTATCCTTTACTACATAACTTTTCACCAAATTTTACAAACACAAATAAAGTTTGTTTTCGATTCATACCATTCTTTTAACGCTATGAGGAGTACAAATAACGTGTTTTGAGATGGTTTGGATCGAATCTTTTACTACGTAACTTTACACCAATTTGTACAAACACTATGAAAGTTTTCTTTTCGATTCATAGCAATCTTTTTACGTTTTGAGGAGTTCAAATAACGTGTTTTAGATCATTTGTATCGTATCTTTTACTACATAACTTTTCACCAAATTTTAAAAACACTAAGAAAGTTTGTTTTTCGATTCATAAAAATCTTTTAACGCCCTGGGGAATCCAAATAACATGTTTTTTAGATAGTTTGGATCGAATCTCTTACTACGTAACTTTTCACCAAATTGTACAAACACTAAGAAAGTTTTCTTTTCGATTCATAACAATCTTTTTACGCTTTGAAGAGTTCAAATAACGTGTTTATTGATCATTTGTATCGTATCTTTCACGACGTAACTTTTCACCAAATTTTACAAACACTAATATTTTTTTTTTCTTCGATTCATAACAATCTTATAACTCTCTGAGGAGTCCAAATAACATGTTTTTTAGATGGTTTGGATCGAATCTCTTACTACGCAAGTTTTCACCAAATTGTACAAACACTAAGAAAGTTTTCATTTCGATTCATAGCAATTTTTTTACGCTTTGAGGAGTTCAAATAACGTGTTTTCAGATCAATTGTATCGTATCTTTTACTACATAACTTTTCACCAAATTTTAAAAACACGAAGAAAGTTTGTTTTTCGATTCATAACAAACTTTTAACGCTATGAGGAGTCCAAATAACATGTTTTTTAGATGGTTTGGATCGAATCTCGTACTACGCAACTTTTCACCAAATTGTACAAACACTAAGAAAATTTTCTTTTCGATTCATAGCAATCTTTTTACGTTTTGAGGAGTTTAAATAATGTGTTTTTAGATCATTTGTATCGTATCTTTTACTACATAACTTTTCACCAAATTTTACAAACACTTAGAAAGTTTGTTTTTCGATTCATACCATTCTTTTAACGCTACGAGGAGTCCAAATAACGTGTTTTGAGATGGTTTGGATCGAATGTTTCACTACGTAAATTTTCACCAAATTTCACAAACACTAAGAATGTTTCCTATTCGATTCATAGAAATCTTTTTACGTTTTGAGGAGTTCAAATAACGTGTTTTTAGATCGTTTGTATCGTATCTTTCACTACGTAACTTTTCCCCACATTTTACAAACACTAAGAAAGTTTGTTTGTGATGTGAGGCAAATAAGGCACAAATTTAATGCTTAATTTGGGGATTTTAGCCCTTGTGAAGAACAATTCTATATACTTTATTAATCATATTTGAGATAACATGAATATTTCTTCACTAAGTGTGTTTTATTGCTTAATCACAGAAATTAGAAGGAATTTCTGGGAATTTGGAGAGTGTAGTTGTCTCCAACACGTCAAGAGGAGTGAAAACGATATATTATACCGATACATTCGGTACATGAATAAGACGGGAGGCAAACAATCATCATGATACAAACTTACACAAAAGTCTACACGAAAACCACTCAATCCTTAGCCCTTATCCTGCCCACCTACCTTTGGTGGGAATTAGCTCCTTACCCCCAATCCTCTCCACCAACTCGTGGCCAATAAGAAGACTCCATGAGTACTATAAATATGACCACAAGGGCCACGAGTTTGGTACGCTCTTTTTACGCTCTTTTATGCCCATTCTCTCTCTCTCTCTCTCTCTCTCTCTCTCTCTCTCTCTCTCTCTCTCTCTCTCTCTCTCTCTCTCTCTCTCTCTCTCTCTCTCTCTCCCTCTTAAGCAAGTCCAAGAACCTTCAAGAACACGCAAGAATTGCAATTACGAACGATAATTCCCTAAAATCGATCACCGAATAGAAGATCACTTCATTCGGTGAATTGGTTTACACTTCGACGAAGATCGAGTTGCGAGGATTAAGGTGGAGCTTTCTTCATCCGAATCCGCGCAAGCAAGGAGTCAAGCTTACTCTATTCCACTCGGGAGCTTTCTTCCAATTGGACTTCTTGCAAATCTCGAGTTCACTCAACCGGTACGAAGCTCTCTTCTATTGGCGGGTGGATTGGTACGAAAGGAACGTGTTGTGCGAGTTGTCTAGCTCACTAGCATCTCAAAACAACAAGGAAGGCATCCAAGACGAGACTCGGAGCTCACTTCATCTCTCTAGGTGTTTTCTTTCCTTTCTTGAAATTCTTGTAGTTTAAATTTGAATTGGATTTGTGTAAAGAATTCTCGGTTTAATGAATCTTTAGTTCTTGTTTACTTGAATCGAATCCTTGTTGGTGTTTTTACTTGATCTTTTGCTTTTAATTACTGCCTTGAACTTAGTTTGAATCTCCCTTAGTTCAATCTTAAATCAACCTTCAATTCAATCCTCAATTCAAATTACAATTTCGAAATCCAGAACAAGTTCCGTTGTAACGGAATCCAACTTGCGTTGTAACGGACACTTCGGTTTGTACCTGACTTTCAGTCTGTTGGTACTCCGTTGTAACGCACTTTACTTCCGTTGTAACGGACCAGCGAGGAAAAGCATTCAATATCACTCATACTAGTGCGTTGTAACGGACATAAGAGTTCGTTGTAACGGATCAACCAATTCGTTATAACGCTACTCCTATCCGTTATAACGGACTACCTCTTTCCGTTATAACGGAACTTCCTCCGTTGTAACGGACCTTCATATCAATTCCTTCGTTAACATTACCCTAATGTCCGTTGTAACGGAACCTACTTCCGTTGTAACGGACTACCTTCTGTGAATTTTCTTTGTTATTTTTCATCTAGTTTTGATTTAATCTTTGACGCAATTGCTCCCCGTGGAACGAATCTATACATTTGCCACTGTACAAACATAGATTACAAATTTTGTTGATTGTTCGGGTTTTAACACAACGACATATTAAGAACACGCCAAAATCCCGCTCATCAAATGGCGCCGCTGCCGGGGAGCGGTGTTTAAGTCAATATTTTAGATCAAAATTTGAGATTTAAATTCATAAATTTGTTTACTCACTTCATTGTTTTGATGTGAGACAAATAAGGCACAAATTTAATGGTTAATTTGGGGATTTTAGCCCTTGTGAAGAACAATTCTATATACTTTATTAATCATATTTGATATAACATGAATATTTCTTCACTAAGTGTGTTTTATTGCTTAATCACAGGAATTAGAAGGAATTTATGGGAATTTGGAGAGTGTAGTTGTCTCCAACACGTCAAGAGGAGTGAAAACGATATATTATACCGATACATTCGGTACATGAATAAGGCGGGAGGCAAACAATTATCATGATACAAACTTACACAAAAGTCTACACGAAAACCACTCAATCCTTAGCCCTTATCCTGCCCACCTACCTTTGGTGGGAATTACCTCCTTACCCCCAATCCTCTCCACCAACTCGTGGCCAATAAGAAGACTCCATGAGTGCTATAAATATGACCACAAGGGCCACGAGTTTGGGACGCTCTTTTATGCCCATTCTCTCTCTCTCTCTCTCCCTCTCCCTCTCCCTCTCCCTCTCTCTCTCTCTCTCTCTCTCTCTCTCTCTCTCTCTCTCTCTCTCTCTCTCTCTCTCTCTCTCAAGCAAGTCCAAGAACCTTCAAGAACACGCAAGAATTGCAAATACGAACCGATAATTCTCTAAAATCGATTACCGAATAGAAGCTCACTTCATTCGGTGAATTGGTTTACACTTCGACGAAGATCGAGTTGCGAGGATTGAGGTGGAGCTTTCTTCATCCGAATCCGCGCAAGCAAGGAGTCAAGCTTACTCTATTCCACTCGGGAGCTTTCTTCCAATTGGACTTCTTGCAAATCTCGAGTTCACTCAACCGGTACGAAGCTCTCTTCAATTGGCGGGTGGATTGGTACGAAAGGAACGTGTTGTGCGAGTTGTCTAGCTCACTAGCATCTCAAAACAACAAGGAAGGCATTCAAGACGAGACTCAGAGCTCACTTCATCTCTCTAGGTGTTTTCTTTCCTTTCTTGTAATTCTTGTAGTCTAAATTCGAATTGGATTTGTGTAAATAATTCGTGGTTTAATAACTCTTTTGCTTTTGAAATCTTCTTTGTTCGTTTGTGTGATCTTAGTGCTTGTTACTTAGTTTAATTACTTCTAAAATTTGAATAAAAAACAAACCATCAAACTGCTCCCAAATCAAATCTCAAATCAGAAATCCAGAACTACTTCCGTTATAACGAAACTCACATTGAGTTACAACGGACTGGACGGTTTGGACCTCACATTCAGTTAGTTAGAACTCCGTTGTAACGCACCTAGAGTTCCGTTGTAACGGACTAGCCAGAATTTCTACTCAAAAGAATCAATACAAGTGCGTTGTAACGGACATCTCGGTCCGTTGTAACGGACTAACCAATCCGTTGCAACACAACCACTGTTCGTTATAACGGACAAATATAGTGCGTTATAACGGAGTTTTATCCGTTGTAACGGACGTTCATCTCACACCTAGTGCCAGAAAATTCACTCAAGTCCGTTGTAACGGAACCTTCTTCCGTTGTAACGTACTACCTTCTGTGAATTTTCTGTGTTATTTCTCCTCTAGTTTTGATTTAATCTTTGACACAATTGCTCCCCGTGGAACGAATCTATACATTTTCCACTGTACACACATAGATTACAAATTTAGTTGATTGAATCGGGTTTTCGAATACAACGATAATTTTACACACCAAAAACCCGCTCATCATGTTTCTTTTGTGACAATCTAGGTGAAGGAAGAAAGCTTTATGCACAACACAAGATCACGAAAAGGCGAATTACTTCCATTTGTCAAAGAAATCGAAAGAAGGAATAAGAGCTCCAAGAAGGGAAAGGAACCGAAACAAGAAGATCAAGAAGAGCCTCAAACTCAAAATCAAACTCTTTCTTCTCTCTCTACTCCTTTAATTTTCAATATGGGTGATGAACCAAGAGCTCCAAGGCCAAAAACCTTGAGAGAATTAGTAGCACCTAGGAATGTGGAAGATAATTATAATTTTATTAGGCCCAATATACCGAATTTCAAAGCGGATCCGAGCATTATAGGCTCATTGCCTATTTTTCACGGAAAAGCCACGGAAAACCCTCATAAACACTTAAAGGATTTCAAGATTCAACTAAACATATATTCGAATTATGAAGCTTTTAGTGACATTCTTCTTCTTCTTTTTCCTTACTCATTAGGTGAAGGACCTAAGGATTGGTTCTACACGCTTAGAGGCCCTCTCGCATTCAATGAAGTAGCAAACCTCTTCAAGGAGAGGTACTATTCGGCCTCTCGATTGGCGGCTATAAGGCGAGAACTTTTGGCGATGACGCAAAAACCGAACGAAGCATTCCATGAATACTACGATCGTTTCATGCGCTTGAAAGAAGAATGCCCAAGCCATAGTGTGGAACCCCAATACCTCTACGAACAATTCATTAACGGTCTCGGCTACTCGGAGAGCCAATTCCTCAACGCATCTGCGGAGGGAAGTATCTCCAACAAGGATCTCGAAGAAATTAAGAAGTTGCTAGAGCTCATGGCAACCAATTCGCAGTCGAGGAAGAACGTGGAATACCGACCTCAATGTCGACGTGCTTAACAACAAACTAGAGATCATAATGAAAGCTTTGAGCAAGGAAGAAACCAAGAATTGTGGGGTTTGTAATGCTAGTGCTCACTACACGGACGAATGCCCAAGCTTAGTCGAAGACGTAAACGCCGCGTACAAGAAGTTCGAGCCCTCCAATTCGTACAATCCAAACCTTCGCAATCATCCGAACTTCTCATGGTCAAATACGAACAACGCTCAACCCGATCCGTATCGCCAACCGTTTACAAAGCCGGCCACGTACCAACACCCGAACGCTTCACAATCGGTACCAAAACCGGTACAAGGACAAGAGTTCGATATGAAGGCGATGATGGACGGTCTAACCTCTATAATCAAGCAAGAAGTCGGGGGAATCAACAAAACCGTGGAGTCGATCAAGCAAGATGTGACAAGTTTACGACAAGAATTAAAAAGCGAAATCGCGAACACGAATCGCCATGTGGGAAGCTTGGAGACCCAACTCACCCAAATCGCCACTCGAGTAAACGTAATCAAATCTCAAGGTACATCTCGACTCCAATCTCAATCGTTGGCTCATTCCGAGCAAAGGCATGTGAACGCAATATCGCTCCGAAGCGGTAAAGAGGTGGGTGAAAGTTCGAAGAGCAAGGAGGTACAAGAAGAAAAGGAACTTGAGGTACCGGTACCGAAAGAGAGTCCGACTCAAGCCACGAAGATACCAACTCGAGAACTAGAACCCGAATCGACTCAAGTCAAGCCACCTTTCCCGAGTCGTCTCCCAAAGCCGACCGAATCAAACAACGGCGTGCTTGCCATGTTAAAGAAAGTGGAGGTAAACATACCTCTACTTCAAGCAATCAAGGAAGTGCCTCGTTTGGCAAAATACCTCAAGGCGTTGTGCACGAATAAAAGAAAAACAAAAGGAGATGAGTTGATTAGTGTGGGGGAGAGTGTTTCGGCGATCTTGAGACTCCCCCAAAAGCACAAATATCCGGGGGTGTTCGCTATCCCTTGCAAAATCGGGCAACATGAATTGCCGAAATGCATGCTTGATTTGGGCGCTTCAATAAATGTGATGCCATACTCGATATTCAAGACTCTCGATCTAGCCCCCCTTGATGATACTCAAGTTGTGATCCAATTGGCCGATCGGTCCACGACTCGACCGGTTGGAGTGATTGAGGACGTGTTAGTAACCGTTAATGGGTTGCTATTCCCCGCGGACTTCTACGTTTTGGACATGAATGAGGGGAATAGCGATTCAACCCCGATTCTCCTTGGACGGCCATTTTTGAAGACGGCACGCACAAAGATCGATGTACACGCGGGAGAGCTCACAATGGAGTTCGATGATGAGGTAATCAAATTCAATATTTTTGACAAACTAAAGGAACCCATTGTAGGTACACTCAACTTAAGCGCTATGGACGTGATCGACGATTGTGTACAAAAGGTCATGGATAGCTCATTCGAAAACCTTCAATGGAGCTCGAACCCACTATTCGAAGAATTTGAAGGATATGACAATCCTACATTCGAGATAGAGCAGGATTTGGAAGAAGAACAAAGCATAGATCAAGCACTCTTTCTAAGAGACCTCGAGATTCCGATGAAGAGAACTCCACCTTCCACCGAACAAGCTCCAAGGTTAGATCTAAAATCACTACCTTTTGGACTAAAATACGTGTTTTTGGATGAAGCGGAAACTTTGCCGGTGATAATCGCCTCGAATCTAACAAGGGAGCAAGAAGAAAAACTCCTCGAAGTGCTCAAAAGGAATAAGAAGGCTTTCGGGTGGACACTCTCCGACATTCCGGGCATCTCCCCCTCCATGTGCACACACCGAATCCTTCTCGAGGACGGAGCAAAACCATCGCGCGAACCTCAAAGGCGGCTCAATCCGCCCATGATGGAAGTAGTGAAAAAAGAGGTGATCAAGTTGTTGGACGCGGGGATCATTTACCCCATTACCGACTCAAGATGGGTCTCACCCATACACGTAGTACCAAAGAAAACGGGGATTACAATTGTTGAGAACGATGAAGGCGATCAAGTACCGACTCGAGTTCAAAACGGGTGGTGGATTTGCATCGATTACAAAAAACTCAATAAGGCGACGAAAAAGGACCACTTCCCGCTTCCATTCATTGATCAAATGCTAGAAAGACTCGCGGGAAATCCGTTTTATTGCTTCCTCGATGGATTCTCGGGCTACTTTCAAATACCGATCGCACCCGAAGATCAAGAGAAGACCACATTCACGTGCCCGTTTGGTACCTTCGCGTACCGACGCATGCCGTTCGGGCTATGTAATGCTCCGGGTACTTTCCAATGGTGTATGCTTTCTATTTTCTCCGATTATATTTTCAAATTTATAGAAGTCTTTATGGATGACTTTTCGGTGTTTGGTGACTCATTTGAATCATGTTTAAGCCACTTGTGACAAATACTCGAAAGGTGCATCGAAGCTAACCTTGTTTTATACTATGAGAAATGCCACTTCATGGTGAGCAATGGAATTGTACTAGGTCATTTAATCTCGGAGAAAGGAATGGAAGTCGACAAGGCAAAAATCGACGTAATCAAGACGCTTCCGTATCCAAAGACGGTGAAAGACGTGCGATCCTTTCTCGGCCATGCGGGATTCTATAGGCGCTTCATCAAAGACTTCTCGAAAATCTCGCAACCAATGTACCAACTTCTCCAAAAAGATGCAAAATTCGAGTTCAATGCAAAGTGCAAGGAGGCTTTCGACAATCTCAAGGAAAGGCTTTGCTCCGCGCCAATCATCAAGTCGCCAAATTGGGAGCTACCATTCGAAATCATGTGTGACGCAAGCGACACAAGTGTGGGAGCGGTACTCGGCCAAAGAATTGGGAAGGACCCGCATGTGATTGCCTATGCCTCGAAAACCCTCGACAATGCCCAACGAAACTACACCACCACCGAAAAAGAACTCCTCACAATTGTGTTTGCATTGGAGAAATTTCGCTCTTATCTTTTAGGTACGAAGGTGATAGTCTTCTCGGACCACGGCGCATTGAGACATTTGATGAAGAAGAAGGAGTGCAAACCGAGATTGCTTCGATGGATCCTTTTACTTCAAGAATTCGACCTCGAAATCAAGGACAAAAAGGGATGCGAGAATCTCGTGGTGGATCACCTAAGCCGGCTTCCATGGATTGAAGACGATTTCGTACCAATTCGACAAAAATTCCCCGAAGAGCATGTCCTCGCGGCCCGAGTCGAATTACCTTGGTACGCCGATCTCGTTAACTACATGGTGACAAAAGAATTCCCCCCGAATCTCTCCAAGTCTCAACGCGATAAAATGAAAAGCAATGCTCGATTCTACATTTGGGAAGACCCGATCTTATTTCGAACTTGCGCCGATCAAGTAATTCGAAAATGTGTTCACCAAAATGAGGTACAATCTATCCTTTCTTTTTGTCATACTTTACAATGTGGTGGACACTTTGGTATAGCACGTACCACACACAAGGTACAAGAATGTGGATTTTATTGGCCTACCTTACATAAAGATGTTGCAAACTTTGTAAAGAATTGTGAAAATTGCCAAAAGACGGGGAACTTGAGCCGTAGAAATCAAATGCCCCTCAATTCAATCTATGTGTGTGAGCCATTCGATGTTTGGGGCATTGATTTCATGGGCCCGTTTCCATCGTCTTTTGGCTTTACTTACATCTTGTTGTGTGTAGATTACGTGACCAAATGGGTAGAGGCGGTACCCACCAAGCATGCGGATTCGAAAACGGTGGTGGACTTTTTGAAGAAGAATATCTTTCAACGATCCGGCATACCAAGAGTACTAATAAGCGATCGAGGCTCCCATTTTTGCAATCGATATCTCCAAAGCCTCCTCGAAAAATACCATGTGAGCCATCGAACCTCAACCGCGTATCATCCTCAAACAAACGGCCAAGCGGAGGTTTCGAACCGAGAAATCAAGTCCATTTTGGAGAAAGTTGTGAACCTGACACGTAAAGATTGGAGTGCTCGACTAGGCGACGCACTTTGGGCATATCGTACCGCCTTCAAAACGCCAATAGGTATGACTCCTTTCAAACTCGTGTACGGAAAAGTGTGCCATTTACCGGTCGAGTTAGAGCACAAGGCCTTTTGGGCGATCAAGCAATTCGCCCTCGACTACCCAAAGGACGCATCGGCGCGTAAGCTCCAATTACTCGAGCTAGAAGAATTCCGGCAAGAGGCCTACGACAATTCGAGCTTGTGCAAGGCAAGGGCCAAAAGATTTCATGACCGAATGATTCAAAAGAAAGATTTTCATGTGGGGGAAAGAGTGTTGTTATTCAACTCTCGTCTCAAACTTTTCCCCGGGAAACTTCGGTCCCGATGGATCGGCCCATTTGTGGTCACCAATGTGACTACATTTGGGGTTGTCGAAATTCGAAGCGAGGAAACGAACAAAACGTTCAAGGTAAACGGCCATCGACTCAAGCACTACCATGCAAACTTCGAAACCGGGTGGATGGAGGCCAAACTCTAGAGCCCAACGACACCTCACAATGATGAGCTCGGCCAAGTCGAGCTCAAGACGTTAAACAAGAGCGCTAGCCAGGGAGGCACGCCCACGCATCAAAGGTTGTATCTCTCCATTATCCCTCTTTTTGAAATTTTCGATTTTTTATACTTGAGGACAAGTAATCTCTAAGTGTGTGTGTGTGGGGGGGGGGGGGGGGGTAACATACAATCTTTGACCTGTATGAGCCCAATTAAAAATTTAAAAATCAGGGAAAAATTGAATTTTTTTGATCTGGCTAGCAACTCCGTTGTAACGGACCTCAATGTCCGTTATAACGGACTATATAGAAATTTGAAAATCTGGTTGGCGCCAGACATTCCGTTGTAACGAAGGCAAACTCCGTTGTAACGGAGTAAAAATACCGTTGCAACGGACACGAAAAACACATGAAATTGCGTTGCAACAGTAAATTCACGAAATTTGCCAGAACTATGTCCGTTGTAACGGACCTCAATGTCCGTTGCAACGGACTTGCTCAGAATTTTCAAAATTTGTTACGGCTAGTTCTCCGTTATAACGCAGTTAGTACGTTGTAACGGACCTCAATGTCCGTTGTAACGGAATAGTTTCTGGCATGTTTCCTCTTCTAATTGAAATTTTCGAATATTTAACATTATTTTTGAACCCTGAGCATCAATAATAATCAAGTCAAGCATAAAATGCATAAAAAGATTTTTCTCCACTTCATTGAATTAAATTGTTGGTTTTTAAACGAATTTTCACCGAACCACCATGTTTACTCTCAAAATTTTAATGTACATAATATTTGAAGAATTTTGGTTGAGATCTTTAAGAGATTCTTTCGGGGATTCAAGCCCTAATCAATATTTTCACAAATTAATGAGTTTTTGACAATTTGACCGATCCTCGATTTACATGACGCACCATTTTCAATAAATAAACCCATTTAGAACTTGGAAGTTCTAAAAAGTTTTGTTTGAACCAAATTAGTAAGTTTTGCTTGAATCTAAAATATGACCATTTGCACTTAAAGAGCTCGACCGTTCATGGGGATTCGAAATTACACTAACGGGAACCAATTTGCGCTCAAAGCTTGATTCGATGAGCTCATGCACCTTGATTAAGTAATGAGTGGTGTGAGTCATGACCACTTGTTGGCTAAAGGGGTGCATGAGTCGTAGTAAACCAAAGTAGCCTGTTCTTGGTGTGAGTCATGATCAAGAGTCGATGCGAAAAAGTTTTATACAATCACGGATTAAAGCGCTTGCGATTGTCGAGTCCGTGCGATTGATTAACTAATGAGTGGTGTGAGTCATGACCACTTGTTGGCTAAAGATTGCGCGGATCCATGGGGTTTACTAAGTAATGAGTGGTGTGAGTCATGACCACTTGTTATCCCAAAGGACACACATGGGGACCATCGAAAGCAATAACGAAGAAAAGAAAAGAAATAAAAAGAACAAAAGAAAAGAAGAAAAGAAATAAAAGAATAAAAAGGAAAGAAAAGGAGTTATAAAATCGAGCGCAAGTTGGGAAAATTTAGTAGAAATCGAAAAAACACGTTATTTGAACTCCTCGAAGCGTTAAAATCTTGTTTTGAATTGAAAAACAAACTTACTTAGTGTTTGTGAAATTTGGTGAAAACTTATGTAGTAAAAGATACGATGCAAATCATCTAAAAACAAGTTATTTGAACTCCTCAAAGCGTTAAAATCTTGTTTTGAATCGAAAAACAAACTTACTTAGTGTTTGTAAAATTTGGTGAAATGTTATGTAGTAAAAGATACGATGCATATGATCTAAAAACAAGTTATTTGAACTCCTCAAAGCGTTAAAATCTTGTTTTGAATCGAAAAACAAACTTACTTACTGTTTGTAAAATTTGGTGAAAAGTTATGTAGTAAAAGATACGATGCAAATGATCTAAAAACAAGTTATTTGAACTCCTCAAAGCGTTAAAATCTTGTTTTGAATCGAAAAACAAACTTACTTAGTGTTTGTGAAATTTGGTGAAAAGTTATGTAGTAAAAGATACGATGCAATTGATCTAAAAACACGTTATTTGAACTCCTCAAAGCGTTAAAATCTTGTTTTGAATCGAAAAACAAACTTTCTTAGTGTTTATGAAATTTGGTGAAAAGTTACGTAGTAAAAGATACAATACAATTGATCTAAAAACACGTCATTTGAACTCCTCAAAGCGTTAAAATCTTGTTTTGAATCGAAAAACAAACTTACTTAGTTTTTGTGAAATTTATTGAAAAGTTACGTAGTAAAAGATACGATACAAATGATCTAAAAACACGTTATTTGAACTCCTCAAAGCGTTAAAATCTTGTTTTGAATCGAAAAACAAACTTACTTAGGGTTTGTAAAATTTGGTGAAAAGTTATGTAGTAAAAGATACGATGCAAATGATCTAAAAACAAGTTATTTGAACTCCCCTCAAAGCGTTAAAATCTTGTTTTGAATCGAAAAACAAACTTACTTAGTGTTTGTAAAATTTGGTGAAATGTTATGTAGTAAAAGATACGATGCAATTGATCTAAAAACACGTTATTTGAACTCCTCAAAGCGTTAAAATCTTGTTTTGAATCGAAAAAACAAATTTTCTTAGTGTTTGTGAAATTTGGTGAAAAGTTACGTAGTAAAAGATACGATAAAATTGATCTAAAAACACGTTATTTGAACTCCTCAAAGCGTTAAAATCTGGTTTTGAATCGAAAAATAAACTTACTTAGTGTTTGTAAAATTTGGTGAAAAGTTATGTAGTAAAAGATACGATGCAAATAATCTAAAAACAAGTTATTTGTACTCCTCAAAGCGTTAAAATCTTGTTTTGAATCGAAAAACAAACTTACTTAGTGTTTGTGAAATTTGGTGAAAAGTTATGTAGTAAAAGATACGATACAAATGAATAAAAACACGTTATTTGAACTCCTCGAAGCGTTAAAATCTTGTTTTGAATTGAAAAACAAACTTACTTAGTGTTTGTGAAATTTGGTGAAAACTTATGTAGTAAAAGATACGATGCAAATCATCTAAAAACAAGTTATTTGAACTCCTCAAAGCGTTAAAATCTTGTTTTGAATCGAAAAACAAACTTACTTAGTGTTTGTAAAATTTGGTGAAATGTTATGTAGTAAAAGATACGATGCATATGATCTAAAAACAAGTTATTTGAACTCCTCAAAGCGTTAAAATCTTGTTTTGAATCGAAAAACAAACTTACTTACTGTTTGTAAAATTTGGTGAAAAGTTATGTAGTAAAAGATAACATGCAAATGATCTAAAAACAAGTTATTTGAACTCCTCAAAGCGTTAAAATCTTGTTTTGAATCGAAAAACAAACTTACTTAGTGTTTGTGAAATTTGGTGAAAAGTTATGTAGTAAAAGATACGATGCAATTGATCTAAAAACACGTTATTTGAACTCCTCAAAGCGTTAAAATCTTGTTTTGAATCGAAAAACAAACTTTCTTAGTGTTTGTGAAATTTGGTGAAAAGTTACGTAGTAAAAGATACAATACAATTGATCTAAAAACACGTCATTTGAACTCCTCAAAGCGTTAAAATCTTGTTTTGAATCGAAAAACAAACTTACTTAGTTTTTGTGAAATTTATTGAAAAGTTACGTAGTAAAAGATACGATACAAATGATCTAAAAACACGTTATTTGAACTCCTCAAAGCGTTAAAATCTTGTTTTGAATCGAAAAACAAACTTACTTAGGGTTTGTAAAATTTGGTGAAAAGTTATGTAGTAAAAGATACGATGCAAATGATCTAAAAACAAGTTATTTGAACTCCCCTCAAAGCGTTAAAATCTTGTTTTGAATCGAAAAACAAACTAACTTAGTGTTTGTAAAATTTGGTGAAATGTTATGTAGTAAAAGATACGATGCAATTGATCTAAAAACACGTTATTTGAACTCCTCAAAGCGTTAAAATCTTGTTTTGAATCGAAAAAACAAATTTTCTTAGTGTTTGTGAAATTTGGTGAAAAGTTACGTAGTAAAAGATACGATAAAATTGATCTAAAAACACGTTATTTGAACTCCTCAAAGCGTTAAAATCTGGTTTTGAATCGAAAAATAAACTTACTTAGTGTTTGTAAAATTTGGTGAAAAGTTATGTAGTAAAAGATACGATGCAAATAATCTAAAAACAAGTTATTTGTACTCCTCAAAACGTTAAAATCATGTTTTGAATCGAAAAACAAACTTACTTAGTGTTTGTGAAATTTGGTTAAAAGTTATGTAATAGAAGATACGATACAAATGATCTAAAAACATGTTATTTCTACTCCTCAAAGCGTTAAAATCTTGTTTTGAATCGAAAAACAAACTTACTTAGTGTTTGTAAAATTTGGTGAAAAGTTATGTAGTAAAAGATAGGATGCAAATGATCTAAAAACAAGTTATTTGAACTCCTCAAAGCGTTAAAATCTTGTTTTGAATCGAAAAACAAACTTACTTAGTGTTGATACGAGGAAAATAAAGCACCTTTTTGATATCTAATTTGGGGATTTTAGCCCTTTTGAATCACAACTTTATATATACAATTGTTCATATTTGAGATAACAAGAATATTTTTCTTCACTAAGTGTGTTTTATTGATTAATTACAGGTTTTAGAAGGAAATTCTGGGAATTTGGAAAGTGTAGTTGTCTCCAACACGTCAAGAGGAATGAAAACGATATATTGTACCGATATATTCGGTACATGAATGAGACGGGAGGCAAACAATCATCATGGTAAAGACTTACACAAAAGTCCACACGAAAACCACTCAATCCTTAGCCCTTATCCTTCCCACCTACCTTTGGTGGAAATTACTTCATTACCCCCAATCCTCTCCACCAACTCGTGACCAATAAGAAGACTCCGTGAGTGCTATAAATAAGACCAAGAGGGCCACGAGTTGAGGCCCTTCTTCCCGCTCTTCGGAGCACTTTCTCTCTCTCTCTCTCTCTTCTCTCTCCCTCTCAAGAATTCCAAGAACCTCTCAAGAACTTCCAAGCACAATCAAGAACCTTCAAGATACTTCAAGATCAATCAAGAAAAATCTCTCAAGGACAAGTCGAGACAAGGGAGCTCATCCCTTCGACGAATCCTTCTCATCCTTCGAAGATCGGGCCGTGACAAGGAGCTATTCCCTACGGTGGATTTGAGAAGAAGTGCCGTGACTCGATCCGCGTTTCTTCGAAGTGATTGCGATCCGAGACAAGGGAGCTTCATCCTTTCGGGACAATCCATCACTCTCGAGACGAGGAGCAAGGATCTTTCGGTGCGAGGCAAGGAGACAAGGAGCTTCACTTCGAGGCTTTCTCAACTAGGTGTACTCCTTTTCAATTACTTGATTAATTGTTGTTTGATTGGATTTTGTTGTGTAAAGAATTCTCGGTTTAACGAATCTTTAGTTCTTTTTCTTTGCTCTAAATCTTCTTTGTTTGTTTGTGTGATTTTAGTGCTTGTTACTTAGTTTAATTACTTCTAAATTTGAATCCAAAACAAACCATCAAATTGCTCCCAAATCAAATCTCAAATCAGAAATCCAGAACTACTTCCGTTATAACGGACTCACATTGCGTTACAACGGACTAGACGGTTGGTCCTTTAATATTCAGTTGGTTATACTTCCGTTGTAACGCAACTAGAGTTCCGTTGTAACGGACTAGTCAGAATTTTTATTCAAGGGAATCAATACAAGTGCGTTGTCACGGACATCTCGGTCCGTTGTAACGGATTAACCAATCCGTTGCAACGCAACCACTGTTCGTTATAACGGACAAGTATAGTGCGTTATAACGGAGGTTCCTCCGTTGTAACGGACGTTCATCTCATTTTTAGTGACAGAATTTTCACTCAAGTCCGTTGTAACGGAACCCACTTCCGTTGTAACGGACTATCTTCTGTGAGTTTTCTTTGCTATTTCTTGTCTAGTTTTGATTCATTATTTGACGCATATACTCCTCGTGGAACGAACTTTCATATTTTCCACTATACACATATATTTTCACACTTGTTGATTGAATCGGGTTTTCGAATACAACGATAATTTTACACGCCGAAAACCCGCTCATCAAATGGCGCCGCTGCCGGGGAGTAATGTTTAAGTCAAATTTTGAATCAAACTTACAATCTAGAGTGATATTTTTAATAGATTTGATACATTTGAACTTGATATTTCACGAATTTCGAAATTTTTCTATTCTTGCAAGGTACAAGAAGTGGAGCAAGATGGATCATCAAGAAAAACCAATTTCGCTTCGGGAGTGGATACGTCTCGATAGAGCCGCAAAAGGATATCCGGACTCCATGACAAATCAAGAGGTTCACGAGCTAGAAATACAAAAATTAGAATTTCAAGAATGGGAAGAAATGGAAGAAAAGAAAGATAGAGAAGAAGACGAAGCTCGAAAATCCATGGAAGAACGAAGGCTCGGATGGCTCTCAAGTTCACCCTCAAATCAAAACGATGAATCACACACCGAGACCCTTTATCAAAATCCCATCTACAAAGCTCACCAATACGAAAACGAATCCCCATGGGGTTATGAGACACAATCCTATGCCGAAACCGCTAACAACTACTCAAACACCATGTACTCAAACCCCATATACGAACTTCCTCAAAATGAACTCGAATTTCAACATGAATTTGAATGCCAAGTACCACCATTTCAATCCCAAAACGAAGATCCAAACCAAGAATTAAAAAGATGGATGGAGGAAATGATGGCAATGATGAAAGAGATAATGGAAAAACAAGTAATCCCTCGAATGAGATGAAACAAGAAGAAGTAACCACCTCTCATCTCGAGTTTTCAAAAGAGGAGATCGTGGAGATTGAAAACGACAAGAGTTCAAGTATGGGGGGATTCGATGAAAGCATTGGAATGATCATTGAAGAAGAAAAGGTGTCATTGGATTCGACTCTCCAAAAGACGGTTCAAATCACTCCAATCGATGAAAACAAGCAAGAAGAGAAATCTACAATTCTCCAAGGTGAATTCTTTCCATATATCATCAATTTAAATTCAATTAAGAACTATGATGCTTCTCATGATAGAAATTCACCTTGTGTAGATTTATCAAGGAAATCAAATACAATCGAGACACTCACGCCTCTCACAACTCCTCTTCATCAAACTCCAAGCGATGAAGCAATTCGAAAAATTCGAAGCAAGATTGAGGAAATATTGCCGCCACTTTCGACATATGCAAAACAAGTGATACAAGCGCCGATTTCTCTCATCTCCAACATCTCAAAGGGAGTATTTCGAGGCGGTCGAAAAGTAGCGATCCATGTTAGTGCTTCGTTTAATTTTGAAGGAGGATAACATCGGCATGGTCGAGCTCGAGACCATAAACGAGAGCGCTAGCGAGGGAGGCAAACCCTCGTACCAACGGTGCAAGGACTACATGCTCAAGCTCAATTGGTACATTCCAAGATAAACCAAGAATTCCGATTCTCCATCACATCCAAAGGTTTATGCTTTTCATTCTCTCTCATTACAAGCTAATCTTGTTTCGAATTTTTGAATATGCCACTCTTTAGTGAGCAATGAAATCATATTAGGCCATCTAATCTCAAGAAAGGAAAGGAAGTCGACAAGGCGAAAATCAATGTGATCAAGATGCTTACCTCCCCAAGATCGGCAAATGATGCGTTTCCTCCGAATCTCCTCGATCAACCTCCACGAATTTCCGAGCAAATAATCGCAAAGGTGGGACCAAGACACGAGAAATGCGACAAGATGGAGACGACACCGGCAAAGGACGCGAATTCGAAATCGGTGATCGAGACGTTCAACTCCAAAAGGAAGCAAAGGTCGCGTTGGATCGACCCATTTGTGGTGACCAATGTCACACCATTTGGAGTTGTGGAGATTCGAAGCGGTGAAACGAATGAATCGTTCAAGATGAATGGAAAACGCATCGAGAAATTCTACGCAAAATTCGAAACAAGATGGATGGAGGAGCAACAAGTCAAAGACGATCAAGCACCACGCATCAAAGGTTGTGTCTCTCCTTAACTTCTTTTAATTTTTTTCTTTATTATCGCTTGAGGACAAGCGAAGGAATAAGTATGGGGGGATATACACACAGTCTTTGATTAAAAAAAAAAAAAAAAAAAAAAAAAAAAAAAAAAAAAATTTTGCAACTCGGTTGTAACGGACCTAAGGTCAGTTACAACGGAGTGCTCTCTGGAAAAATTTGTTTTTTGCTTAAAAAATTGAAAAAAATGAGCTTTTAATTGAATTTTTCGATCTTATTTTTGTTTTTTGAGCATCAAGGTTATACAAGCAAATGATTTTATGCAAGTTAAAGGTTTTTCTCCACCTCATTGAATAAATCATCGATTTTTAAACAAATTTTCACCAAAACACATCATTTTACTCTCAAGCTTGAAATTTTCACAAAATATTTGAAGGAATTGATTGAGATCTTGAAGAGATTCTTTTGGGGATTCAAACCCTAATCAATGAGTTCACTAAATTCATGAGTTTTTGACAATTTGATCAATCCTTGATTTACATGACACACCATTTTTCAATAAATAAACCCATTTTAAACTTGGAATTTCTAAAAAGTTTTGTTTGAACCAATTTAGTAAGTTTTGCTTGAATCTTAAAATTTGACCAATTGCACTTTAAGGGCCCGACCGTTCATGGGGATTCGGTAGTAAATAGATTGGACCCGCTTGTGACTTGAGATCTAAAAAAGAGAATACCGGGATGTAATTTCGTTGTATTTCGGTGCAACGGAACTCCCTGTTAAAGAAAAGATCAAATCAAAAAAAAAAAAAAACGGGATGTAATTTCGTTGTATTTCGGTACAGCGGAACTCTCGGTTAAAGAAAAGAATTGTAAACAAGCGCAATTGGGGGAATTAGTTGAAACCGAATAGGAACCAAGTACTAACGTACCGAACGGTTTAAAAGTGACAAATTACATTTAAGAAATGATTTTTGCAAAACGGAAAAATTGGTTTTCATTAATGCTTTTTCATGATAATCCTTGTGAATTGTGGAGTGAAAAGAATTGAATGATGGTGTTTAATCATCTTTTTCGGTTGAGATCAATTGCTCTAATAAACTCTTCGAATTTGTGCAATTCATTGAAAATAGATTCTAATATAACTCAAACTTATCTCTTTCAATATTAGTAATTATGAGGAGAGTAAACAATTATCTCGTGAAAATTGAGTTTTGAGATCGATGAATATAATTTCAATAAAACCTATATATGCATTTTTCTTTGTGCTTTATTTTTACGCTCATCATGATCGAGGACGATCAAAGGTTTAAGTATGGGGGTATTTGATACGAGGAAAATAAAGCACCTTTTTGATATCTAATTTGGGGATTTTAGCCCTTTTGAATCACAACTTTATATATACAATTGTTCATATTTGAGATAACAAGAATATTTCTTCACTAAGTGTGTTTTATTGATTAATTACAGGTTTTAGAAGGAAATTCTGGGAATTTGGAAAGTGTAGTTGTCTCCAACACGTCAAGAGGAATGAAAACGATATATTGTACCGATATATTCGGTACATGAATGAGACGGGAGGCAAACAATCATCATGGTAAAGACTTACACAAAAGTCCACACGAAAACCACTCAATCCTTAGCCCTTATCCTTCCCACCTACCTTTGGTGGAAATTACTTCATTACCCCCAATCCTCTCCACCAACTCGTGACCAATAAGAAGACTCCGTGAGTGCTATAAATAAGACCAAGAGGGCCACGAGTTGAGGCCCTTCTTCCCGCTCTTCGGAGCACTTTCTCTCTCTCTCTTCTCTCTCCCTCTCAAGAATTCCAAGAACCTCTCAAGAACTTCCAAGCACAATCAAGAACCTTCAAGATACTTCAAGATCAATCAAGAAAAATCTCTCAAGGACAAGTCGAGACAAGGGAGCTCATCCCTTCGACGAATCCTTCTCATCCTTCGAAGATCGGGCCGTGACAAGGAGCTATTCCCTACGGTGGATTTGAGAAGAAGTGCCGTGACTCGATCCGCGTTTCTTCGAAGTGATTGCGATCCGAGACAAGGGAGCTTCATCCTTTCGGGACAATCCATCACTCTCGAGACGAGGAGCAAGGATCTTTCGGTGCGAGGCAAGGAGACAAGGAGCTTCACTTCGAGGCTTTCTCAACTAGGTGTACTCCTTTTCAATTACTTGATTAATTGTTGTTAGATTGGATTTTGTTGTGTAAAGAATTCTCGGTTTAACGAATCTTTAGTTCTTTTTCTTTGCTCTAAATCTTCTTTGTTTGTTTGTGTGATTTTAGTGCTTGTTACTTAGTTTAATTACTTCTAAATTTGAATCCAAAACAAACCATCAAATTGCTCCCAAATCAAATCTCAAATCAGAAATCCAGAACTACTTCCGTTATAACGGACTCACATTGCGTTACAACGGACTAGACGGTTGGTCCTTTAATATTCAGTTGGTTATACTTCCGTTGTAACGCAACTAGAGTTCCGTTGTAACGGACTAGTCAGAATTTTTATTCAAGGGAATCAATACAAGTGCGTTGTCACGGACATCTCGGTCCGTTGTAACGGATTAACCAATCCGTTGCAACGCAACCACTGTTCGTTATAACGGACAAGTATAGTGCGTTATAACGGAGGTTCCTCCGTTGTAACTGACGTTCATCTCATTTTTAGTGACATAATTTTCACTCAAGTCCGTTGTAACGGAACCCACTTCCGTTGTAACGGACTATCTTCTGTGAGTTTTCTTTGCTATTTCTTGTCTAGTTTTGATTCATTATTTGACGCATATACTCCTCGTGGAACGAACTTTCATATTTTCCACTATACACATATATTTTCACACTTGTTGATTGAATCGGGTTTTCGAATACAACGATAATTTTACACGCCAAAAACCCGCTCATCAAGTGTTTGTGAAATTTGGTGAAAAGTTATGTAGTAAAAGATACGATACAAATGAATAAAAACACGTTATTTGAACTCCTCGAAGCGTTAAAATCTTGTTTTGAATTGAAAAACAAACTTACTTAGTGTTTGTGAAATTTGGTTAAAAATTATGTAATAAAAGATACGATACAAATGATCTAAAAACATGTTATTTCAACTCCTCAAAGCGTTAAAATCTTGTTTTTAATCGAAAAACAAACTTACTTAGTGTTTGTAAAATTTGGTGAAAAGTTATGTAGTAAAAGATACGATGCATATGATCTAAAAACAAGTTATTTGAACTCCTCAAAGCGTTAAAATCTTGTTTTGAATCGAAAAACAAACTTACTTACTGTTTGTAAAATTTGGTGAAAAGTTATGTAGTAAAAGATACGATGCAAATGATCTAAAAACAAGTTATTTGAACTCCTCAAAGCGTTAAAATCTTGTTTTGAATCGAAAAACAAACTTACTTAGTGTTTGTGAAATTTGGTAAAAAGTTATGTAGTAAAAGATACGATGCAATTGATCTAAAAATACGTTATTTGAACTCCTCAAAGCGTTAAAATCTTGTTTTGAATCGAAAAACAAACTTTCTTAGTGTTTGTGAAATTTGGTGAAAAGTTACGTAGTAAAAGATACAATACAATTGATCTAAAAACACGTCATTTGAACTCCTCAAAGCGTCAAAATCTTGTTTTGAATCGAAAAACAAACTTACTTAGTTTTTGTGAAATTTATTGAAAAGTTACGTTGTAAAAGATACGATACAAATGATCTAAAAACACGTTATTTGAACTCCTCAAAGCGTTAAAATCTTGTTTTGAATCGAAAAACAAACTTACTTAGGGTTTGTAAAATTTGGTGAAAAGTTATGTAGTAAAAGATACGATGCAAATGATCTAAAAACAAGTTATTTGAACTCCCCTCAAAGCGTTAAAATCTTGTTTTGAATCGAAAAACAAACTTACTTAGTGGTTTTAAAATTTGGTGAAATGTTATGTAGTAAAAGATACGATGCAATTGATCTAAAAACACGTTATTTGAACTTCTCAAAGCGTTAAAATCTTGTTTTGAATCGAAAAACAAACTTACTTAGGGTTTGTAAAATTTGGTGAAAAGTTATGTAGTAAAAGATACGATGCAAATGATCTAAAAACAAGTTATTTGAACTCCCCTCAAAGCGTTAAAATCTTATTTTGAATCGAAAAACAAACTTACTTAGTGTTTGTAAAATTTGGTGAAATGTTATGTAGTAAAAGATACGATGCAATTGATCTAAAAACACGTTATTTGAACTCCTCAAAGCGTTAAAATCTTGTTTTGAATCGAAAAACAGACTTTCTTAGTGTTTGTGAAATTTGGTAAAAAGTTACGTAGTAAAAGATACGATAAAATTGATCTAAAAACACGTTATTTGAACTCCTCAAAGCGTTAAAATCTGGTTTTGAATCGAAAAATAAACTTACTTAGTGTTTGTAAAATTTGGTGAAAAGTTATGTAGTAAAAGATACGATGCAAATAATCTAAAAACAAGTTATTTGTACTCCTCAAAGCGTTAAAATCTTGTTTTGAATCGAAAAACAAACTTACTTAGTGTTTGTGAAATTTGGTGAAAAGTTATGTAGTAAAAGATACGATACAAATGAATAAAAACACGTTATTTGAACTCCTCGAAGCGTTAAAATCTTGTTTTGAATTGAAAAACAAACTTACTTAGTGTTTGTGAAATTTGGTTAAAAATTATGTAATAAAAGATACGATACAAATGATCTAAAAAAATGTTATTTCAACTCCTCAAAGCGTTAAAATCTTGTTTTTAATCGAAAAACAAACTTACTTAGTGTTTGTAAAATTTGGTGAAAAGTTATGTAGTAAAAGATACGATGCATATGATCTAAAAACAAGTTATTTGAACTCCTCAAAGCGTTAAAATCTTGTTTTGAATCGAAAAACAAACTTACTTACTGTTTGTAAAATTTGGTGAAAAGTTATGTAGTAAAAGATACGATGCAAATGATCTAAAAACAAGTTATTTGAACTCCTCAAAGCGTTAAAATCTTGTTTTGAATCGAAAAACAAACTTACTTAGTGTTTGTGAAATTTGGTGTAAAGTTATGTAGTAAAAGATACGATGCAATTGATCTAAAAACACGTTATTTGAACTCCTAAAAGCGTTAAAATCTTGTTTTGAATCGAAAAACAAACTTTCTTAGTGTTTGTGAAATTTGGTGAAAAGTTACGTAGTAAAAGATACAATACAATTGATCTAAAAACACGTCATTTGAACTCCTCAAAGCGTTCAAATCTTGTTTTGAATCGAAAAACAAACTTACTTAGTTTTTGTGAAATTTATTGAAAAGTTACGTAATAAAAGATACGATACAAATGATCTAAAAACACGTTATTTGAACTCCTCAAAGCGTTAAAATCTTGTTTTGAATCGAAAAACAAACTTACTTAGGGTTTGTAAAATTTGGTGAAAAGTTATGTAGTTAAAGATACGATGCAAATGATCTAAAAACAAGTTATTTGAACTCCCCTCAAAGCGTTGAAATCTTGTATTGAATCGAAAAACAAACTTACTTAGTGTTTGTAAAATTTGGTGAAATGTTATGTAGTAAAAGATACGATGCAATTGATCTAAAAACACGTTATTTGAACTCCTCAAAGCGTTAAAATCTTGTTTTGAATCGAAAAACAAACTTTCTTAGTGTTTGTGAAATTTGGTGAAAAGTTACGTAGTAAAAGATACGATAAAATTGATCTAAAAACACGTTATTTGAACTCCTCAAAGCGTTAAAATCTGGTTTTGAATCGAAAAATAAACTTACTTAGTGTTTGTAAAATTTGGTGAAAAGTTATGTAGTAAAAGATACGATGCAAATAATCTAAAAACAAGTTATTTGTACTCCTCAAAGCGTTAAAATCTTGTTTTGAATCGAAAAACAAACTTACTTAGTGTTTGTGAAATTTGGTGAAAAGTTATGTAGTAAAAGATACGATACAAATGAATAAAAACACGTTATTTGAACTCCTCGAAGCGTTAAAATCTTGTTTTGAATTGAAAAACAAACTTACTTAGTGTTTGTGAAATTTGGTTAAAAATTATGTAATAAAAGATACGATACAAATGATCTAAATAAATGTTATTTCAACTCCTCAAAGCGTTAAAATCTTGTTTTTAATCGAAAAACAAACTTACTTAGTGTTTGTAAAATTTGGTGAAAAGTTATGTAGTAAAAGATACGATGCATATGATCTAAAAACAAGTTATTTGAACTCCTCAAAGCGTTAAAATCTTGTTTTGAATCGAAAAACAAACTTACTTACTGTTTGTAAAATTTGGTGAAAAGTTATGTAGTAAAAGATACGATGCAAATGGTCTAAAAACAAGTTATTTGAACTCCTCAAAGCGTTAAAATCTTGTTTTGAATCGAAAAACAAACTTACTTAGTGTTTGTGAAATTTGGTGTAAAGTTATGTAGTAAAAGATACGATGCAATTGATCTAAAAACACGTTATTTGAACTCCTAAAAGCGTTAAAATCTTGTTTTGAATCGAAAAACAAACTTTCTTAGTGTTTGTGAAATTTGGTAAAAAGTTACGTAGTAAAAGATACGATAAAATTGATCTAAAAACACGTTATTTGAACTCCTCAAAGCGTTACAATCTGGTTTTGAATCGAAAAATAAACTTACTTAGTGTTTGTAAAATTTGGTGAAAATTTATGTAGTAAAAGATACGATGCAAATAATCTATAAACAAGTTATTTGTACTCCTCAAAGCGTTAAAATCTTGTTTTGAATCGAAAAACAAACTTACTTAGTGTTTGTGAAATTTGGTGAAAAGTTATGAAGTAAAAGATACGATACAAATGAATAAAAACACGTTATTTGAACTCCTCGAAGCGTTAAAATCTTGTTTTGAATTGAAAAACAAACTTACTTAGTGTTTGTGAAATTTGGGTAAAAATTATGTAATAAAAGATACGATACAAATGATCTAAAAAAATGTTATTTCAACTCCTCAAAGCGTTAAAATCTTGTTTTTAATCGAAAAACAAACTTACTTAGTGTTTGTAAAATTTGGTGAAAAGTTATGTAGTAAAAGATACGATGCATATGATCTAAAAACAAGTTATTTGAACTCCTCAAAGCGTTAAAATCTTGTTTTGAATCGAAAAACAAACTTACTTACTGTTTGTAAAATTTGGTGAAAAGTTATGTAGTAAAAGATACGATGCAAATGATCTAAAAACAAGTTATTTGAACTCCTCAAAGCGTTAAAATCTTGTTTTGAATCGAAAAACAAACTTACTTAGTGTTTGTGAAATTTGGTGTAAAGTTATGTAGTAAAAGATACGATGCAATTGATCTAAAAACACGTTATTTGAACTCCTAAAAGCGTTAAAATCTTGTTTTGAATCGAAAAACAAACTTTCTTAGTGTTTGTGAAATTTGGTGAAAAGTTACGTAGTAAAAGATACAATACAATTGATCTAAAAACACGTCATTTGAACTCCTCAAAGCGTTAAAATCTTGTTTTGAATCGAAAAACAAACTTACTTAGTTTTTGTGAAATTTATTGAAAAGTTACGTAATAAAAGATACGATACAAATGATCTAAAAACACGTTATTTGAACTCCTCAAAGCGTTAAAATCTTGTTTTGAATCGAAAAACAAACTTACTTAGGGTTTGTAAAATTTGGTGAAAAGTTATGTAGTTAAAGATACGATGCAAATGATCTAAAAACAAGTTATTTGAACTCCCCTCAAAGCGTTAAAATCTTGTATTGAATCGAAAAACAAACTTACTTAGTGTTTGTAAAATTTGGTGAAATGTTATGTAGTAAAAGATACGATGCAATTGATCTAAAAACACGTTATTTGAACTCCTCAAAGCGTTAAAATCTTGTTTTGAATCGAAAAACAAACTTTCTTAGTGTTTGTGAAATTTGGTGAAAAGTTACGTAGTAAAAGATACGATAAAATTGATCTAAAAACACGTTATTTGAACTCCTCAAAGCGTTAAAATCTGGTTTTGAATCGAAAAATAAACTTACTTAGTGTTTGTAAAATTTGGTGAAAAGTCATGTAGTAAAAGATACGATGCAAATAATCTAAAAACAAGTTATTTGTACTCCTCAAAGCGTTAAAATCTTGTTTTGAATCGAAAAACAAACTTACTTAGTGTTTGTGAAATTTGGTGAAAAGTTATGTAGTAAAAGATACGATACAAATGAATAAAAACACGTTATTTGAACTCCTCGAAGCGTTAAAATCTTGTTTTGAATTGAAAAACAAACTTACTTAGTGTTTGTGAAATTTGGTTAAAAATTATGTAATAAAAGATACGATACAAATGATCTAAAAAAATGTTATTTCAACTCCTCAAAGCGTTAAAATCTTGTTTTTAATCGAAAAACAAACTTACTTAGTGTTTGTGAAATTTGGTGAAAAGTTACGTAGTAAAAGATACGATAAAATTGATCTAAAAACACGTTATTTGAACTCCTCAAAGCGTTAAAATCTGGTTTTGAATCGAAAAATAAACTTACTTAGTGTTTGTAAAATTTGGTGAAAAGTTATGTAGTAAAAGATACGATGCAAATAATCTAAAAACAAGTTATTTGTACTCCTCAAAGCGTTAAAATCTTGTTTTGAATCGAAAAACAAACTTACTTAGTGTTTGTGAAATTTGGTGAAAAGTTATGTAGTAAAAGATACGATGCAATTGATCTAAAAACACGTTATTTGAACTCCTCAAAGCGTTAAAATCTTGTTTTGAATCGAAAAACAAACTTTCTTAGTGTTTGTGAAATTTGGTGAAAAGTTACGTAGTAAAAGATACAATACAATTGATCTAAAAACACGTCATTTGAACTCCTCAAAGCGTCAAAATCTTGTTTTGAATCGAAAAACAAACTTACTTAGTTTTTGTGAAATTTATTGAAAAGTTACGTAGTAAAAGATACGATACAAATGATCTAAAAACACGTTATTTGAACTCCTCAAAGCGTTAAAATCTTGTTTTGAATCGAAAAACAAACTTACTTAGGGTTTGTAAAATTTGGTGAAAAGTTATGTAGTAAAAGATACGATGCAAATGATCTAAAAACAAGTTATTTGAACTCCCCTCAAAGTGTTAAAATCTTGTTTTGAATCGAAAAACAAACTTACTTAGTGTTTGTAAAATTTGGTGAAATGTTATGTAGTAAAAGATACGATGCAATTGATCTAAAAACACGTTATTTGAACTCCTCAAAGCGTTAAAATCTTGTTTTGAATCGAAAAACAAACTTACTTAGTGTTTGTGAAATTTGGTGAAAAGTTATGTAGTAAAAGATACGATACAAATGAATAAAAACACGTTATTTGAACTCCTCGAAGCGTTAAAATCTTGTTTTGAATTGAAAAACAAACTTACTTAGTGTTTGTGAAATTTGGTTAAAAATTATGTAATAAAAGATACGATACAAATGATCTAAAAACATGTTATTTCAACTCCTCAAAGCGTTAAAATCTTGTTTTTAATCGAAAAACAAACTTACTTAGTGTTTGTAAAATTTGGTGAAAAGTTATGTAGTAAAAGATAGGATGCAAATGATCTAAAAACAAGTTATTTGAACTCCTCAAAGCGTTAAAATCTTGTTTTGAATCGAAAAACAAACTTACTTAGTGTTTGTGAAATTTGGTGAAAAGTTATGTAGTAAAAGATACGATACAAATGATCAAAAAACAAGTTATTTGAACTCCTCAAAGCGTTAAAATCTTGTTTTGAATCGAAAAACAAACTTACTTAGTGTTTGTGAAATTTGGTTAAAAGTTATGTAATAAAAGATACGATACAAATGATCTAAAAACATGTTATTTGAACTCCTCAAAGCGTTAAAATCTTGTTTTGAATCGAAAAACAAACTTACTTAGTGTTTGTAAAATTTGGTGAAAAGTTATGTAGTAAAAGATACGATGCATATGATCTAAAAACAAGTTATTTGAACTCCTCAAAGCGTTAAAATCTTGTTTTGAATCGAAAAACAAACTTACTTACTGTTTGTAAAATTTGGTGAAATGTTATGTAGTAAAAGATACGATGCAAATGATCTAAAAACAAGTTATTTGAACTCCTCAAAGCGTTAAAATCTTGTTTTGAATCGAAAAACAAACTTACTTAGTGTTTGTGAAATTTGGTGAAAAGTTATGTAGTAAAAGATACTATGCAATTGATCTAAAAACACGTTATTTGAACTCCTCAAATCGTTAAAATCTTGTTTTGAATCGAAAAACAAACTTTCTTAGTGTTTGTGAAATTTGGTGAAAAGTTACGTAGTAAAAGATACAATACAATTGATCTAAAAACACGTCATTTGAACTCCTCAAAGCGTTAAAATCTTGTTTTGAATCGAAAAACAAACTTACTTAGTTTTTGTGAAATTTATTGAAAAGTTACGTAGTAAAAGATACGATACAAATGATCTAAAAACACGTTATTTGAACTCCTCAAAGCGTTAAAATCTTGTTTTGAATCGAAAAACAAACTTACTTAGGGTTTGTAAAATTTGGTGAAAAGTTATGTAGTAAAAGATACGATGCAAATGATCTAAAAACAAGTTATTTGAACTCCCCTCAAAGCGTTAAAATCTTGTTTTGAATCGAAAAACAAACTTACTTAGTGTTTGTAAAATTTGGTGAAATGTTATGTAGTAAAAGATACGATGCAATTGATCTAAAAGCACGTTATTTGAACTCCTCAAAGCGTTAAAATCTTGTTTTGAATCGAAAAACAAACTTTCTTAGTGTTTGTGAAATTTGGTGAAAAGTTACGTAGTAAAAGATACGATAAAATTGATCTAAAAACACGTTATTTGAACTCCTCAAAGCGTTAAAATCTGGTTTTGAATCGAAAAATAAACTTACTTAGTGTTTGTAAAATTTGGTGAAAAGTTATGTAGTAAAAGATACGATGCAAATAATCTAAAAACAAGTTATTTGTACTCCTCAAAGCGTTAAAATCTTGTTTTGAATCGAAAAACAAACTTACTTCGTGTTTGTGAAATTTGGTGAAAAGTTATGTAGTAAAAGATACGATGCAATTGATCTAAAAACACGTTATTTGAACTGCTCAAAGCGTTAAAATCTTGTTTTGAATCGAAAAACAAACTTTCTTAGTGTTTGTGAAATTTGGTGAAAAGTTACGTAGTAAAAGATACAATGCAATTGATCTAAAAACGCGTCATTTGAATTCCTCAAAGCGTCAAAATCTTGTTTTGAATCGAAAAACAAACTTACTTAGTTTTTGTGAAATTTATTGAAAAGTTACGTAGTAAAAGATACGATACAAATGATCTAAAAACACGTTATTTGAACTCCTCAAAGCGTTAAAATCTTGTTTTGAATCGAAAACCAAACTTACTTGGGGTTTGTAAAATTTGGTGAAAAGTTATGTAGTAAAAGATACGATGCAAATGATCTAAAAACAAGTTATTTGAACTCCCCTCAAAGCGTTAAAATCTTGTTTTGAATCGAAAAACAAACTTACTTAGTGTTTGTAAAATTTGGCGAAATGTTATGTAGTAAAAGATACGATGCAATTGATCTAAAAACACGTTATTTGATCTCCTCAAAGCGTTAAAATCTTGTTTTGAATCGAAAAACAAACTTACTTAGTGTTTGTGAAATTTGGTGAAAAGTTATGTAGTAAAAGATACGATACAAATGAATAAAAACACGTTATTTGAACTCCTCGAAGCGTTAAAATCTTGTTTTGAATTGAAAAACAAACTTACTTAGTGTTTGTGAAATTTGGTTAAAAAATATTTAATAAAAGATACGATACAAATGATCTAAAAACAAGTTATTTGAACTCCTCAAAGCGTTAAAATCTTGTTTTGAATCGAAAAACAAACTTACTTAGTGTTTGTGAAATTTGGTGAAAAGTTATGTAGTAAAAGATACGATACAAATGATCAAAAAACAAGTTATTTGAACTCCTCAAAGCGTTAAAATCTTGTTTTGAATCGAAAAACAAACTTACTTAGTGTTTGTGAAATTTGGTTAAAAGTTATGTAATAAAAGATACGATACAAATGATCTAAAAACATGTTATTTGAACTCCTCAAAGCGTTAAAATCTTGTTTTGAATCGAAAAACAAACTTACTTAGTGTTTGTAAAATTTGGTGAAAAGTTATGTAGTAAAAGATACGATGCATATGATCTAAAAACAAGTTATTTGAACTCCTCAAAGCGTTAAAATCTTGTTTTGAATCGAAAAACAAACTTACTTACTGTTTGTAAAATTTGGTGAAAAGTTATGTAGTAAAAGATACGATGCAAATGATCTAAAAACAAGTTATTTGAACTCCTCAAAGCGTTAAAATGTTGTTTTGAATCGAAAAACAAACTTACTTAGTGTTTGTGAAATTTGGTGAAAAGTTATGTAGTAAAAGATACTATGCAATTGATCTAAAAACACGTTATTTGAACTCCTCAAAGCGTTAAAATCTTGTTTTGAATCGAAAAACAAACTTTCTTAGTGTTTGTGAAATTTGGTGAAAAGTTACGTAGTAAAAGATACAATACAATTGATCTAAAAACACGTCATTTGAACTCCTCAAAGCGTTAAAATCTTGTTTTGAATCGAAAAACAAACTTACTTAGTTTTTGTGAAATTTATTGAAAAGTTACGTAGTAAAAGATACGATACAAATGATCTAAAAACACGTTATTTGAACTCCTCAAAGCATTAAAATCTTGTTTTGAATCGAAAAACAAACTTACTTAGGGTTTGTAAAATTTGGTGAAAAGTTATGTAGTAAAAGATACGATGCAAATGATCTAAAAACAAGTTATTTGAACTCCCCTCAAAGCGTTAAAATCTTGTTTTGAATCGAAAAACAAACTTACTTAGTGTTTGTAAAATTTGGTGAAATGTTATGTAGTAAAAGATACGATGCAATTGATCTAAAAACACGTTATTTGAACTCCTCAAAGCGTTAAAATCTTGTTTTGAATCGAAAAACAAACTTACTTAGTGTTTGTGAAATTTGGTGAAAAGTTATGTAGTAAAAGATACGATACAAATGAATAAAAACACGTTATTTGAACTCCTCGAAGCGTTAAAATCTTGTTTTGAATTGAAAAACAAACTTACTTAGTGTTTGTGAAATTTGGTTAAAAATTATGTAATAAAAGATACGATACAAATGATCTAAAAACATGTTATTTCAACTCCTCAAAGCGTTAAAATCTTGTTTTTAATCGAAAAACAAACTTACTTAGTGTTTGTAAAATTTGGTGAAAAGTTATGTAGTAAAAGATAGGATGCAAATGATCTAAAAACAAGTTATTTGAACTCCTCAAAGCGTTAAAATCTTGTTTTGAATCGAAAAACAAACTTACTTAGTGTTTGTGAAATTTGGTGAAAAGTTATGTAGTAAAAGATACGCTACAAATGATCAAAAAACAAGTTATTTGAACTCCTCAAAGCGTTAAAATCTTGTTTTGAATCGAAAAACAAACTTACTTAGTGTTTGTGAAATTTGGTTAAAAGTTATGTAATAAAAGATACGATACAAATGATCTAAAAACATGTTATTTGAACTCCTCAAAGCGTTAAAATCTTGTTTTGAATCGAAAAACAAACATACTTAGTGTTTGTAAAATTTGGTGAAAAGTTATGTAGTAAAAGATACGATGCATATGATCTAAAAACAAGTTATTTGAACTCCTCAAAGCGTTAAAATCTTGTTTTGAATCGAAAAACAAACTTACTTAGTGTTTGTGAAATTTGGTTAAAAGTTATGTAATAAAAGATACGATACAAATGATCTAAAAACATGTTATTTGAACTCCTCAAAGCGTTAAAATCTTGTTTTGAATCGAAAAACAAACTTACTTAGTGTTTGTAAAATTTGGTGAAAAGTTATGTAGTAAAAGATACGATGCATATGATCTAAAAACAAGTTATTTGAACTCCTCAAAGCGTTAAAATCTTGTTTTGAATCGAAAAACAAACTTACTTACTGTTTGTAAAATTTGGTGAAAAGTTATGTAGTAAAAGATACGATGCAAATGATCTAAAAACAAGTTATTTGAACTCCTCAAAGCGTTAAAATCTTGTTTTGAATCGAAAAACAAACTTACTTAGTGTTTGTGAAATTTGGTGAAAAGTTATGTAGTAAAAGATACTAAGCAATTGATCTAAAAACACGTTATTTGAACTCCTCAAAGCGTTAAAATCTTGTTTTGAATCGAAAAACAAACTTTCTTAGAGTTTGTGAAATTTGGTGAAAAGTTACGTAGTAAAAGATACAATACAATTGATCTAAAAACACGTCATTTGAACTCCTCAAAGCGTTAAAATCTTGTTTTGAATTGAAAAACAAACTTACTTAGTTTTTGTGAAATTTATTGAAAATTTACGTAGTAAAAGATACGATACAAATGATCTAAAAACACGTTATTTGAACTCCTCAAAGCGTTAAAATCTTGTTTTGAATCAAAAAACAAACTTACTTAGGGTTTGTATAATTTGGTGAAAAGTTATGTAGTAAAAGATACGATGCAAATGATCTAAAAACAAGTTATTTGAACTCCCCTCAAAGCGTTAAAATCTTGTTTTGAATGGAAAAACAAACTTACTTAGTGTTTGTAAAATTTGGTGAAATGTTATGTAGTAAAAGATACGATGCAATTGATCTAAAAACACGTTATTTGAACTCCTCAAAGCGTTAAAATCTTGTTTTGAATCGAAAAACAAACTTTCTTAGTGTTTGTGAAATTTGGTGAAAAGTTACGTAGTAAAAGATACGATAAAAGTGATCTAAAAACACGTTATTTGAACTCCTCAAAGCGTTAAAATCTGGTTTTGAATCGAAAAATAAACTTACTTAGTGTTTGTAAAATTTGGTGAAAAGTTATGTAGTAAAAGATACGATGCAAATAATCTAAAAACAAGTTATTTGTACTCCTCAAAGCGTTAAAATCTTGTTTTGAATCGAAAAACAAACTTACTTAGTGTTTGTGAAATTTGGTGAAAAGTTATGTAGTAAAAGATACGATACAAATGAATAAAAACACGTTATTTGAACTCCTCGAAGCGTTAAAATCTTGTTTTGAATTGAAAAAAAACTTACTTAGTGTTTGTGAAATTTGGTGAAAACTTATGTAGTAAAAGATAGGATGAAAATCATCTAAAAACAAGTTATTTGAACTCCTCAAAGCGTTAAAATCTTGTTTTGAATCGAAAAACAAACTTACTTAGTGTTTGTAAAATTTGGTGAAAAGTTATGTAGTAAAAGATACGATACAAATGATCAAAAAACAAGTTATTTGAACTCCTCAAAGCGTTAAAATCTTGTTTTGAATCGAAAAACAAACTTACTTAGTGTTTGTGAAATTTGGTTAAAAGTTATGTAATAAAAGATACGATACAAATGATCTAAAAACATGTTATTTCAACTCCTCAAAGCGTTAAAATCTTGTTTTGAATCGAAAAACAAACTTACTTAGTGTTTGTAAAATTTGGTGAAAAGTTATGTAGTCAAAGATTCGATGCATATGATCTAAAAACAAGTTATTTGAACTCCTCAAAGCGTTAAAATCTTGTTTTGAATCGAAAAACAAACTTACTTAGTGTTTGTAAAATTTGGTGAAAAGTTATGTAGTAAAAGATAGGATGCAAATGATCTAAAAACAAGTTATTTGTACTCCTCAAAGCGTTAAAATCTTGTTTTGAATCGAAAAACAAACTTACTTAGTGTTTGTGAAATTTGGTGAAAAGTTATGTAGTAAAAGATACGACACAAATGAATAAAAACACGTTATTTGAACTCCTCGAAGCGTTAAAAACTTGTTTTGAATTGAAAAACAAACTTACTTAGTGTTTGTGAAATTTGGTTAAAAATTATGTAATAAAAGATACGATACAAATGATCTAAAAAAATGTTATTTCAACTCCTCAAAGCGTTAAAATCTTGTTTTTAATCGAAAAACAAACTTACTTAGTGTTTGTAAAATTTGGTGAAAAGTTATGTAGTAAAAGATACGATGCATATGATCTAAAAACAAGTTATTTGAACTCCTCAAAGCGTTAAAATCTTGTTTTGAATCGAAAAACAAACTTACTTACTGTTTGTAAAATTTGGTGAAAAGTTATGTAGTAAAAGATACGATGCAAATGATCTAAAAACAAGTTATTTGAACTCCTCAAAGCGTTAAAATCTTGTTTTGAATCGAAAAACAAACTTACTTAGTGTTTGTGAAATTTGGTGAAAAGTTATGTAGTAAAAGATACTATGCAATTGATCTAAAAACACGTTATTTGAACTCCTCAAAGCGTTAAAATCTTGTTTTGAATCGAAAAACAAACTTTCTTAGTGTTTGTGAAATTTGGTGAAAAGTTACGTAGTAAAAGATACAATACAATTGATCTAAAAACACGTCATTTGAACTCCTCAAAGCGTTAAAATCTTGTTTTGAATCGAAAAACAAACTTACTTAGTTTTTGTGAAATTTATTGAAAAGTTACGTAGTAAAAGATACGATACAAATGATCTAAAAACACGTTATTTGAACTCCTCAAAGCATTAAAATCTTGTTTTGAATCGAAAAACAAACTTACTTAGGGTTTGTAAAATTTGGTGAAAAGTTATGTAGTAAAAGATACGATGCAAATGATCTAAAAACAAGTTATTTGAACTCCCCTCAAAGCGTTAAAATCTTGTTTTGAATCGAAAAACAAGCTTACTTAGTGTTTGTAAAATTTGGTGAAATGTTATGTAGTAAAAGATACGATGCAATTGATCTAAAAACACGTTATTTGAACTCCTCAAAGCGTTAAAATCTTGTTTTGAATCGAAAAACAAACTTACTTAGTGTTTGTGAAATTTGGTGAAAAGTTATGTAGTAAAAGATACGATACAAATGAATAAAAACACGTTATTTGAACTCCTCGAAGCGTTAAAATCTTGTTTTGAATTGAAAAACAAACTTGCTTAGTGTTTGTGAAATTTGGTTAAAAATTATGTAATAAAAGATACGATACAAATGATCTAAAAACATGTTATTTCAACTCCTCAAAGCGTTAAAATCTTGTTTTTAATCAAAAAACAAACTTACTTAGTGTTTGTAAAATTTGGTGAAAAGTTATGTAGTAAAAGATAGGATGCAAATGATCTAAAAACAAGTTATTTGAACTCCTCAAAGCGTTAAAATCTTGTTTTGAATCGAAAAACAAACTTACTTAGTGTTTGTGAAATTTGGTGAAAAGTTATGTAGTAAAAGATACGATACAAATGATCAAAAAACAAGTTATTTGAACTCCTCAAAGCGTTAAAATCTTGTTTTGAATCGAAAAACAAACTTACTTAGTGTTTGTAAAATTTGGTGAAAAGTTATGTAGTAAAAGATACGATGCATATGATCTAAAAACAAGTTATTTGAACTCCTCAAAGCGTTAAAATCTTGTTTTGAATCGAAAAACAAACTTACTCACTGTTTGTAAAATTTGGTGAAAAGTTATGTAGTAAAAGATACGATGCAAATGATCTAAAAACAAGTTATTTGAACTCCTCAAAGCATTAAAATCTTGTTTTGAATCGAAAAACAAACTTACTTAGTGTTTGTGAAATTTGGTGAAAAGTTATGTAGTAAAAGATACTATGCAATTGATCTAAAAACACGTTATTTGAACTCCTCAAAGCGTTAAAATCTTGTTTTGAATCGAAAAACAAACTTTCTTAGAGTTTGTGAAATTTGGTGAAAAGTTACGTAGTAAAAGATACAATACAATTGATCTAAAAACACGTCATTTGAACTCCTCAAAGCGTTAAAATCTTGTTTTGAATCGAAAAACAAACTTACTTAGTTTTTGTGAAATTTATTGAAAAGTTACGTAGTAAAAGATTCGATACAAATGATCTAAAAACACGTTATTTGAACTCCTCAAAGCATTAAAATCTTGTTTTGAATCGAAAAACAAACTTACTTAGGGTTTGTAAAATTTGGTGAAAAGTTATGTAGTAAAAGATACGATGCAAATGATCTAAAAACAAGTTATTTGAACTCCCCTCAAAGCGTTAAAATCTTGTTTTGAATCGAAAAACAAACTTACTTAGTGTTTGTAAAATTTGGTGAAATGCTATGTAGTAAAAGATACGATGCAATTGATCTAAAAACACGTTATTTGAACTCCTCAAAGCGTTAAAATCTTGTTTTGAATCGAAAAACAAACTTTCTTAGTGTTTGTGAAATTTGGTGAAAAGTTACGTAGTAAAAGATACGATAAAAGTGATCTAAAAACACGTTATTTGAACTCCTCAAAGCGTTAAAATCTGGTTTTGAATCGAAAAACAAACTTACTTAGTGTTTGTGAAATTTGGTGAAAAGTTATGTAGTAAAAGATACGATGCAAATAATCTAAAAACAAGTTATTTGTACTCCTCAAAGCGTTAAAATCTTGTTTTGAATCGAAAAACAAACTTACGTAGTGTTTGTAAAATTTGGTGAAAAGTTATGTAGTAAAAGATACGATGCAAATAATCTAAAAACAAGTTATTTGTACTCCTCAAAGCGTTAAAATCTTGTTTTGAATCGAAAAACAAACTTACTTAGTGTTTGTGAAATTTGGTGAAAAGTTATGTAGTAAAAGATACGATACAAATGAATAAAAACACGTTATTTGAACTCCTCGAAGCGTTAAAATCTTGTTTTGAATTGAAAAACAAACTTACTTAGTGTTTGTGAAATTTGGTGAAAACTTATGTAGTAAAAGATAGAATGAAAATCATCTAAAAACAAGTTATTTGAACTCCTCAAAGCGTTAAAATCTTGTTTTGAATCGAAAAACAAACTTACTTAGTGTTTGTAAAATTTGGTGAAAAGTTATGTAGTAAAAGATACGATACAAATGATCAAAAAACAAGTTATTTGAACTCCTCAAAGCGTTAAAATCTTGTTTTGAATCGAAAAACAAACTTACTTAGTGTTTGTGAAATTTGGTTAAAAGTTATGTAATAAAAGATACGATACAAATGATCTAAAAACATGTTATTTCAACTCCTCAAAGCGTTAAAATCTTGTTTTGAATCAAAAAACAAACTTACTTAGTGTTTGTAAAATTTGGTGAAAAGTTATGTAGTAAAAGATTCGATGCATATGATCTAAAAACAAGTTATTTGAACTCCTCAAAGCGTTAAAATCTTGTTTTGAATCGAAAAACAAACTTACTTAGTGTTTGTAAAATTTGGTGAAAAGTTATGTAGTAAAAGATAGGATGCAAATGATCTAAAAACAAGTTATTTGTACTCCTCAAAGCGTTAAAATCTTGTTTTGAATCGAAAAACAAACTTACTTAGTGTTTGTGAAATTTGGTGAAAAGTTATGTAGTAATAGATACGATACAAATGAATAAAAACACGTTATTTGAACTCCTCGAAGCGTTAAAAACTTGTTTTGAATTGAAAAACAAACTTACTTAGTGTTTGTGAAATTTGGTTAAAAATTATGTAATAAAAGATACGATACAAATGATCTAAAAAAATGTTATTTCAACTCCTCAAAGCGTTAAAATCTTGTTTTTAATCGAAAAACAAACTTACTTAGTGTTTGTAAAATTTGGTGAAAAGTTATGTAGTAAAAGATACGATGCATATGATCTAAAAACAAGTTATTTGAACTCCTCAAAGCGTTAAAATCTTGTTTTGAATCGAAAAACAAACTTACTTACTGTTTGTAAAATTTGGTGAAAAGTTATGTAGTAAAAGATACGATGCAAATGATCTAAAAACAAGTTATTTGAACTCCTCAAAGCCTTAAAATCTTGTTTTGAATCGAAAAACAAACTTACTTAGTGTTTGTGAAATTTGGTGAAAAGTTATGTAGTAAAAGATACTATGCAATTGATCTAAAAACACGTTATTTGAACTCCTCAAAGCGTTAAAATCTTGTTTTGAATCGAAAAACAAACTTTCTTAGTGTTTGTGAAATTTGGTGAAAAGTTACGTAGTAAAAGATACAATACAATTGATCTAAAAACACGTCATTTGAACTCCTCAAAGCGTTAAAATCTTGTTTTGAATCGAAAAACAAACTTACTTAGTTTTTGTGAAATTTATTGAAAAGTTACGTAGTAAAAGATACGATACAAATGATCTAAAAACACGTTATTTGAACTCCTCAAAGCATTAAAATCTTGTTTTGAATCGAAAAACAAACTTACTTAGGGTTTGTAAAATTTGGTGAAAAGTTATGTAGTAAAAGATACGATGCAAATGATCTAAAAACAAGTTATTTGAACTCCCCTCAAAGCGTTAAAATCTTGTTTTGAATCGAAAAACAAACTTACTTAGTGTTTGTAAAATTTGGTGAAATGTTATGTAGTAAAAGATACGATGCAATTGATCTAAAAACACGTTATTTGAACTCCTCAAAGCGTTAAAATCTTGTTTTGAATCGAAAAACAAACTTACTTAGTGTTTGTGAAATTTGGTGAAAAGTTATGTAGTAAAAGATACGATACAAATGAATAAAAACACGTTATTTGAACTCCTCGAAGCGTTAAAATCTTGTTTTGAATTGAAAAACAAACTTGCTTAGTGTTTGTGAAATTTGGTTAAAAATTATGTAATAAAAGATACGATACAAATGATCTAAAAACATGTTATTTCAACTCCTCAAAGCGTTAAAATCTTGTTTTTAATCAAAAAACAAACTTACTTAGTGTTTGTAAAATTTGGTGAAAAGTTATGTAGTAAAAGATAGGATGCAAATGATCTAAAAACAAGTTATTTGAACTCCTCAAAGCGTTAAAATCTTGTTTTGAATCGAAAAACAAACTTACTTAGTGTTTGTGAAATTTGGTGAAAAGTTATGTAGTAAAAGATACGATACAAATGATCAAAAAACAAGTTATTTGAACTCCTCAAAGCGTTAAAATCTTGTTTTGAATCGAAAAACAAACTTACTTAGTGTTTGTGAAATTTGGTTAAAAGTTATGTAATAAAAGATACGATACAAATGATCTAAAAACATGTTATTTGAACTCCTCAAAGCGTTAAAATCTTGTTTTGAATCGAAAAACAAACTTACTTAGTGTTTGTAAAATTTGGTGAAAAGTTATGTAGTAAAAGATACGATGCATATGATCTAAAAACAAGTTATTTGAACTCCTCAAAGCGTTAAAATCTTGTTTTGAATCGAAAAACAAACTTACTTAGTGTTTGTAAAATTTGGTGAAAAGTTATGTAGTAAAAGATACGATGCAAATGATCTAAAAACAAGTTATTTGAACTCTTCAAAGCATTAAAATCTTGTTTTGAATCGAAAAACAAACTTACTTAGTGTTTGTGAAATTTGGTGAAAAGTTATGTAGTAAAAGATACTATGCAATTGATCTAAAAACACGTTATTTGAACTCCTCAAAGCGTTAAAATCTTGTTTTGAATCGAAAAACAAACTTTCTTAGAGTTTGTGAAATTTGGTGAAAAGTTACGTAGTAAAAGATACAATACAATTGATCTAAAAACACGTCATTTGAACTCCTCAAAGCGTTAAAATCTTGTTTTGAATCGAAAAACAAACTTACTTAGTTTTTGTGAAATTTATTGAAAAGTTACGTAGTAAAAGATACGATACAAATGATCTAAAAACACGTTATTTGAACTCCTCAAAGCGTTAAAATCTTGTTTTGAATCGAAAAACAAACTTACTTAGGGTTTGTAAAATTTGGTGAAAAGTTATGTAGTAAAAGATACGATGCAAATGATCTAAAAACAAGTTATTTGAACTCCCCTCAAAGAGTTAAAATCTTGTTTTGAATCGAAAAACAAACTTACTTAGTGTTTGTAAAATTTGGTGAAATGTTATGTAGTAAAAGATACGATGCAATTGATCTAAAAACACGTTATTTGAACTCCTCAAATCGTTAAAATCTTGTTTTGAATCGAAAAACAAACTTTCTTAGTGTTTGTGAAATTTGGTGAAAAGTTACGTAGTAAAAGATACGATAAAAGTGATCTAAAAACACGTTATTTGAACTCCTCAAAGCGTTAAAATCTGGTTTTGAATCGAAAAACAAACTTACTTAGTGTTTGTGAAATTTGGTGAAAAGTTATGTAGTAAAAGATACGATGCAAATAATCTAAAAACAAGTTATTTGTACTCCTCAAAGCGTTAAAATCTTGTTTTGAATCGAAAAACAAACTTACGTAGTGTTTGTAAAATTTGGTGAAAAGTTATGTATTAAAAGATACGATGCAAATAATCTAAAAACAAGTTATTTGTACTCCTCAAAGCGTTAAAATCTTGTTTTGAATCGAAAAACAAACTTACTTAGTGTTTGTGAAATTTGGTGAAAAGTTATGTAGTAAAAGATACGATACAAATGAATAAAAACACGTTATTTGAACTCCTCGAAGCGTTAAAATCTTGTTTTGAATTGAAAAACAAACTTACTTAGTGTTTGTGAAATTTGGTGAAAACTTATGTAGTAAAAGATAGGATGAAAATCATCTAAAAACAAGTTATTTGAACTCCTCAAAGCGTTAAAATCTTGTTTTGAATCGAAAAACAAACTTACTTAGTGTTTGTAAAATTTGGTGAAAAGTTATGTAGTAAAAGATACGATACAAATGATCAAAAAACAAGTTATTTGAACTCCTCAAAGCGTTAAAATCTTGTTTTGAATCGAAAAACAAACTTACTTAGTGTTTGTGAAATTTGGTTAAAAGTTATGTAATAAAAGATACGATACAAATGATCTAAAAACATGTTATTTCAACTCCTCAAAGCGTTAAAATCTTGTTTTGAATCGAAAAACAAACTTACTTAGTGTTTGTAAAATTTGGTGAAAAGTTATGTAGTAAAAGATTCGATGCATATGATCTAAAAACAAGTTATTTGAACTCCTCAAAGCGTTAAAATCTTGTTTTGAATCGAAAAACAAACTTACTTAGTGTTTGTAAAATTTGGTGAAAAGTTATGTAGTAAAAGATAGGATGCAAATGATCTAAAAACAAGTTATTTGTACTCCTCAAAGCGTTAAAATCTTGTTTTGAATCGAAAAACAAACTTACTTAGTGTTTGTGAAATTTGGTGAAAAGTTATGTAGTAAAAGATACGATACAAATGAATAAAAACACGTTATTTGAACTCCTCGAAGCGTTAAAAACTTGTTTTGAATTGAAAAACAAACTTACTTAGTGTTTGTGAAATTTGGTTAAAAATTATGTAATAAAAGATACGATACAAATGATCTAAAAAAATGTTATTTCAACTCCTCAAAGCGTAAAAATCTTGTTTTTAATCGAAAAACAAACTTACTTAGTGTTTGTAAAATTTGGTGAAAAGTTATGTAGTAAAAGATACGATGCATATGATCTAAAAACAAGTTATTTGAACTCCTCAAAGCGTTAAAATCTTGTTTTGAATCGAAAAACAAACTTACTTACTGTTTGTAAAATTTGGTGAAAAGTTATGTAGTAAAAGATACGATGCAAATGATCTAAAAACAAGTTATTTAAACTCCTCAAAGCGTTAAAATCTTGTTTTGAATCGAAAAACAAACTTACTTAGTGTTTGTGAAATTTGGTGAAAAGTTATGTAGTAAAAGATACTATGCAATTGATCTAAAAACACGTTATTTGAACTCCTCAAAGCGTTAAAATCTTGTTTTGAATCGAAAAACAAACTTTCTTAGTGTTTGTGAAATTTGGTGAAAAGTTACGTAGTAAAAGATACAATACAATTGATCTAAAAACACGTCATTTGAACTCCTCAAAGCGTTAAAATCTTGTTTTGAATCGAAAAACAAACTTACTTAGTTTTTGTGAAATTTATTGAAAAGTTACGTAGTAAAAGATACGATACAAATGATCTAAAAACACGTTATTTGAACTCCTCAAAGCATTAAAATCTTGTTTTGAATCGAAAAACAAACTTACTTAGGGTTTGTAAAATTTGGTGAAAAGTTATGTAGTAAAAGATACGATGCAAATGATCTAAAAACAAGTTATTTGAACTCCCCTCAAAGCGTTAAAATCTTGTTTTGAATCGAAAAACAAACTTACTTAGTGTTTGTAAAATTTGGTGAAATGTTATGTAGTAAAAGATACGATGCAATTGATCTAAAAATACGTTATTTGAACTCCTCAAAGCGTTAAAATCTTGTTTTGAATCGAAAAACAAACTTACTTAGTGTTTGTGAAATTTGGTGAAAAGTTATGTAGTAAAAGATACGATACAAATGAATAAAAACACGTTATTTGAACTCCTCGAAGCGTTAAAATCTTGTTTTGAATTGAAAAACAAACTTACTTAGTGTTTGTGAAATTTGGTTAAAAATTATGTAATAAAAGATACGATACAAATGATCTAAAAACATGTTATTTCAACTCCTCAAAGCGTTAAAATCTTGTTTTTAATCAAAAAACAAACTTACTTAGTGTTTGTAAAATTTGGTGAAAAGTTATGTAGTAAAAGATAGGATGCAAATGATCTAAAAACAAGTTATTTGAACTCCTCAAAGCGTTAAAATCTTGTTTTGAATCGAAAAACAAACTTACTTAGTGTTTGTGAAATTTGGTGAAAAGTTATGTAGTAAAAGATACGATACAAATGATCAAAAAACAAGTTATTTGAACTCCTCAAAGCGTTAAAATCTTGTTTTGAATCGAAAAACAAACTTACTTAGTGTTTGTGAAATTTGGTTAAAAGTTATGTAATAAAAGATACGATACAAATGATCTAAAAACATGTTATTTGAACTCCTCAAAGCGTTAAAATCTTGTTTTGAATCGAAAAACAAACTTACTTAGTGTTTGTAAAATTTGGTGAAAAGTTATGTAATAAAAGATACGATGCATATGATCTAAAAACAAGTTATTTGAACTCCTCAAAGCGTTAAAATCTTGTTTTGAATCGAAAAACAAACTTCCTTACTGTTTGTAAAATTTGGTGAAAAGTTATGTAGTAAAAGATACGATGCAAATGATCTAAAAACAAGTTATTTGAACTCCTCAAAGCGTTAAAATCTTGTTTTGAATCGAAAAACAAACTTACTTAGTGTTTGTGAAATTTGGTGAAAAGTTATGTAGTAAAAGATACTATGCAATTGATCTAAAAACACGTTATTTGAACTCCTCAAAGCGTTAAAATCTTGTTTTGAATCGAAAAACAAACTTTCTTAGAGTTTGTGAAATTTGGTGAAAAGTTACGTAGTAAAAGATACAATACAATTGATCTAAAAACACGTCATTTGAACTCCTCAAAGCGTTAAAATCTTGTTTTGAATCGAAAAACAAACTTACTTAGTTTTTGTGAAATTTATTGAAAAGTTACGTAGTAAAAGATACGATACAAATGATCTAAAAACACGTTATTTGAACTCCTCAAAGCGTTAAAATCTTGTTTTGAATCGAAAAACAAACTTACTTAGGGTTTGTAAAATTTGGTGAAAAGTTATGTAGTAAAAGATACGATGCAAATGATCTAAAAACAAGTTATTTGAACTCCCCTCAAAACGTTAAAATCTTGTTTTGAATCGAAAAACAAACTTACTTAGTGTTTGTAAAATTTGGTGAAATGTTATGTAGTAAAAGATACGATGCAATTGATCTAAAAACACGTTATTTGAACTCCTCAAAGCGTTAAAATCTTGTTTTGAATCGAAAAACAAACTTTCTTAGTGTTTGTGAAATTTGGTGAAAAGTTACGTAGTAAAAGATACGATAAAAGTGATCTAAAAACACGTTATTTGAACTCCTCAAAGCGTTAAAATCTGGTTTTGAATCGAAAAATAAACTTACTTAGTGTTTGTAAAATTTGGTGAAAAGTTATGTAGTAAAAGATACGATGCAAATAATCTAAAAACAAGTTATTTGTACTCCTCAAAGCGTTAAAATCTTGTTTTGAATCGAAAAACAAACTTACTTAGTGTTTGTGAAATTTGGTGAAAAGTTATGTAGTAAAAGATACGATACAAATGAATAAAAACACGTTATTTGAACTCCTCGAAGCGTTAAAATCTTGTTTTGAATTGAAAAACAAACTTACTTAGTGTTTGTGAAATTTGGTGAAAACTTATGTAGTAAAAGATAGGATGAAAATCATCTAAAAACAAGTTATTTGAACTCCTCAAAGCGTTAAAATCTTGTTTTGAATCGAAAAACAAACTTACTTAGTGTTTGTAAAATTTGGTGAAATGTTATGTAGTAAAAGATACGATGCAATTGATCTAAAAACACGTTATTTGAACTCCTCAAAGCGTTAAAATCTTGTTTTGAATCGAAAATCAAACTTTCTTAGTGTTTGTGAAATTTGGTGAAAAGTTACGTAGTAAAAGATACGATACAATTGATCTAAAAACACGTTATTTGAATTCATCAAAGCGTTAAAATCTGGTTTTGAATCGAAAAATAAACTTACTTAGTGTTTGTAAAATTTGGTGAAAAGTTATGTAGTAAAAGATACGATGCAAATAATCTAAAAACAAGTTATTTGAACTCCTCAAAGCGTTAAAATCTTGTTTTGAATCGAAAAACAAACTTACTTAGTGTTTGTGAAATTTGGTTAAAAGTTATGTAATAAAAGATACGATACAAATGATCTAAAAACATGTTATTTCAACTCCTCAAAGCGTTAAAATCTTGTTTTGAATCGAAAAACAAACTTACTTAGTGTTTGTAAAATTTGGTGAAAAGTTATGTAGTAAAAGATTCGATGCATATGATCTAAAAACAAGTTATTTGAACTCCTCAAAGCGTTAAAATCTTGTTTTGAATCGAAAAACAAACTTACTTAGTGTTTGTAAAATTTGGTGAAAAGTTATGTAGTAAAAGATAGGATGCAAATGATCTAAAAACAAGTTATTTGAACTCCTCAAAGCGTTAAAATCTTGTTTTGAATCGAAAAACAAACTTACTTAGTGTTTGTGAAATTTGGTGAAAAGTTATGTAGTAAAAGATACGATACAAATGAATAAAAACACGTTATTTGAACTCCTCGAAGCGTTAAAATCTTGTTTCGAATTGAAAAACAAACTTACTTAGTGTTTGTGAAATTTGGTTAAAAATTATGTAATAAAAGATACGATACAAATGATCTAAAAACATGTTATTTCAACTCCTCAAAGCGTTAAAATCTTGTTTTTAATCGAAAAACAAACTTACTTAGTGTTTGTAAAATTTGGTGAAAAGTTATGTAGTAAAAGATACGATGCATATAATCTAAAAACAAGTTATTTGAACTCCTCAAAGCGTTAAAATCTTGTTTTGAATCGAAAAACAAACTTACTTACTGTTTGTAAAATTTGGTGAAAAGTTATGTAGTAAAAGATACGATGCAAATGATCTAAAAACAAGTTATTTGAACTCCTCAAAGCGTTAAAATCTTGTTTTGAATAGAAAAACAAACTTACTTAGTGTTTGTGAAATTTGGTGAAAAGTTATGTAGTAAAAGATACGATGAAAATGATCTAAAAACAAGTTATTTGAACTCCTCAAAGCGTTAAAATCTTGTTTTGAATAGAAAAACAAACTTACTTACTGTTTGTAAAATTTGGTGAAAAGTTATGTAGTAAAAGATACGATGCAAATGATCTAAAAACACGTTATTTGAACTCCTCAAAGCGTTAAAATCTTGTTTTGAATCGAAAAACAAACTTTCTTAGTGTTTGTGAAATTTGGTGAAAAGTTACGTAGTAAAAGATACAATACAATTGATCTAAAAACAAGTCATTTGAACTCCTCAAAGCGTTAAAATCTTGTTTTGAATCAAAAAACAAACATACTTAGTTTTTGAGAAATTTATTGAAAAGTTACGTAGTAAAAGATACGATATAAATGATCTAAAAACACGTTATTTGAACTCCTCAAAGCGTTAAAATCTTGTTTTGAATCGAAAAACAAACTTACTTAGGGTTTGTAAAATTTGGTGAAAAGTTATGTAGTAAAAGATACGATGAAAATGATCTAAAAACAAGTTATTTGAACTCCCCTCAAAGCGTTAAAATCTTGTTTTGAATCGAAAAACAAACTTACTTAGTGTTTGTAAAATTTGGTGAAATGTTATGTAGTAAAAGATACGATGCAATTGATCTAAAAACACGTTATTTGAACTCCTCAAAGCGTTAAAATCTTGTTTTGAATCGAAAATCAAACTTTCTTAGTGTTTGTGAAATTTGGTGAAAAGTTACGTAGTAAAAGATACGATACAATTGATCTAAAAACACGTTATTTGAACTCATCAAAGCGTTAAAATCTGGTTTTGAATCGAAAAATAAACTTACTTAGTGTTTGTAAAATTTGGTGAAAAGTTATGTAGTAAAAGATACGATGCAAATAATCTAAAAACAAGTTATTTGTACTCCTCAAAGCGTTAAAATCTTGTTTTGAATCGAAAAATAAACTTACTTAGTGGTTGTGAAATTTGGTGAAAAGTTATGTAGTAAAAGATACGATACAAATGAATAAAAACACGTTATTTGAACTCCTCGAAGCGTTAAAATCTTGTTTTGAATTGAAAAACAAACTTACTTAGTGTTTGTGAAATTTGGTGAAAACTTATGTAGTAAAAGATACGATGCAAATCATCTAAAAACAAGTTATTTGAACTCCTCAAAGCGTTAAAATCTTGTTTTGAATCGAAAAACAAACTTACTTAGTGTTTGTGAAATTTGGTGAAAATTTATGTAGTAAAAGATACGATACAAATGATCAAAAAACAAGTTATTTGAACTCCTCAAAGCGTTAAAATCTTGTTTTGAATCGAAAAACAAACTTACTTAGTGTTTGTGAAATTTGGTTAAAAGTTATGTAATAAAAGATACGATACAAATGATCTAAAAACATGTCATTTGAACTCCTCAAAGCGTTAAAATCTTGTTTTGAATCGAAAAACAAACTTAACTAGTGTTTGTAAAATTTGGTGAAAAGTTATGTAGTAAAAGATTCGATGCATATGATCCAAAAACAAGTTATTTCAACTCCTCAAAGCGCTAAAATCTTGTTTTGAATCGAAAAACAAACTTACTTAGTGTTTGTAAAATTTCGTGAAAAGTTACGTAGTAAAAGATACGATAGAAATGATCTAAAAACACGTTATTTGAACTCCTCAAAGCGTTAAAATCTTGTTTTGAATCGAAAAACAAACTTACTTAGGGTTTGTAAAATTTGGTGAAAAGTTATGTAGTACAAGATACCATGCAAATGATCTAAAAACAAGTTATTTGAACTCCCCTCAAAGCGTTAAAATCTTGTTTTGAATCGAAAAACAAACTTACTTAGTGTTTGTAAAATTTGGGGAAATGTTATGTAGTAAAAGATACGATGCAATTGATCTAAAAACACGTTATTTGAACTCCTCAAAGCGTTAAAATCTTATTTTGAATCGAAAACCAAACTTTCTTAGTGTTTGTGAAATTTGGTGAAAAGTTACGTAGTAAAAGATACGATACAATTGATCTAAAAACACGTTATTTGAACTCATCAAAGCGTTAAAATCTGGTTTTGAACCGAAAAATAAACTTACTTAGTGTTTGTGAAATTTGGTGAAAAGTTATGTAGTAAAAGATACGATGCATATGATCTAAAAACAAGTTATTTGAACTCCTCAAAGCGTTAAAATCATGTTTTGAATCGAAAAACAAACTTACTTACTGTTTGTAAAATTTGGTGAAAAGTTATGTAGTAAAAGATACGATGCAAATGATCTAAAAACAAGTTATTTGAACTCCTCAAAGCGTTAAAATCTTGTTTTGAATCGAAAAACAAACTTACTTAGTGTTTGTGAAATTTGGTGAAAATTTATGTAGTAAAAGATACGATGCATATGATCTAAAAACAAGTTATTTGAACTCCTCAAAGCGTTAAAATCTTGTTTTGAATCGAAAAACAAACTTACTTACTGTTTGTAAAATTTGGTGAAAAGTTATGTAGTAAAAGATACGATTCAAATGATCTAAAAACAAGTTATTTGAACTCCCCTCAAAGCGTTAAAATCTTGTTTTGAATCGAAAAACAAACTTACTTAGAGTTTGTAAAATTTGGTGAAATGTTATGTAGTAAAAGATACGATGCAATTGATCTAAAAACACGTTATTTGAACTCCTCAAAGCGTTAAAATCTTGTTTTGAATCGAAAACCAAACTTTCTTCGTGTTAGTGAAATTTGGTGAAAAGTTACGTAGTAAAAGATACGATACAATTGATCTAAAAACACGTTATTTGAACTCATCAAAGCGTTAAAATCTGGTTTTGAATCGAAAAATAAACTTACTTAGTGTTTGTGAAATTTGGTGAAAAGTTATGTAGTAAAAGATACGATGCAAATAATCTAAAAACAAGTTATTTGTACTCCTCAAAGCGTTAAAATCTTGTTTTGAATCGAAAAACAAACTTACTTAGTGTTTGTAAAATTTGGTGAAAAGTTATGTACTAAAAGATACGATACAAATGAATAAAAACACGTTATTTGAACTCCTCGAAGCGTTAAAATCTTGTTTTGAATTGAAAAACAAACTTACTTAGTGTTTGTGAAATTTGGTGAAAACTTATGTAGTAAAAGATACGATGCAAATCATCTAAAAACAAGTTATTTGAACTCCTCAAAGCTTTAAAATCTTGTTTTGAATCGAAAAACAAACTTACTTAGTGTTTGTGAAATTTGGTTAAAAGTTATGTAATAAAAGATACGATACAAATGATCAAAAAACATGTTATTTCAACTCGTCAAAGCGTTAAAATCTTGTTTTGAATCGAAAAACAAACTTACTTAGTGTTTGTAAAATTTGGTGAAAAGTTATGTAGTAAAAGATTCGATGCATATGATCTAAAAACAAGTTATTTGAACTCCTCAAAGCGTTAAAATCTTGTTTTGAATCGAAAAACAAACTTACTTAGTGTTTGTAAAATTTGGTGAAAAGTTATGTAGTAAAAGATAGGATGCAAATGATCTAAAAACAAGTTATTTGAACTCCTCAAAGCGTTAAAATCTTGTTTTGAATCGAAAAACAAACTTACTTAGTGTTTGTGAAATTTGGTGAAAGTTATGTAGTAAAAGATACGATACAAATGAATAAAAACACGTTATTTGAACTCCTCGAAGCGTTAAAATCTTGTTTTGAATTGAAAAACAAACTTACTTAGTGTTTGTGAAATTTGGTTAAAAATTATGTAATAAAAGATACGATACAAATGATCTAAAAACATGTTATTTCAACTCCTCAAAGCGTTAAAATCTTGTTTTTAATCGAAAAACAAACTTACTTAGTGTTTGTAAAATTTGGTGAAAAGTTATGTAGTAAAAGATACGATGCATATAATCTAAAAACAAGTTATTTGAACTCCTCAAAGCGTTAAAATCTTATTTTGAATCGAAAAACAAACTTACTTACTGTTTGTAAAATTTGGTGAAAAGTTATGTTGTAAAAGATACGATGCAAATGATCTAAAAACAAGTTATTTGAACTCCTCAAAGCGTTAAAATCTTGTTTTGAATCGAAAAACAAACTTACTTAGTGTTTGTGAAATTTGGAGAAAAGTTATGTAGTAAAAGATACGATGCAATTGATCTAAAAACACGTTATTTGAACTCCTCAAAGCGTTAAAATCTTGTTTTGAATCGAAAAACAAACTTTCTTAGTGTTTGTGAAATTTGGTGAAAAGTTACGTAGTAAAAGATACAATACAATTGATCTAAAAACACGTCATTTGAACTCCTCAAAGCGTTAAAATCTTGTTTTGAATCGAAAAACAAACTTAACTAGTGTTTGTAAAATTTGGTGAAAAGTTATGTAGTAAAAGATTCGATGCATATGATCCAAAAACAAGTTATTTGAACTCCTCAAAGCGCTAAAATCTTGTTTTGAATCGAAAAACAAACTTACTTAGTGTTTGTAAAATTTCGTGAAAAGTTACGTAGTAAAAGATACGATACAAATGATCTAAAAACACGTTATTTGAACTCCTCAAAGCGTTAAAATCTTGTTTTGAATCGAAAAACAAACTTACTTAGGGTTTGTAAAATTTGGTGAAAAGTTATGTAGTAAAAGATACCATGCAAATGATCTAAAAACAAGTTATTTGAACTCCCCTCAAAGCGTTAAAATCTTGTTTTGAATCGAAAAACAAACTTACTTAGTGTTTGTAAAATTTGGTGAAATGTTATGTAGTAAAAGATACGATGCAATTGATCTAAAAACACGTTATTTGAACTCCTCAAAGCGTTAAAATCTTATTTTGAATCGAAAACCAAACTTTCTTAGTGTTTGTGAAATTTGGTGAAAAGTTACGTAGTAAAAGATACGATACAAATGATCTAAAAACACGTTATTTGAACTCCTCAAAGCGTTAAAATCTTGTTTTGAATTGAAAAACAAACTTACTTAGTGTTTGTGAAATTTGGTTAAAAATTATGTAATAAAAGATACGATACAAATGATCTAAAAACATGTTATTTCAACTCCTCAAAGCGTTAAAATCTTGTTTTTAATCGAAAAACAAACTTACTTAGTGTTTGTAAAATTTGGTGAAAAGTTATGTAGTAAAAGATACGATGCATATAATCTAAAAACAAGTTATTTGAACTCCTCAAAGCGTTAAAATCTTGTTTTGAATCGAAAAACAAACTTACTTACTGTTTGTAAAATTTGGTGAAAAGTTATGTAGTAAAAGATACGATGCAAATGATCTAAAAACAAGTTATTTGAACTCCTCAAAGCGTTAAAATCTTGTTTTGAATCGAAAAACAAACTTACTTAGTGTTTGTGAAATTTGGTGAAAAGTTATGTAGTAAAAGATACGATGCAATTGATCTAAAAACACGTTATTTGAACTCCTCAAAGCGTTAAAATCTTGTTTTGAATTGAAAAACAAACTTACTTAGTGTTTGTGAAATTTGGTTAAAAATTATGTAATAAAAGATACGATACAAATGATCTAAGAACATGTTATTTCAACTCCTCAAAGCGTTAAAATCTTGTTTTTAATCGAAAAACAAACTTACTTAGTGTTTGTGAAATTTGTTGAAAAGTTACGTAGTAAATGATACGATACAAATGATCTAAAAACACGTTATTTGAACTCCTCAAAGCGTTAAAATCTTGTTTTGAATTGAAAAACAAACTTACTTAGTGTTTGTGAAATTTGGTTAAAAATTATGTAATAAAAGATACGATACAAATGATCTAAAAACATGTTATTTCAACTCCTCAAAGCGTTAAAATCTTGTTTTTAATCGAAAAACAAACTTACTTAGTGTTTGTAAAATTTGGTGAAAATTTATGTAGTAAAAGATACGATGCATATAATCTAAAAACAAGTTATTTGAACTCCTCAAAGCGTTAAAATCTTGTTTTGAATCGAAAAACAAACTTACTTAGTGTTTGTGAAATTTGTTGAAAAGTTACGTAGTAAAAGATACGATACAAATGATCTAAAAACACGTTATTTGAACTCCTCAAAGCGTTAAAATCTTGTTTTGAATCGAAAAACAAACTTACTTAGTGTTTGTGAAATTTGTTGAAAAGTTACGTAGTAAAAGATACGATACAAATGATCTAAAAACACGTTATTTGAACTCCTCAAAGCGTTAAAATCTTGTTTTGAATTGAAAAACAAACTTACTTAGTGTTTGTGAAATTTGGTTAAAAATTATGTAATAAAAGATACGATACAAATGATCTAAAAACATGTTATTTCAACTCCTCAAAGCGTTAAAATCTTGTTTTTATTCGAAAAACAAACTTACTTTGTGTTTGTAAAATTTGGTGAAAAGTTATGTAGTAAAAGATACGATGCATATAATCTAAAAACAAGTTATTTGAACTCCTCAAAGCGTTAAAATCTTGTTTTGAATCGAAAAACAAACTTACTTACTGTTTGTAAAATTTGGTGAAAAGTTATGTAGTAAAAGATACGATGCAAATGATCTAAAAACAAGTTATTTGAACTCCCCTCAAAGCGTTAAAATCTTGTTTTGAATCGAAAAACAAACTTACTTAGTGTTTGTAAAATTTGGTGAAATGTTATGTAGTAAAAGATACGATGCAATTGATCTAAAAACACGTTATTTGAACTCCTCAAAGCGTTAAAATCTTATTTTGAATCGAAAACCAAACTTTCTTAGTGTTTGTGAAATTTGGTGAAAAGTTACGTAGTAAAAGATACGATACAATTGATCTAAAAACACGTTATTTGAACTCATCAAAGCGTTAAAATCTGGTTTTGAACTGAAAAATAAACTTACTCAGTGTTTGTGAAATTTGGTGAAAAGTTATGTAGTAAAAGATACGATGCATATGATCTAAAAACAAGTTATTTGAACTCCTCAAAGCGTTAAAATCATGTTTTGAATCGAAAAACAAAATTACTTAGTGTTTGTGAAATTTGGTGAAAAGTTATGTAGTAAAAGATACGATGCAATTGATCTAAAAACACGTTATTTGAACTCCTCAAAGCGTTAAAATCTTGTTTTGAATCGAAAAACAAACTTTCTTAGTGTTTGTGAAATTTGGTGAAAAGTTACGTAGTAAAAGATACAATACAATTGATCTAAAAACACGTCATTTGAACTCCTCAAAGCGTTAAAATCTTGTTTTGAATCGAAAAAAAAACTTACTTAGTTTTTGTGAAATTTGTTGAAAAGTTACGTAGTAAAAGATACGATACAAATGATCTAAAAACACGTTATTTGAACTCCTCAAAGCGTTAAAATCTTGTTTTGAATCGAAAAACCAACTTACTTAGGGTTTGTAAAATTTGGTGAAAAGTTATGTAGTAAAAGATACGATGAAAATGATCTAAAAACAAGTTATTTGAACTCCCCTCAAAGCGTTAAAATCTTGTTTTGAATCGAAAAACAAACTTACTTAGTGTTTGTAAAATTTGGTGAAATGTTATGTAGTAAAAGATACGATGCAATTGATCTAAAAACACGTTATTTGAACTCCTCAAAGCGTTAAAATCTTGTTTTGAATCGAAAATCAAACTTTCTTAGTGTTTGTGAAATTTGGTGAAAACTTACGTAGTAAAAGATACGATACAATTGATCTAAAAACACGTTATTTGAACTCATCAAAGCGTTAAAATCTGGTTTTGAATCGAAAAATAAACTTACTTAGTGTTTGTAAAATTTGGTGAAAAGTTATGTAGTAAAAGATACGATGCAAATAATCTAAAAACAAGTTATTTGTACTCCTCAAAGCGTTAAAATCTTGTTTTGAATCGAAAAATAAACTTACTTAGTGTTTGTGAAATTTGGTGAAAAGTTATGTAGTAAAAGATACGATACAAATGAATAAAAACACGTTATTTGAACTCCTCGAAGCGTTAAAATCTTGTTTTGAATTGAAAAACAAACTTACTTAGTGTTTGTGAAATTTGGTGAAAACTTATGTAGTAAAAGATACGATGCAAATCATCTAAAAACAAGTTATTTGAACTCCTCAAAGCGTTAAAATCTTGTTTTGAATCGAAAAACAAACTTACTTAGTGTTTGTGAAATTTGGTGAAAAGTTATGTAGTAAAAGATACGATACAAATGATCAAAAAACAAGTTATTTGAACTCCTCAAAGCGTTAAAATCTTGTTTTGAATCGAAAAACAAACTTACTTAGTGTTTGTGAAATTTGGTTAAAAGTTATATAATAAAAGATACGATACAAATGATCTAAAAACATGTTATTTCAACTCCTCAAAGCGTTAAAATCTTGTTTTGAATCGAAAAACAAACTTAACTAGTGTTTGTAAAATTTGGTGAAAAGTTATGTAGTAAAAGATTCGATGCATATGATCCAAAAACAAGTTATTTGAACTCCTCAAAGCGCTAAAATCTTGTTTTGAATCGAAAAACAAACTTACTTAGTGTTTGTAAAATTTCGTGAAAAGTTACGTAGTAAAAGATACGATACAAATGATCTAAAAACACGTTATTTGAACTCCTCAAAGCGTTAAAATCTTGTTTTGAATCGAAAAACAAACTTACTTAGGGTTTGTAAAATTTGGTGAAAAGTTATGTAGTAAAAGATACCATGCAAATGATCTAAAAACAAGTTATTTGAACTCCCCTCAAAGCGTTAAAATCTTGTTTTGAATCGAAAAACAAACTTACTTAGTGTTTGTAAAATTTGGTGAAATGTTATGTAGTAAAAGATACGATGCAATTGATCTAAAAACACGTTATTTGAACTCCTCAAAGCGTTAAAATCTTATTTTGAATCGAAAACCAAACTTTCTTAGTGTTTGTGAAATTTGGTGAAAAGTTACGTAGTAAAAGATACGATACAATTGATCTAAAAACACGTTATTTGAACTCATCAAAGCGTTAAAATCTGGTTTTGAACCGAAAAATAAACTTACTCAGTGTTTGTGAAATTTGGTGAAAAGTTATGTAGTAAAAGATACGATGCATATGATCTAAAAACAAGTTATTTGAACTCCTCAAAGCGTTAAAATCATGTTTTGAATCGAAAAACAAACTTACTTACTGTTTGTAAAATTTGGTGAAAAGTTATGTAGTAAAAGATACGATGCAAATGATCTAAAAACAAGTTATTTGAACTCCTCAAAGCGTTAAAATCTTGTTTTGAATCGAAAAACAAAATTACTTAGTGTTTGTGAAATTTGGTGAAAAGTTATGTAGTAAAAGATACGATGCAATTGATCTAAAAACACGTTATTTGAACTCCTCAAAGCGTTAAAATCTTGTTTTGAATCGAAAAACAAACTTTGTTAGTGTTTGTGAAATTTGGTGAAAAGTTACGTAGTAAAAGATACAATACAATTGATCTAAAAACACGTCATTTGAACTCCTCAAAGCGTTAAAATCTTGTTTTGAATCGAAAAAAAAACTTACTTAGTTTTTGTGAAATTTGTTGAAAAGTTACGTAGTAAAAGATACGATACAAATGATCTAAAAACACGTTATTTGAACTCCTCAAAGCGTTAAAATCTTGTTTTGAATCGAAAAACAAACTTACATAGGGTTTGTAAAATTTGGTGAAAAGTTATGTAGTAAAAGATACGATGAAAATGATCTAAAAACAAGTTATTTGAACTCCCCTCAAAGCGTTAAAATCTTGTTTTGAATCGAAAAACAAACTTACTTAGTGTTTGTAAAATTTGGTGAAATGTTATGTAGTAAAAAATACGATGCAATTGATCTAAAAACACGTTATTTGAACTCCTCAAAGCGTTAAAATCTTGTTTTGAATCGAAAATCAAACTTTCTTAGTGTTTGTGAAATTTGGTGAAAAGTTACGAGTAAAAGATACGATACAATTGATCTAAAAACACGTTATTTGAACTCATCAAAGCTTTAAAATCTGGTTTTGAATCGAAAAATAAACTTACTTAGTGTTTGTAAAATTTGGTGAAAAGTTATGTAGTAAAAGATACGATGCAAATAATCTAAAAACAAGTTATTTGTACTCCTCAAAGCGTTAAAATCTTGTTTTGAATCGAAAAACAAACTTACTTAGTGTTTGTGAAATTTGGTGAAAAGTTATGTAGTAAAAGATACGATACAAATGAATAAAAACACGTTATTTGAACTCCTCGAAGCGTTAAAATCTTGTTTTGAATTGAAAAACAAACTTACTTAGTGTTTGTGAAATTTGGTGAAAACTTATGTAGTAAAAGATACGATGCAAATCATCTAAAAACAAGTTATTTGAACTCCTCAAAGCGTTAAAATCTTGTTTTGAATCGAAAAACAAACTTACTTAGTGTTTGTGAAATTTGGTGAAAAGTTATGTAGTAAAAGATACGATACAAATGATCAAAAAACAAGTTATTTGAACTCCTCAAAGCGTTAAAATCTTGTTTTGAATCGAAAAACAAACTTACTTAGTGTTTGTGAAATTTGGTTAAAAGTTATGTAATAAAAGATACGATACAAATGATCTAAAAACATGTTATTTCAACTCCTCAAAGCGTCAAAATCTTGTTTTGAATCGAAAAACAAACTTAACTAGTGTTTGTAAAATTTGGTGAAAAGTTATGTAGTAAAAGATTCGATGCAAATCATCTAAAAACAAGTTATTTGAACTCCTCAAAGCGCTAAAATCTTGTTTTGAATCGAAAAACAAACTTACTTAGTGTTTGTAAAATTTCGTGAAAAGTTACGTAGTAAAAGATACGATACAAATGATCTAAAAACACGTTATTTGAACTCCTCAAAGCGTTAAAATCTTGTTTTGAATCGAAAAACAAACTTACTTAGGGTTTGTAAAATTTGGTGAAAAGTTATGTAGTAAAAGATACCATGCAAATGATCTAAAAACAAGTTATTTGAACTCCCCTCAAAGCGTTAAAATCTTGTTTTGAATCGAAAAACAAACTTACTTAGTGTTTGTAAAATTTGGTGAAATGTTATGTAGTAAAAGATACGATGCAATTGATCTAAAAACACGTTATTTGAACTCCTCAAAGCGTTAAAATCTTATTTTGAATCGAAAACCAAACTTTCTTAGTGTTTGTGAAATTTGGTGAAAAGTTACGTAGTAAAAGAAACGATACAATTGATCTAAAAACACGTTATTTGAACTCATCAAAGCGTTAAAATCTGGTTTTGAACCGAAAAATAAACTTACTTAGTGTTTGTGAAATTTGGTGAAAAGTTATGTAGTAAAAGATACGATGCATATGATCTAAAAACAAGTTATTTGAACTCCTCAAAGCGTTAAAATCATGTTTTGAATCGAAAAACAAACTTACTTACTGTTTGTAAAATTTGGTGAAAAGTTATGTAGTAAAAGATACGATGCAAATGATCTAAAAACAAGTTATTTGAACTCCTCAAAGCGTTAAAATCTTGTTTTGAATCGAAAAACAAACTTACTTAGTGTTTGTGAAATTTGGTGAAAAGTTATGTAGTAAAAGATACGATGCAATTGATCTAAAAACACGTTATTTGAACTCCTCAAAGCGTTAAAATCTTGTTTTGAATCGAAAAACAAACTTTCTTAGTGTTTGTGAAATTTGGTGAAAAGTTACGTAGTAAAAGATACAATACAATTGATCTAAAAACACGTCATTTGAACTCCTCAAAGCGTTAAAATCTTGTTTTGAATCGAAAAACAAACTTACTTAGTTTTTGTGAAATTTATTGAAAAGTTACGTAGTAAAAGATACGATACAAATGATCTAAAAACACGTTATTTGAACTCCTCAAAGCGTTAAAATCTTGTTTTGAATCGAAAAACAAACTTACTTAGGGTTTGTAAAATTTGGTGAAAAGTTATGTAGTAAAAGATACGATGAAAATGATCTAAAAACAAGTTATTTGAACTCCCCTCAAAGCGTTAAAATCTTGTTTTGAATCGAAAAACAAACTTACTTAGTGTTTGTAAAATTTGGTGAAATGTTATGTAGTAAAAGATACGATGCAATTGATCTAAAAACACGTTATTTGAACTCCTCAAAGCGTTAAAATCTTATTTTGAATCGAAAATCAAACTTTCTTAGTGTTTGTGAAATTTGGTGAAAAGTTACGTAGTAAAAGATACGATACAATTGATCTAAAAACACGTTATTTGAACTCATCAAAGCGTTAAAATCTGGTTTTGAATCGAAAAATAAACTTACTTAGTGTTGGTAAAATTTGGTGAAAAGTTATGTAGTAAAAGATACGATGCAAATAATCTAAAAACAAGTTATTTGTACTCCTCAAAGCGTTAAAATCTTGTTTTGAATCGAAAAACAAACTTACTTAGTGTTTGTGAAATTTGGTGAAAAGTTATGTAGTAAAAGATACGATACAAATGAATAAAAACACGTTATTTGAACTCCTCGAAGCGTTAAAATCTTGTTTTGAATTGAAAAACAAACTTACTTAGTGTTTGTGAAATTTGGTGAAAACTTATGTAGTAAAAGATACGATGCAAATCATCTAAAAACAAGTTATTTGAACTCCTCAAAGCGTTAAAATCTAGTTTTGAATCGAAAAACAAACTTACTTAGTGTTTGTGAAATTTGGTGAAAAGTTATGTAGTAAAAGATACGATACAAATGATCAAAAAACAAGTTATTTGAACTCCTCAAAGCGTTAAAATCTTGTTTTGAATCGAAAAACAAACTTACTTAGTGTTTGTGAAATTTGGTTAAAAGTTATGTAATAAAAGATACGATACAAATGATCTAAAAACATGTTATTTCAACTCCTCAAAGCGTTAAAATCTTGTTTTGAATCGAAAAACAAACTTAACTAGTGTTTGTAAAATTTGGTGAAAAGTTATGTAGTAAAAGATTCGATGCATATGATCTAAAAACAAGTTATTTGAACTCCTCAAAGCGCTAAAATCTTGTTTTGAATCGAAAAACAAACTTACTTAGTGTTTGTAAAATTTCGTGAAAAGTTATGTAGTAAAAGATAGGATGCAAATGATCTAAAAACAAGTTATTTGAACTCCTCAAAGCGTTAAAATCTTGTTTTGAATCGAAAAACAAACTTACTTAGTGTTTGTGAAATTTGGTGAAAAGTTATGTAGTAAAAGATACGATACAAATGAATAAAAACACGTTATTTGAACTCCTCGAAGCGTTAAAATCTTGTTTTGAATTGAAAAACAAACTTACTTAGTGTTTGTGAAATTTGGTGAAAACTTATGTAGTAAAAGATACGATGCAAATCATCTAAAAACAAGTTATTTGAACTCCTCAAAGCGTTAAAATCTAGTTTTGAATCGAAAAACAAACTTACTTAGTGTTTGTGAAATTTGGTGAAAAGTTATGTAGTAAAAGATACGATACAAATGATCAAAAAACAAGTTATTTGAACTCCTCAAAGCGTTAAAATCTTGTTTTGAATCGAAAAACAAACTTACTTAGTGTTTGTGAAATTTGGTTAAAAGTTATGTAATAAAAGATACGATACAAATGATCTAAAAACATGTTATTTCAACTCCTCAAAGCGTCAAAATCTTGTTTTGAATCGAAAAACAAACTTAACTAGTGTTTGTAAAATTTGGTGAAAAGTTATGTAGTAAAAGATTCGATGCATATGATCTAAAAACAAGTTATTTGAACTCCTCAAAGCGCTAAAATCTTGTTTTGAATCGAAAAACAAACTTACTTAGTGTTTGTAAAATTTCGTGAAAAGTTACGTAGTAAAAGATACCATACAAATGATCTAAAAACATGTTATTTCAACTCCTCAAAGCGTTAAAATCTTGTTTTGAATCGAAAAACAAACTTACTTAGTGTTTGTAAAATTTGGTGAAAAGTTATGTAGTAAAAGATTCGATGCATATGATCTAAAAACAAGTTATTTGAACTCCTCAAAGCGTTAAAATCTTGTTTTGAATCGAAAAACAAACTTACTTAGTGTTTGTGAAATTTGGTGAAAAGTTATGTAGTAAAAGATACGATACAAATGAATAAAAACACGTTATTTGAACTCCTCGAAGCGTTAAAATCTTGTTTTGAATTGAAAAACAAACTTACTTAGTGTTTGTGAAATTTGGTGAACACTTATGTAGTAAAAGATAGGATGAAAATCATCTAAAAACAAGTTATTTGAACTCCTCAAAGCGTTAAAATCTTGTTTTGAATCGAAAAACAAACTTACTTAGTGTTTGTAAAATTTGGTGAAAAGTTATGTAGTAAAAGATACGATACAAATGATCAAAAAACAAGTTATTTGAACTCCTCAAAGCGTTAAAATCTTGTTTTGAATCGAAAAACAAACTTACTTAGTGTTTGTGAAATTTGGTTAAAAGTTATGTAATAAAAGATACGATACAAATGATCTAAAAACATGTTATTTCAACTCCTCAAAGCGTTAAAATCTTGTTTTGAATCGAAAAACAAACTTACTTAGTGTTTGTAAAATTTGGTGAAAAGTTATGTAGTAAAAGATTCGATGCATATGATCTAAAAACAAGTTATTTGAACTCCTCAAAGCGTTAAAATCTTGTTTTGAATCGAAAAACAAACTTACTTAGTGTTTGTAAAATTTGGTGAAAAGTTATGTAGTAAAAGATAGGATGCAAATGATCTAAAAACAAGTTATTTGTACTCCTCAAAGCGTTAAAATCTTGTTTTGAATCGAAAAACAAACTTACTTAGTGTTTGTGAAATTTGGTGAAAAGTTATGTAGTAAAAGATACGATACAAATGAATAAAAACACGTTATTTGAACTCCTCGAAGCGTTAAAAACTTGTTTTGAATTGAAAAACAAACTTACTTAGTGTTTGTGAAATTTGGTTAAAAATTATGTAATAAAAGATACGATACAAATGATCTAAAAAAATGTTATTTCAACTCCTCAAAGCGTTAAAATCTTGTTTTTAATCGAAAAACAAACTTACTTAGTGTTTGTAAAATTTGGTGAAAAGTTATGTAGTAAAAGATACGATGCATATGATCTAAAAACAAGTTATTTGAACTCCTCAAAGCGTTAAAATCTTGTTTTGAATCCAAAAACAAACTTACTTACTGTTTGTAAAATTTGGTGAAAAGTTATGTAGTAAAAGATACGATGCAAATGATCTAAAAACAAGTTATTTAAACTCCTCAAAGCGTTAAAATCTTGTTTTGAATCGAAAAACAAACTTACTTAGTGTTTGTGAAATTTGGTGAAAAGTTATGTAGTAAAAGATACTATGCAATTGATCTAAAAACACGTTATTTGAACTCCTCAAAGCGTTAAAATCTTGTTTTGAATCGAAAAACAAACTTTCTTAGTGTTTGTGAAATTTGGTGAAAAGTTACGTAGTAAAAGATACAATACAATTGATCTAAAAACACGTCATTTGAACTCCTCAAAGCGTTAAAATCTTGTTTTGAATCGAAAAACAAACTTACTTAGTTTTTGTGAAATTTATTGAAAAGTTACGTAGTAAAAGATACGATACAAATGATCTAAAAACACGTTATTTGAACTCCTCAAAGCATTAAAATCTTGTTTTGAATCGAAAAACAAACTTACTTAGGGTTTGTAAAATTTGGTGAAAAGTTATGTAGTAAAAGATACGATGCAAATGATCTAAAAACAAGTTATTTGAACTCCCCTCAAAGCGTTAAAATCTTGTTTTGAATCGAAAAACAAACTTACTTAGTGTTTGTAAAATTTGGTGAAATGTTATGTAGTAAAAGATACGATGCAATTGATCTAAAAATACGTTATTTGAACTCCTCAAAGCGTTAAAATCTTGTTTTGAATCGAAAAACAAACTTACTTAGTGTTTGTGAAATTTGGTGAAAAGTTATGTAGTAAAAGATACGATACAAATGAATAAAAACACGTTATTTGAACTCCTCGAAGCGTTAAAATCTTGTTTTGAATTGAAAAACAAACTTACTTAGTGTTTGTGAAATTTGGTTAAAAATTATGTAATAAAATATACGAAACAAATGATCTAAAAACATGTTATTTCAACTCCTCAAAGCGTTAAAATCTTGTTTTTAATCAAAAAACAAACTTACTTAGTGTTTGTAAAATTTGGTGAAAAGTTATGTAGTAAAAGATAGGATGCAAATGATCTAAAAACAAGTTATTTGAACTCCTCAAAGCGTTAAAATCTTGTTTTGAATCGAAAAACAAACTTACTTAGTGTTTGTGAAATTTGGTGAAAAGTTATGTAGTAAAAGATACGATACAAATGATCAAAAAACAAGTTATTTGAACTCCTCAAAGCGTTAAAATCTTGTTTTGAATCGAAAAACAAACTTACTTAGTGTTTGTGAAATTTGGTTAAAAGTTATGTAATAAAAGATACGATACAAATGATCTAAAAACATGTTATTTGAACTCCTCAAAGCGTTAAAATCTTGTTTTGAATCGAAAAACAAACTTACTTAGTGTTTGTAAAATTTGGTGAAAAGTTATGTAGTAAAAGATACGATGCATATGATCTAAAAACAAGTTATTTGAACTCCTCAAAGCGTTAAAATCTTGTTTTGAATCGAAAAACAAACTTCCTTACTGTTTGTAAAATTTGGTGAAAAGTTATGTAGTAAAAGATACGATGCAAATGATCTAAAAATAAGTTATTTGAACTCCTCAAAGCGTTAAAATCTTGTTTTGAATCGAAAAACAAACTTACTTAGTGTTTGTGAAATTTGGTGAAAAGTTATGTAGTAAAAGATACTATGCAATTGATCTAAAAACACGTTATTTGAACTCCTCAAAGCGTTAAAATCTTGTTTTGAATCGAAAAACAAACTTTCTTAGAGTTTGTGAAATTTGGTGAAAAGTTACGTAGTAAAAGATACAATACAATTGATCTAAAAACACGTCATTTGAACTCCTCAAAGCGTTAAAATCTTGTTTTGAATCGAAAAACAAACTTACTTAGTTTTTGTGAAATTTATTGAAAAGTTACGTAGTAAAAGATACGATACAAATGATCTAAAAACACGTTATTTGAACTCCTCAAAGCGTTAAAATCTTGTTTTGAATCGAAAAACAAACTTACTTAGGGTTTGTAAAATTTGGTGAAAAGTTATGTAGTAAAAGATACGATGCAAATGATCTAAAAACAAGTTATTTGAACTCCCCTCAAAGCGTTAAAATCTTGTTTTGAATCGAAAAACAAACTTACTTAGTGTTTGTAAAATTTGGTGAAATGTTATGTAGTAAAAGATACGATGCAATTGATCTAGAAACACGTTATTTGAACTCCTCAAAGCGTTAAAATCTTGTTTTGAATCGAAAAACAAACTTTCTTAGTGTTTGTGAAATTTGGTGAAAAGTTACGTAGTAAAAGATACGATAAAAGTGATCTAAAAACACGTTATTTGAACTCCTCAAAGCGTTAAAATCTGGTTTTGAATCGAAAAATAAACTTACTTAGTGTTTGTAAAATTTGGTGAAAAGTTATGTAGTAAAAGATACGATGCAAATAATCTAAAAACAAGTTATTTGTACTCCTCAAAGCGTTAAAATCTTGTTTTGAATCGAAAAACAAACTTACTTAGTGTTTGTGAAATTTGGTGAAAAGTTATGTAGTAAAAGATACGATACAAATGAATAAAAACACGTTATTTGAACTCCTCGAAGCGTTAAAATCTTGTTTTGAATTGAAAAACAAACTTACTTAGTGTTTGTGAAATTTGGTGAAAACTTATGTAGTAAAAGATAGGATGAAAATCATCTAAAAACAAGTTATTTGAACTCCTCAAAGCGTTAAAATCTTGTTTTGAATCGAAAAACAAACTTACTTAGTGTTTGTAAAATTTGGTGAAATGTTATGTAGTAAAAGATACGATGCAATTGATCTAAAAACACGTTATTTGAACTCCTCAAAGCGTTAAAATCTTGTTTTGAATCGAAAATCAAACTTTCTTAGTGTTTGTGAAATTTGGTGAAAAGTTACGTAGTAAAAGATACGATACAATTGATCTAAAAACACGTTATTTGAACTCATCAAAGCGTTAAAATCTGGTTTTGAATCGAAAAATAAACTTAAGTGTTTGTAAAATTTGGTGAAAAGTTATGTAGTAAAAGATACGATGCAAATAATCTAAAAACAAGTTATTTGAACTCCTCAAAGCGTTAAAATCTTGTTTTGAATCGAAAAACAAACTTACTTAGTGTTTGTGAAATTTGGTTAAAAGTTATGTAATAAAAGATACGATACAAATGATCTAAAAACATGTTATTTCAACTCCTCAAAGCGTTAAAATCTTGTTTTGAATCGAAATACAAACTTACTTAGTGTTTGTAAAATTTGGTGAAAAGTTATGTAGTAAAAGATTCGATGCATATGATCTAAAAACAAGTTATTTGAACTCCTCAAAGCGTTAAAATCTTGTTTTGAATCGAAAAACAAACTTACTTAGTGTTTGTAAAATTTGGTGAAAAGTTATGTAGTAAAAGATAGGATGCAAATGATCTAAAAACAAGTTATTTGAACTCCTCAAAGCGTTAAAATCTTGTTTTGAATCGAAAAACAAACTTACTTAGTGTTTGTGAAATTTGGTGAAAAGTTATGTAGTAAAAGATACGATGCAATTGATCTAAAAACACGTTATTTGAACTCCTCAAAGCGTTAAAATCTTGTTTTGAATCGAAAAACAAACTTTCTTAGTGTTTGTGAAATTTGGTGAAAAGTTACGTAGTAAAAGATACTATACAATTGATCTAAAAACACGTCATTTGAACTCCTCAAAGCGTTAAAATCTTGTTTTGAATCGAAAAACAAACATACTTAGTTTTTGAGAAATTTATTGAAAAGTTACGTAGTAAAAGATACGATATAAATGATCTAAAAACACGTTATTTGAACTCCTCAAAGCGTTAAAATCTTGTTTTGAATCGAAAAACAAACTTACTTAGGGTTTGTAAAATTTGGTGAAAAGTTATGTAGTAAAAGATACGATGAAAATGATCTAAAAACAAGTTATTTGAACTCCCCTCAAAGCGTTAAAATCTTGTTTTGAATCGAAAAACAAACTTACTTAGTGTTTGTAAAATTTGGTGAAATGTTATGTAGTAAAAGATACGATGCAATTGATCTAAAAACACGTTATTTGAACTCCTCAAAGCGTTAAAATCTTGTTTTGAATCGAAAATCAAACTTTCTTAGTGTTTGTGAAATTTGGTGAAAAGTTACGTAGTAAAAGATACGATACAATTGATCTAAAAACACGTTATTTGAACTCATCAAAGCGTTAAAATCTGGTTTTGAATCGAAAAATAAACTTACTTAGTGTTTGTAAAATTTGGTGAAAAGTTATGTAGTAAAAGATACGATGCAAATAATCTAAAAACAAGTTATTTGTACTCCTCAAAGCGTTAAAATCTTGTTTTGAATCGAAAAATAAACTTACTTAGTGGTTGTGAAATTTGGTGAAAAGTTATGTAGTAAAAGATACGATACAAATGAATAAAAACACGTTATTTGAACTCCTCGAAGCGTTAAAATCTTGTTTTGAATTGAAAAACAAACTTACTTAGTGTTTGTGAAATTTGTTGAAAACTTATGTAGTAAAAGATACGATGCAAATCATCTAAAAACAAGTTATTTGAACTCCTCAAAGCGTTAAAATCTTGTTTTGAATCGAAAAACAAACTTACTTAGTGTTTGTGAAATTTGGTGAAAAGTTATGTAGTAAAAGATACGATACAAATGATCAAAAAACAAGTTATTTGAACTCCTCAGAGCGTTAAAATCTTGTTTTGAATCGAAAAACAAACTTACTTAGTGTTTGTGAAATTTGGTTAAAAGTTATGTAATAAAAGATACGATACAAATGATCTAAAAACATGTTATTTCAACTCCTCAAAGCATTAAAATCTTGTTTTGAATCGAAAAACAAACTTAACTAGTGTTTGTAAAATTTGGTGAAAAGTTATGTAGTAAAAGATTCGATGCATATGATCCAAAAACAAGTTATTTGAACTCCTCAAAGCGCTAAAATCTTGTTTTGAATCGAAAAACAAACTTACTTAGTGTTTGTAAAATTTCGTGAAAAGTTACGTAGTAAAAGATACGATACAAATGATCTAAAAACACGTTATTTGAACTCCTCAAAGCGTTAAAATCTTGTTTTGAATCGAAAAACAAACATACTTAGGGTTTGTAAAATTTGGTGAAAAGTTATGTAGTAAAAGATACCATGCAAATGATCTAAAAACAAGTTATTTGAACTCCCCTCAAAGCGTTAAAATCTTGTTTTGAATCGAAAAACAAACTTACTTAGTGTTTGTAAAATTTGGGGAAATGTTATGTAGTAAAAGATACGATGCAATTGATCTAAAAACACGTTATTTGAACTCCTCAAAGCGTTAAAATCTTATTTTGAATCGAAAACCAAACTTTCTTAGTGTTTGTGAAATTTGGTGAAAAGTTACGTAGTAAAAGATACGATACAATTGATCTAAAAACACGTTATTTGAACTCATCAAAGCGTTAAAATCTGGTTTTGAACCGAAAAATAAACTTACTTAGTGTTTGTGAAATTTGGTGAAAAGTTATGTAGTAAAAGATACGATGCATATGATCTAAAAACAAGTTATTTGAACTCCTCAAAGCGTTAAAATCATGTTTTGAATCGAAAAACAAACTTACTTACTGTTTGTAAAATTTGGTGAAAAGTTATGTAGTAAAAGATACGATGCAAATGATCTAAAAACAAGTTATTTGAACTCCTCAAAGCGTTAAAATCTTGTTTTGAATCGAAAAACAAACTTACTTAGTGTTTGTGAAATTTGGTGAAAATTTATGTAGTAAAAGATACGATGCATATGATCTAAAAACAAGTTATTTGAACTCCTCAAAGCGTTAAAATCTTGTTTTGAATCGAAAAACAAACTTACTTACTGTTTGTAAAATTTGGTGATATGTTATGTAGTAAAAGATACGATGCAAATGATCTAAAAACAAGTTATTTGAACTCCTCAAAGCGTTAAAATCTTGTTTTGAATCGAAAAACAAACTTACTTAGTGTTTGTGAAATTTGGTGAAAAGTTATGTAGTAAAAGATACGATGCAATTGATCTAAAAACACGTTATTTGAACTCCTCAAAGCGTTAAAATATTGTTTTGAATCGAAAAACAAACTTTCTTAGTGTTTGTGAAATTTGGTGAAAAGTTACGTAGTAAAAGATACAATACAATTGATCTAAAAACACGTCATTTGAACTCCTCAAAGCGTTAAAATCTTGTTTTGAATCGAAAAACAAACTTACTTAGTTTTTGTGAAATTTATTGAAAAGTTACGTAGTAAAAGATACGATACAAATGATCTAAAAACACGTTATTTGAACTCCTCAAAGCGTTAAAATCTTGTTTTGAATCGAAAAACAAACTTACTTAGGGTTTGTAAAATTTGGTGAAAAGTTATGTAGTAAAAGATACGATGCAAATGATCTAAAAACAAGTTATTTGAACTCCCCTCAAAGCGTTAAAATCTTGTTTTGAATCGAAAAACAAACTTACTTAGTGTTTGTAAAATTTGGTGAAATGTTATGTAGTAAAAGATACGATGCAATTGATCTAAAAACACGTTATTTGAACTCCTCAAAGCGTTAAAATCTTGTTTTGAATCGAAAACCAAACTTTCTTCGTGTTTGTGAAATTTGGTGAAAAGTTACGTAGTAAAAGATACGATACAATTGATCTAAAAACACGTTATTTGAACTCATCAAAGCGTTAAAATCTGGTTTTGAATCGAAAAATAAACTTACTTAGTGTTTGTGAAATTTGGTGAAAAGTTATGTAGTAAAAGATACGATGCAAATAATCTAAAAACAAGTTATTTGTACTCCTCAAAGCGTTAAAATCTTGTTTTGAATCGAAAAACAAACTTACTTAGTGTTTGTAAAATTTGGTGAAAAGTTATGTACTAAAAGATACGATACAAATGAATAAAAACACGTTATTTGAACTCCTCGAAGCGTTAAAATCTTGTTTTGAATTGAAAAACAAACTTACTTAGTGTTTGTGAAATTTGGTGAAAACTTATGTAGTAAAAGATACGATGCAAATCATCTAAAAACAAGTTATTTGAACTCCTCAAAGCGTTAAAATCTTGTTTTGAATCGAAAAACAAACTTACTTAGTGTTTGTGAAATTTGGTTAAAAGTTATGTAATAAAAGATACGATACAAATGATCAAAAAACATGTTATTTCAACTCCTCAAAGCGTTAAAATCTTGTTTTGAATCGAAAAACAAACTTACTTAGTGTTTGTAAAATTTGGTGAAAAGTTATGTAGTAAAAGATTCGATGCATATGATCTAAAAACAAGTTATTTGAACTCCTCAAAGCGTTAAAATCTTGTTTTGAATCGAAAAACAAACTTACTTAGTGTTTGTAAAATTTGGTGAAAAGTTATGTAGTAAAAGATAGGATGCAAATGATCTAAAAACAAGTTATTTGAACTCCTCAAAGCGTTAAAATCTTGTTTTGAATCGAAAAACAAACTTACTTAGTGTTTGTGAAATTTGGTGAAAAGTTATGTAGTAAAAGATACGATACAAATGAATAAAAACACGTTATTTGAACTCCTCGAAGCGTTAAAATCTTGTTTTGAATTGAAAAACAAACTTACTTAGTGTTTGTGAAATTTGGTTAAAAATTATGTAATAAAAGATACGATACAAATGATCTAAAAACATGTTATTTCAACTCCTCAAAGCGTTAAAATCTTGTTTTTAATCGAAAAACAAACTTACTTAGTGTTTGTAAAATTTGGTGAAAAGTTATGTAGTAAAAGATACGATGCATATAATCTAAAAACAAGTTATTTGAACTCCTCAAAGCGTTAAAATCTTGTTTTGAATCGAAAAACAAACTTACTTACTGTTTGTAAAATTTGGTGAAAAGTTATGTAGTAAAAGATACGATGCAAATGATCTAAAAACAAGTTATTTGAACTCCTCAAAGCGTTAAAATCTTGTTTTGAATCGAAAAACAAACTTACTTAGTGTTTGTGAAATTTGGTGAAAAGTTATGTAGTAAAAGATACGATGCAATTGATCTAAAAACACGTTATTTGAACTCCTCAAAGCGTTAAAATCTTGTTTTGAATCGAAAGACAAACTTTCTTAGTGTTTGTGAAATTTGGTGAAAAGTTACGTAGTAAAAGATACAATACAATTGATCTAAAAACACGTCATTTGAACTCCTCAAAGCGTTAAAATCTTGTTTTGAATCGAAAAACAAACTTAACTAGTGTTTGTAAAATTTGGTGAAAAGTTATGTAGTAAAAGATTCGATGCATATGATCCAAAAACAAGTTATTTGAACTCCTCAAAGCGCTAAAATCTTGTTTTGAATCGAAAAACAAACTTACTTAGTGTTTGTAAAATTTGGTGAAAAGTTATGTAGTAAAAGATACGATAGAAATGATCTAAAAACACGTTATTTGAACTCCTCAAAGCGTTAAAATCTTGTTTTGAATCGAAAAACAAACTTACTTAGGGTTTGTAAAATTTGGTGAAAAGTTATGTAGTAAAAGCTACCATGCAAATGATCTAAAAACAAGTTATTTGAACTCCCCTCAAAGCATTAAAATCTTGTTTTGAATCGAAAAACAAACTTACTTAGTGTTTGTAAAATTTGGGGAAATGTTATGTAGTAAAAGATACGATGCAATTGATCTAAAAACACGTTATTTGAACTCCTCAAAGCGTTAAAATCTTATTTTGAACCGAAAACCAAACTTTCTTAGTGTTTGTGAAATTTGGTGAAAAGTTACGTAGTAAAATATACGATACAATTGATCTAAAAACACGTTATTTGAACTCATCAAAGCGTTAAAATCTGGTTTTGAACCGAAAAATAAACTTACTTAGTGTTTGTGAAATTTGGTGAAAAGTTATGTAGTAAAAGATACGATGCATATGATCTAAAAACAAGTTATTTGAACTCCTCAAAGCGTTAAAATCATGTTTTGAATCGAAAAACAAACTTACTTACTGTTTGTAAAATTTGGTGAAAAGTTATGTAGTAAAAGATACGATGCAAATGATCTAAAAACAAGTTATTTGAACTCCTCAAAGCGTTAAAATCTTGTTTTGAATCGAAAAACAAACTTACTTAGTGTTTGTGAAATTTGGTGAAAATTTATGTAGTAAAAGATACGATGCATATGATCTAAAAACAAGTTATTTGAACTCCTCAAAGCGTTAAAATCTTGTTTTGAATCGAAAAACAAACTTACTTACTGTTTGTAAAATTTGGTGATATGTTATGTAGTAAAAGATACGATGCAAATGATCTAAAAACAAGTTATTTGAACTCCTCAAAGCGTTAAAATCTTGTTTTGAATCGAAAAACAAACTTACTTATTGTTTGTGAAATTTGGTGAAAAGTTATGTAGTAAAAGATACGATGCAATTGATCTAAAAACACGTTATTTGAACTCCTCAAAGCGTTAAAATCTTGTTTTGAATCGAAAAACAAACTTTCTTAGTGTTTGTGAAATTTGGTGAAAAGTTACGTAGTAAAAGATACAATACAATTGATCTAAAAACACGTCATTTGAACTAATCAAAGCGTTAAAATCTTGTTTTGAATCGAAAAACAAACTTACTTAGTTTTTGTGAAATTTATTGAAAAGTTACGTAGTAAAAGATACGATACAAATGATCTAAAAACACGTTATTTGAACTCCTCAAAGCGTTAAAATCTTGTTTTGAATCGAAAAACAAACTTACTTAGGGTTTGTAAAATTTGGTGAAAAGTTATGTAGTAAAAGATACGATGCAAATGATCTAAAAACAAGTTATTTGAACTCCCCTCAAAGCGTTAAAATCTTGTTTTGAATCGAAAAACAAACTTACTTAGAGTTTGTAAAATTTGGTGAAATGTTATGTAGTAAAAGATACGATGCAATTGATCTAAAAACACGTTATTTGAACTCCTCAAAGCGTTAAAATCTTGTTTTGAATCGAAAACCAAACTTTCTTCGTGTTTGTGAAATTTGGTGAAAAGTTACGTAGTAAAAGATACGATACAATTGATCTAAAAACACGTTATTTGAACTCATCAAAGCGTTAAAATCTGGTTTTGAATCGAAAAATAAACTTACTTAGTGTTTGTGAAATTTGGTGAAAAGTTATGTAGTAAAAGATACGATGCAAATAATCTAAAAACAAGTTATTTGTACTCCTCAAAGCGTTAAAATCTTGTTTTGAATCGAAAAACAAACTTACTTAGTGTTTGTAAAATTTGGTGAAAAGTTATGTACTAAAAGATACGATACAAATGAATAAAAACACGTTATTTGAACTCCTCGAAGCGTTAAAATCTTGTTTTGAATTGAAAAACAAACTTACTTAGTGTTTGTGAAATTTGGTGAAAACTTATGTAGTAAAAGATACGATGCAAATCATCTAAAAACAAGTTATTTGAACTCCTCAAAGCGTTAAAATCTTGTTTTGAATCGAAAAACAAACTTACTTAGTGTTTGTGAAATTTGGTTAAAAGTTATGTAGTAAAAGATACGATACAAATGATCAAAAAACATGTTATTTCAACTCGTCAAAGCGTTAAAATCTTGTTTTGAATCGAAAAACAAACTTACTTAGTGTTTGTAAAATTTGGTGAAAAGTTATGTAGTAAAAGATTCGATGCATATGATCTAAAAACAAGTTATTTGAACTCCTCAAAGCGTTAAAATCTTGTTTTGAATCGAAAAACAAACTTACTTAGTGTTTGTAAAATTTGGTGAAAAGTTATGTAGTAAAAGATAGGATGCAAATGATCTAAAAACAAGTTATTTGAACTCCTCAAAGCGTTAAAATCTTGTTTTGAATCGAAAAACAAACTTACTTAGTGTTTGTGAAATTTGGTGAAAAGTTATGTAGTAAAAGATACGATACAAATGAATAAAAACACGTTATTTGAACTCCTCGAAGCGTTAAAATCTTGTTTTGAATTGAAAAACAAACTTACTTAGTGTTTGTGAAATTTGGTTAAAAATTATGTAATAAAAGATACGATACAAATGATCTAAAAACATGTTATTTCAACTCCTCAAAGCGTTAAAATCTTGTTTTTAATCGAAAAACAAACTTACTTAGTGTTTGTAAAATTTGGTGAAAAGTTATGTAGTAAAAGATACGATGCATATAATCTAAAAACAAGTTATTTGAACTCCTCAAAGCGTTAAAATCTTGTTTTGAATCGAAAAACAAACTTACTTACTGTTTGTAAAATTTGGTGAAAAGTTATGTAGTAAAAGATACGATGCAAATGATCTAAAAACAAGTTATTTGAACTCCTCAAAGCGTTAAAATCTTGTTTTGAATCGAAAAACAAACTTACTTAGTGTTTGTGAAATTTGGTGAAAAGTTATGTAGTAAAAGATACGATGCAATTGATCTAAAAACACGTTATTTGAACTCCTCAAAGCGTTAAAATCTTGTTTTGAATCGAAAAACAAACTTTCTTAGTGTTTGTGAAATTTGGTGAAAAGTTACGTAGTAAAAGATACAATACAATTGATCTAAAAACACGTCATTTGAACTCCTCAAAGCGTTAAAATCTTGTTTTGAATCGAAAAACAAACTTAACTAGTGTTTGTAAAATTTGGTGAAAAGTTATGTAGTAAAAGATTCGATGCATATGATCCAAAAACAAGTTATTTGAACTCCTCAAAGCGCTAAAATCTTGTTTTGAATCGAAAAACAAACTTACTTAGTGTTTGTAAAATTTCGTGAAAAGTTACGTAGTAAAAGATACGATACAAATGATCTAAAAACACGTTATTTGAACTCCTCAAAGCGTTAAAATCTTGTTTTGAATCGAAAAACAAACTTACTTAGGGTTTGTAAAATTTGGTGAAAAGTTATGTAGTAAAAGATACCATGCAAATGATCTAAAAACAAGTTATTTGAACTCCCCTCAAAGCGTTAAAATCTTGTTTTGAATCGAAAAACAAACTTACTTAGTGTTTGTAAAATTTGGTGAAATGTTATGTAGTAAAAGATACGATGCAATTGATCTAAAAACACGTTATTTGAACTCCTCAAAGCGTTAAAATCTTATTTTGAATCGAAAACCAAACTTTCTTAGTGTTTGTGAAATTTGGTGAAAAGTTACGTAGTAAAAGATACGATACAAATGATCTAAAAACACGTTATTTGAACTCCTCAAAGCGTTAAAATCTTGTTTTGAATTGAAAAACAAACTTACTTAGTGTTTGTGAAATTTGGTTAAAAATTATGTAATAAAAGATACGATACAAATGATCTAAAAACATGTTATTTCAACTCCTCAAAGCGTTAAAATCTTGTTTTTAATCGAAAAACAAACTTACTTAGTGTTTGTAAAATTTGGTGAAAAGTTATGTAGTAAAATATACGATGCATATAATCTAAAAACAAGTTATTTGAACTCCTCAAAGCGTTAAAATCTTGTTTTGAATCGAAAAACAAACTTACTTACTGTTTGTAAAATTTGGTGAAAAGTTATGTAGTAAAAGATACGATGCAAATGATCTAAAAACAAGTTATTTGAACTCCTCAAAGCGTTAAAATCTTGTTTTGAATCGAAAAACAAACTTACTTAGTGTTTGTGAAATTTGGTGAAAAGTTATGTAGTAAAAGATACGATGCAATTGATCTAAAAACACGTTATTTGAACTCCTCAAAGCGTTAAAATCTTGTTTTGAATTGAAAAACAAACTTACTTAGTGTTTGTGAAATTTGGTTAAAAATTATGTAATAAAAGATACGATACAAATGATCTAAAAACATGTTATTTCAACTCCTCAAAGCGTTAAAATCTTGTTTTTAATCGAAAAACAAACTTACTTAGTGTTTGTGAAATTTGTTGAAAAGTTACGTAGTAAAAGATACGATACAAATGATCTAAAAACACGTTATTTGAACTCCTCAAAGCGTTAAAATCTTGTTTTGAATTGAAAAACAAACTTACTTAGTGTTTGTGAAATTTGGTTAAAAATTATGTAATAAAAGATACGATACAAATGATCTAAAAACATGTTATTTCAACTCCTCAAAGCGTTAAAATCTTGTTTTTAATCGAAAAACAAACTTACTTAGTGTTTGTAAAATTTGGTGAAAATTTATGTAGTAAAAGATACGATGCATATAATCTAAAAACAAGTTATTTGAACTCCTCAAAGCGTTAAAATCTTGTTTTGAATCGAAAAACAAACTTACTTAGTGTTTGTGAAATTTGTTGAAAAGTTACGTAGTAAAAGATACGATACAAATGATCTAAAAACACGTTATTTGAACTCCTCAAAGCGTTAAAATCTTGTTTTGAATCGAAAAACAAACTTACTTAGTGTTTGTGAAATTTGTTGAAAAGTTACGTAGTAAAAGATACGATACAAATGATCTAAAAACACGTTATTTGAACTCCTCAAAGCGTTAAAATCTTGTTTTGAATTGAAAAACAAACTTACTTATTGTTTGTGAAATTTGGTTAAAAATTATGTAATAAAAGATACGATACAAATGATCTAAAAACATGTTATTTCAACTCCTCAAAGCGTTAAAATCTTGTTTTTAATCGAAAAACAAACTTACTTTGTGTTTGTAAAATTTGGTGAAAAGTTATGTAGTAAAAGATACGATGCATATAATCTAAAATCAAGTTATTTGAACTCCTCAAAGCGTTAAAATCTTGTTTTGAATCGAAAAACAAACTTACTTACTGTTTGTAAAATTTGGTGAAAAGTTATGTAGTAAAAGATACGATGCAAATGATCTAAAAACAAGTTATTTGAACTCCCCTCAAAGCGTTAAAATCTTGTTTTGAATCGAAAAACAAACTTACTTAGTGTTTGTAAAATTTGGTGAAATGTTATGTAGTAAAAGATACGATGCAATTGATCTAAAAACACGTTATTTGAACTCCTCAAAGCGTTAAAATCTTATTTTGAATCGAAAACCAAACTTTCTTAGTGTTTGTGAAATTTGGTGAAAAGTTACGTAGTAAAAGATACGATACAATTGATCTAAAAACACGTTATTTGAACTCATCAAAGCGTTAAAATCTGGTTTTGAACTGAAAAATAAACTTACTCAGTGTTTGTGAAATTTGGTGAAAAGTTATGTAGTAAAAGATACGATGCATATGATCTAAAAACAAGTTATTTGAACTCCTCAAAGCGTTAAAATCATGTTTTGAATCGAAAAACAAACTTACTTACTGTTTGTAAAATTTGGTGAAAAGTTATGTAGTAAAAGATACGATGCAAATGATCTAAAAACAAGTTATTTGAACTCCTCAAAGCGTTAAAATCTTGTTTTGAATTGAAAAACAAACTTAGTGTTTGTGAAATTTGGTGAAAACTTATGTAGTAAAAGATACGATGCAAATCATCTAAAAACAAGTTATTTGAACTCCTCAAAGCGTTAAAATCTTGTTTTGAATCGAAAAACAAACTTACTTAGTGTTTGTGAAATTTGGTGAAAAGTTATGTAGTAAAAGATACGATACAAATGATCAAAAAACAAGTTATTTGAACTCCTCAAAGCGTTAAAATCTTGTTTTGAATCGAAAAACAAACTTACTTAGTGTTTGTGAAATTTGGTTAAAAGTTATGTAATAAAAGATACGATACAAATGATCTAAAAACATGTTATTTCAACTCCTCAAAGCGTTAAAATCTTGTTTTGAATCGAAAAACAAATTTAACTAGTGTTTGTAAAATTTGGTGAAAAGTTATGTAGTAAAAGATTCGATGCATATGATCCAAAAACAAGTTATTTGAACTCCTCAAAGCGCTAAAATCTTGTTTTGAATCGAAAAACAAACTTACTTAGTGTTTGTAAAATTTCGTGAAAAGTTACGTAGTAAAAGATACGATACAAATGATCTAAAAACACGTTATTTGAACTCCTCAAAGCGTTAAAATCTTGTTTTGAATCGAAAAACAAACTTACTTAGGGTTTGTAAAATTTGGTGAAAAGTTATGTAGTAAAAGATACCATGCAAATGATCTAAAAACAAGTTATTTGAACTCCCCTCAAAGCGTTAAAATCTTGTTTTGAATCGAAAAACAAACTTACTTAGTGTTTGTAAAATTTGGTGAAATGTTATGTAGTAAAAGATACGATGCAATTGATCTAAAAACACGTTATTTGAACTCCTCAAAGCGTTAAAATCTTATTTTGAATCGAAAACCAAACTTTCTTAGTGTTTGTGAAATTTGGTGAAAAGTTACGTAGTAAAAGGTACGATACAATTGATCTAAAAACACGTTATTTGAACTCATCAAAGCGTTAAAATCTGGTTTTGAACCGAAAAATAAACTTACTCAGTGTTTGTGAAATTTGGTGAAAAGTTATGTAGTAAAAGATACGATGCATATGATCTAAAAACAAGTTATTTGAACTCCTCAAAGCGTCAAAATCTTGTTTTGAATCGAAAAACAAACTTACTTAGTGTTTGTGAAATTTGGTTAAAAGTTATGTAATAAAAGATACGATACAAATGATCTAAAAACATGTTATTTCAACTCCTCAAAGCGTCAAAATCTTGTTTTGAATCGAAAATCAAACTTTCTTAGTGTTTGTGAAATTTGGTGAAAAGTTATGTAATAAAAGATACGATGCAATTGATCTAAAAACACGTTATTTGAACTCCTCAAAGCGTTAAAATCTTGTTTTGAATCGAAAATCAAACTTTCTTAGTGTTTGTGAAATTTGGTGAAAAGTTACGTAGTAAAAGATACGATACAATTGATCTAAAAACACGTTATTTGAACTCATCAAAGCGTTAAAATCTGGTTTTGAATCGAAAAATAAACTTACTTAGTGTTTGTAAAATTTGGTGAAAAGTTATGTAGTAAAAGATACGATGCAAATAATCTAAAAACAAGTTATTTGTACTCCTCAAAGCGTTAAAATCTTGTTTTGAATCGAAAAATAAACTTACTTAGTGTTTGTGAAATTTGGTGAAAAGTTATGTAGTAAAAGATACGATACAAATGAATAAAAACACGTTATTTGAACTCCTCGAAGCGTTAAAATCTTGTTTTGAATTGAAAAACAAACTTAGTGTTTGTGAAATTTGGTGAAAACTTATGTAGTAAAAGATACGATGCAAATCATCTAAAAACAAGTTATTTGAACTCCTCAAAGCGTTAAAATCTTGTTTTGAATCGAAAAACAAACTTACTTAGTGTTTGTGAAATTTGGTGAAAAGTTATGTAGTAAAAGATACGATACAAATGATCAAAAAACAAGTTATTTGAACTCCTCAAAGCGTTAAAATCTTGTTTTGAATCGAAAAACAAACTTACTTAGTGTTTGTGAAATTTGGTTAAAAGTTATGTAATAAAAGATACGATACAAATGATCTAAAAACATGTTATTTCAACTCCTCAAAGCGTTAAAATCTTGTTTTGAATCGAAAAACAAACTTAACTAGTGTTTGTAAAATTTGGTGAAAAGTTATGTAGTAAAAGATTCGATGCATATGATCCAAAAACAAGTTATTTGAACTCCTCAAAGCGCTAAAATCTTGTTTTGAATCGAAAAACAAACTTACTTAGTGTTTGTAAAATTTCGTGAAAAGTTACGTAGTAAAAGATACGATACAAATGATCTAAAAACACGTTATTTGAACTCCTCAAAGCGTTAAAATCTTGTTTTGAATCGAAAAACAAACTTACTTAGGGTTTGTAAAATTTGGTGAAAAGTTATGTAGTAAAAGATACCATGCAAATGATCTAAAAACAAGTTATTTGAACTCCCCTCAAAGCGTTAAAATCTTGTTTTGAATCGAAAAACAAACTTACTTAGTGTTTGTAAAATTTGGTGAAATGTTATGTAGTAAAAGATACGATGCAATTGATCTAAAAACACGTTATTTGAACTCCTCAAAGCGTTAAAATCTTATTTTGAATCGAAAACCAAACTTTCTTAGTGTTTGTGAAATTTGGTGAAAAGTTACGTAGTAAAAGATACGATACAATTGATCTAAAAACACGTTATTTGAACTCATCAAAGCGTTAAAATCTGGTTTTGAACTGAAAAATAAACTTACTCAGTGTTTGTGAAATTTGGTGAAAAGTTATGTAGTAAAAGATACGATGCATATGATCTAAAAACAAGTTATTTGAACTCCTCAAAGCGTTAAAATCATGTTTTGAATCGAAAAACAAACTTACTTACTGTTTGTAAAATTTGGTGAAAAGTTATGTAGTAAAAGATACGATGCAAATGATCTAAAAACAAGTTATTTGAACTCCTCAAAGCGTTAAAATCTTGTTTTGAATCGAAAAACAAAATTACTTAGTGTTTGTGAAATTTGGTGAAAAGTTATGTAGTAAAAGATACGATGCAATTGATCTAAAAACACGTCATTTGAACTCCTCAAAGCGTTAAAATCTTGTTTTGAATCGAAAAACAAACTTTCTTAGTGTTTGTGAAATTTCGTGAAAAGTTACGTAGTAAAAGATACAATACAATTGATCTAAAAACACGTCATTTGAACTCCTCAAAGCGTTAAAATCTTGTTTTGAATCGAAAAAAAAACTTACTTAGTTTTTGTGAAATTTGTTGAAAAGTTACGTAGTAAAAGATACGATACAAATGATCTAAAAACACGTTATTTGAACTCCTCAAAGCGTTAAAATCTTGTTTTGAATCGAAAAACAAACTTACTTAGGGTTTGTAAAATTTGGTGAAAAGTTATGTAGTAAAAGATACGATGAAAATGATCTAAAAACAAGTTATTTGAACTCCCCTCAAAGCGTTAAAATCTTGTTTTGAATCGAAAAACAAACTTACTTAGTGTTTGTAAAATTTGGTGAAAAATTATGTAGTAAAAGATACGATGCAATTGATCTAAAAACACGTTATTTGAACTCCTCAAAGCGTTAAAATCTTGTTTTGAATCGAAAATCAAACTTTCTTAGTGTTTGTGAAATTTGGTGAAAAGTTACGTAGTAAAAGATACGATACAATTGATCTAAAAACACGTTATTTGAACTCATCAAAGCGTTAAAATCTGGTTTTGAATCGAAAAATAAACTTACTTAGTGTTTGTAAAATTTGGTGAAAAGTTATGTAGTAAAAGATACGATGCAAATAATCTAAAAACAAGTTATTTGTACTCCTCAAAGCGTTAAAATCTTGTTTTGAATCGAAAAATAAACTTACTTAGTGTTTGTGAAATTTGGTGAAAAGTTATGTAGTAAAAGATACGATACAAATGAATAAAAACACGTTATTTGAACTCCTCGAAGCGTTAAAATCTTGTTTTGAATTGAAAAACAAACTTACTTAGTGTTTGTGAAATTTGGTGAAAACTTATGTAGTAAAAGATACGATGCAAATCATCTAAAAACAAGTAATTTGAACTCCTCAAAGCGTTAAAATCTTGTTTTGAATCGAAAAACAAACTTACTTAGTGTTTGTGAAATTTGGTGAAAAGTTATGTAGTAAAAGATACGATACAAATGATCAAAAAAGAAGTTATTTGAACTCCTCAAAGCGTTAAAATCTTGTTTTGAATCGAAAAACAAACTTACTTAGTGTTTGTGAAATTTGGTTAAAAGTTATGTAATAAAAGATACGATACAAATGATCTAAAAACATGTTATTTCAACTCCTCAAAGCGTTAAAATCTTGTTTTGAATCGAAAAACAAACTTAACTAGTGTTTGTAAAATTTGGTGAAAAGTTATGTAGTAAAAGATTCGATGCATATGATCCAAAAACAAGTTATTTGAACTCCTCAAAGCGCTAAAATCTTGTTTTGAATCGAAAAACAAACTTACTTAGTGTTTGTAAAATTTCGTGAAAAGTTACGTAGTAAAAGATACGATACAAATGATCTAAAAACACGTTATTTGAACTCCTCAAAGCGTTAAAATCTTGTTTTGAATCGAAAAACAAACTTACTTAGGGTTTGTAAAATTTGGTGAAAAGTTATGTAGTAAAAGATACCATGCAAATGATCTAAAAACAAGTTATTTGAACTCCCCTCAAAGCGTTAAAATCTTGTTTTGAATCGAAAAACAAACTTACTTAGTGTTTGTAAAATTTGGTGAAATGTTATGTAGTAAAAGATACGATGCAATTGATCTAAAAACACGTTATTTGAACTCCTCAAAGCGTTAAAATCTTATTTTGAATCGAAAACCAAACTTTCTTAGTGTTTGTGAAATTTGGTGAAAAGTTACGTAGTAAAAGATACGATACAATTGATCTAAAAACACGTTATTTGAACTCATCAAAGCGTTAAAATCTGGTTTTGAACTGAAAAATAAACTTACTCAGTGTTTGTGAAATTTGGTGAAAAGTTATGTAGTAAAAGATACGATGCATATGATCTAAAAACAAGTTATTTGAACTCCTCAAAGCGTTAAAATCATGTTTTGAATCGAAAAACAAACTTACTTACTGTTTGTAAAATTTGGTGAAAAGTTATGTAGTAAAAGATACGATGCAAATGATCTAAAAACAAGTTATTTGAACTCCTCAAAGCGTTAAAATCTTGTTTTGAATCGAAAAACAAAATTACTTAGTGTTTGTGAAATTTGGTGAAAAGTTATGTAGTAAAAGATACGATGCAATTGATCTAAAAACACGTCATTTGAACTCCTCAAAGCGTTAAAATCTTGTTTTGAATCGAAAAACAAACTTTCTTAGTGTTTGTGAAATTTCGTGAAAAGTTACGTAGTAAAAGATACAATACAATTGATCTAAAAACACGTCATTTGAACTCCTCAAAGCGTTAAAATCTTGTTTTGAATCGAAAAAAAAACTTACTTAGTTTTTGTGAAATTTGTTGAAAAGTTACGTAGTAAAAGATACGATACAAATGATCTAAAAACACGTTATTTGAACTCCTCAAAGCGTTAAAATCTTGTTTTGAATCGAAAAACAAACTTACTTAGGGTTTGTAAAATTTGGTGAAAAGTTATGTAGTAAAAGATACGATGAAAATGATCTAAAAACAAGTTATTTGAACTCCCCTCAAAGCGTTAAAATCTTGTTTTGAATCGAAAAACAAACTTACTTAGTGTTTGTAAAATTTGGTGAAAAATTATGTAGTAAAAGATACGATGCAATTGATCTAAAAACACGTTATTTGAACTCCTCAAAGCGTTAAAATCTTGTTTTGAATCGAAAATCAAACTTTCTTAGTGTTTGTGAAATTTGGTGAAAAGTTACGTAGTAAAAGATACGATACAATTGATCTAAAAACACGTTATTTGAACTCATCAAAGCGTTAAAATCTGGTTTTGAATCGAAAAATAAACTTACTTAGTGTTTGTAAAATTTGGTGAAAAGTTATGTAGTAAAAGATACGATGCAAATAATCTAAAAACAAGTTATTTGTACTCCTCAAAGCGTTAAAATCTTGTTTTGAATCGAAAAATAAACTTACTTAGTGTTTGTGAAATTTGGTGAAAAGTTATGTAGTAAAAGATACGATACAAATGAATAAAAACACGTTATTTGAACTCCTCGAAGCGTTAAAATCTTGTTTTGAATTGAAAAACAAACTTACTTAGTGTTTGTGAAATTTGGTGAAAACTTATGTAGTAAAAGATACGATGCAAATCATCTAAAAACAAGTAATTTGAACTCCTCAAAGCGTTAAAATCTTGTTTTGAATCGAAAAACAAACTTACTTAGTGTTTGTGAAATTTGGTGAAAAGTTATGTAGTAAAAGATACGATACAAATGATCAAAAAAGAAGTTATTTGAACTCCTCAAAGCGTTAAAATCTTGTTTTGAATCGAAAAACAAACTTACTTAGTGTTTGTGAAATTTGGTTAAAAGTTATGTAATAAAAGATACGATACAAATGATCTAAAAACATGTTATTTCAACTCCTCAAAGCGTTAAAATCTTGTTTTGAATCGAAAAACAAACTTAACTAGTGTTTGTAAAATTTGGTGAAAAGTTATGTAGTAAAAGATTCGATGCATATGATCCAAAAACAAGTTATTTGAACTCCTCAAAGCGCTAAAATCTTGTTTTGAATCGAAAAACAAACTTACTTAGTGTTTGTAAAATTTCGTGAAAAGTTACGTAGTAAAAGATACGATACAAATGATCTAAAAACACGTTATTTGAACTCCTCAAAGCGTTAAAATCTTGTTTTGAATCGAAAAACAAACTTACTTAGGGTTTGTAAAATTTGGTGAAAAGTTATGTAGTAAAAGATACCATGCAAATGATCTAAAAACAAGTTATTTGAACTCCCCTCAAAGCGTTAAAATCTTGTTTTGAATCGAAAAACAAACTTACTTAGTGTTTGTAAAATTTGGTGAAATGTTATGTAGTAAAAGATACGATGCAATTGATCTAAAAACACGTTATTTGAACTCCTCAAAGCGTTAAAATCTTATTTTGAATCGAAAACCAAACTTTCTTAGTGTTTGTGAAATTTGGTGAAAAGTTACGTAGTAAAAGATACGATACAATTGATCTAAAAACACGTTATTTGAACTCATCAAAGCGTTAAAATCTGGTTTTGAACCGAAAAATAAACTTACTCAGTGTTTGTGAAATTTGGTGAAAAGTTATGTAGTAAAAGATACGATGCATATGATCTAAAAACAAGTTATTTGAACTCCTCAAAGCGTCAAAATCTTGTTTTCAATCGAAAAACAAACTTACTTAGTGTTTGTGAAATTTGGTTAAAAGTTATGTAATAAAAGATACGATACAAATGATCTAAAAACATGTTATTTCAACTCCTCAAAGCGTCAAAATCTTGTTTTGAATCGAAAATCAAACTTTCTTAGTGTTTGTGAAATTTGGTGAAAAGTTATGTAATAAAAGATACGATGCAATTGATCTAAAAACACGTTATTTGAACTCCTCAAAGCGTTAAAATCTTGTTTTGAATCGAAAATCAAACTTTCTTAGTGTTTGTGAAATTTGGTGAAAAGTTACGTAGTAAAAGATACGATACAATTGATCTAAAAACACGTCATTTGAACTCCTCAAAGCGTTAAAATCTTGTTTTGAATCGAAAAAAAAACTTACTTAGTTTTTGTGAAATTTGTTGAAAAGTTACGTAGTAAAAGATACGATACAAATGATCTAAAAACACGTTATTTGAACTCCTCAAAGCGTTAAAATCTTGTTTTGAATCGAAAAACAAACTTACATAGGGTTTGTAAAATTTGGTGAAAAGTTTTGTAGTAAAAGATACGATGAAAATGATCTAAAAACAAGTTATTTGAACTCCCCTCAAAGCGTTAAAATCTTGTTTTGAATCGAAAAACAAACTTACTTAGTGTTTGTAAAATTTGGTGAAATGTTATGTAGTAAAAGATACGATGCAATTGATCTAAAAACACGTTATTTGAACTCCTCAAAGCGTTAAAATCTTGTTTTGAATCGAAAATCAAACTTTCTTAGTGTTTGTGAAATTTGGTGAAAAGTTACGAGTAAAAGATACGATACAATTGATCTAAAAACACGTTATTTGAACTCATCAAAGCGTTAAAATCTGGTTTTGAATCGAAAAATAAACTTACTTAGTGTTTGTAAAATTTGGTGAAAAGTTATGTAGTAAAAGATACGATGCAAATAATCTAAAAACAAGTTATTTGTACTCCTCAAAGCGTTAAAATCTTGTTTTGAATCGAAAAACAAACTTACTTAGTGTTTGTGAAATTTGGTGAAAAGTTATGTAGTAAAAGATACGATACAAATGAATAAAAACACGTTATTTGAACTCCTCGAAGCGTTAAAATCTTGTTTTGAATTGAAAAACAAACTTACTTAGTGTTTGTGAAATTTGGTGAAAACTTATGTAGTAAAAGATACGATGCAAATCATCTAAAAACAAGTTATTTGAACTCCTCAAAGCGTTAAAATCTTGTTTTGAATCGAAAAACAAACTTACTTAGTGTTTGTGAAATTTGGTGAAAAGTTATGTAGTAAAAGATACGATACAAATGATCAAAAAACAAGTTATTTGAACTCCTCAAAGCGTTAAAATCTTGTTTTGAATCGAAAAACAAACTTACTTAGTGTTTGTGAAATTTGGTTAAAAGTTATGTAATAAAAGATACGAAACAAATGATCTAAAAACATGTTATTTCAACTCCTCAAAGCGTCAAAATCTTGTTTTGAATCGAAAAACAAACTTAACTAGTGTTTGTAAAATTTGGTGAAAAGTTATGTAGTAAAAGATTCGATGCATATGATCTAAAAACAAGTTATTTGAACTCCTCAAAGCGCTAAAATCTTGTTTTGAATCGAAAAACAAACTTACTTAGTGTTTGTAAAATTTCGTGAAAAATTACGTAGTAAAAGATACGATACAAATGATCTAAAAACACGTTATTTGAACTCCTCAAAGCGTTAAAATCTTGTTTTGAATCGAAAAACAAACTTACTTAGGGTTTGTAAAATTTGGTGAAAAGTTATGTAGTAAAAGATACCATGCAAATGATCTAAAAACAAGTTATTTGAACTCCCCTCAAAGCGTTAAAATCTTGTTTTGAATCGAAAAACAAACTTACTTAGTGTTTGTAAAATTTGGTGAAATGTTATGTAGTAAAAGATACGATGCAATTGATCTAAAAACACGTTATTTGAACTCCTCAAAGCGTTAAAATCTTATTTTGAATCGAAAACCAAACTTTCTTAGTGTTTGTGAAATTTGGTGAAAAGTTACGTAGTAAAAGAAACGATACAATTGATCTAAAAACACGTTATTTGAACTCATCAAAGCGTTAAAATCTGGTTTTGAACCGAAAAATAAACTTACTTAGTGTTTGTGAAATTTGGTGAAAAGTTATGTAGTAAAAGATACGATGCATATGATCTAAAAACAAGTTATTTGAACTCCTCAAAACGTTAAAATCATGTTTTGAATCGAAAAACAAACTTACTTACTGTTTGTAAAATTTGGTGAAAAGTTATGTAGTAAAAGATACGATGCAAATGATCTAAAAACAAGTTATTTGAACTCCTCAAAGCGTTAAAATCTTGTTTTGAATCGAAAAACAAACTTACTTAGTGTTTGTGAAATTTGGTGAAAAGTTATGTAGTAAAAGATACGATGCAATTGATCTAAAAACACGTTATTTGAACTCCTCAAAGCGTTAAAATCTTGTTTTGAATCGAAAAACAAACTTTCTTAGTGTTTGTGAAATTTGGTGAAAAGTTACGTAGTAAAAGATACAATACAATTGATCTAAAAACACGTCATTTGAACTCCTCAAAGCGTTAAAATCTTGTTTTGAATCGAAAAACAAACTTACTTAGTTTTTGTGAAATTTATTGAAAAGTTACGTAGTAAAAGATACGATACAAATGATCTAAAAACACGTTATTTGAACTCCTCAAAGCGTTAAAATCTTGTTTTGAATCGAAAAACAAACTTACTTAGGGTTTGTAAAATTTGGTGAAAAGTTATGTAGTAAAAGATACGATGAAAATGATCTAAAAACAAGTTATTTGAACTCCCCTCAAAGCGTTAAAATCTTGTTTTGAATCGAAAAACAAACTTACTTAGTGTTTGTAAAATTTGGTGAAATGTTATGTAGTAAAAGATACGATGCAATTGATCTAAAAACACGTTATTTGAACTCCTCAAAGCGTTAAAATCTTATTTTGAATCGAAAATCAAACTTTCTTAGTGTTTGTGAAATTTGGTGAAAAGTTACGTAGTAAAAGATACGATACAATTGATCTAAAAACACGTTATTTGAACTCATCAAAGCGTTAAAATCTGGTTTTGAATCGAAAAATAAACTTACTTAGTGTTGGTAAAATTTGGTGAAAAGTTATGTAGTAAAAGATACGATGCAAATAATCTAAAAACAAGTTATTTGTACTCCTCAAAGCGTTAAAATCTTGTTTTGAATCGAAAAACAAACTTACTTAGTGTTTGTGAAATTTGGTGAAAAGTTATGTAGTAAAAGATACGATACAAATGAATAAAAACACGTTATTTGAACTCCTCGAAGCGTTAAAATCTTGTTTTGAATTGAAAAACAAACTTACTTAGTGTTTGTGAAATTTGGTGAAAACTTATGTAGTAAAAGATACGATGCAAATCATCTAAAAACAAGTTATTTGAACTCCTCAAAGCGTTAAAATCTAGTTTTGAATCGAAAAACAAACTTACTTAGTGTTTGTGAAATTTGGTGAAAAGTTATGTAGTAAAAGATACGATACAAATGATCAAAAAACAAGTTATTTGAACTCCTCAAAGCGTTAAAATCTTGTTTTGAATCGAAAAACAAACTTACTTAGTGTTTGTGAAATTTGGTTAAAAGTTATGTAATAAAAGATACGATACAAATGATCTAAAAACATGTTATTTCAACTCCTCAAAGCGTTAAAATCTTGTTTTGAATCGAAAAACAAACTTAACTAGTGTTTGTAAAATTTGGTGAAAAGTTATGTAGTAAAAGATTCGATGCATATGATCTAAAAACAAGTTATTTGAACTCCTCAAAGCGCTAATGTCTTGTTTTGAATCGAAAAACAAACTTACTTAGTGTTTGTAAAATTTCGTGAAAAGTTATGTAGTAAAAGATAGGATGCAAATGATCTAAAAACAAGTTATTTGAACTCCTCAAAGCGTTAAAATCTTGTTTTGAATCGAAAAACAAACTTACTTAGTGTTTGTGAAATTTGGTGAAAAGTTATGTAGTAAAAGATACGATACAAATGAATAAAAACACGTTATTTGAACTCCTCGAAGCGTTAAAATCTTGTTTTGAATTGAAAAACAAACTTACTTAGTGTTTGTGAAATTTGGTGAAAACTTATGTAGTAAAAGATACGATATAAATCATCTAAAAACAAGTTATTTGAACTCCTCAAAACGTTAAAATCTTGTTTTGAATCGAAAAACAAACTTACTTAGTGTTTGTGAAATTTGGTGAAAAGTTATGTAGTAAAATATACGATACAAATGATCAAAAAACAAGTTATTTGAACTCCTCAAAGCGTTAAAATCTTGTTTTGAATCGAAAAACAAACTTACTTAGTGTTTGTGAAATTTGGTTAAAAATTATGTAATAAAAGATACGATACAAATGATCTAAAAACATGTTATTTCAACTCCTCAAAGCGATAAAATCTTGTTTTTAATCGAAAAACAAACTTACTTAGTGTTTGTAAAATTTGGTGAAAAGTTATGTAGTAAAAGATACGATGCATATGATCTAAAAACAAGTTATTTGAACTCCTCAAAGCGTTAAAATCTTGTTTTGAATCGAAAAACAAACTTACTTACTGTTTGTAAAATTTGGTGAAGAGTTATGTAGTAAAAGATACGATGCAAATGATCTAAAAACAAGTTATTTGAACTCCTCAAAGCGTTAAAATCTTGTTTTGAATCGAAAAACAAACTTACTTAGTGTTTGTGAAATTTGGTGAAAAGTTATGTAGTAAAAGATACGATGCAATTGATCTAAAAACACGTTATTTGAACTCCTCAAAGCGTTAAAATCTTGTTTTGAATCGAAAAACAAACTTTCTTAGTGTTTGTGAAATTTGGTGAAAAGTTACGTAGTAAAAGATACAATACAATTGATCTAAAAACACGTCATTTGAACTCCTCAAAGCGTTAAAATCTTGTTTTGAATCGAAAAACAAACTTACTTAGTTTTTACGAAATTTATTGAAAAGTTACGTAGTAAAAGATACGATACAAATGATCTAAAAACACGTTATTTGAACTCCTCAAAGCGTTAAAATCTTGTTTTGAATCGAAAAACAAACTTACTTAGGGTTTGTAAAATTTGGTGAAAAGTTATGTAGTAAAAGATACCATGCAAATGATCTAAAAACAAGTTATTTGAACTCACCTCAAAGCGTTAAAATCTTGTTTTGAATTGAAAAACAAACTTACTTAGTGTTTGTAAAATTTGGAGAAATGTTATGTAGTAAAAGATACGATGCAATTGATCTAAAAACACGTTATTTGAACTCCTCAAAGCGTTAAAATCTTATTTTGAATCGAAAACCAAACTTTCTTAGTGTTTGTGAAATTTGGTGAAAAGTTACGTAGGAAAAGATACGATACAATTGATCTAAAAACACGTTATTTGAACTCATCAAAGCGTTAAAATCTGGTTTTGAATCGAAAAATAAACTTACTTAGTGTTTGTGAAATTTGGTGAAAAGTTATGTAGTAAAAGATACGATGCAAATAATCTAAAAACAAGTTATTTGTACTCCTCAAAGCGTTAAAATCTTGTTTTGAATCGAAAAACAAACTTACTTAGTGTTTGTGAAATTTGGTGAAAAGTTATGTAGTAAAATATACGATACAAATGAATAAAAACACGTTATTTGAACTCCTCGAAGCGTTAAAATCTTGTTTTGAATTGAAAAACAAACTTACTTAGTGTTTGTGAAATTTGGTGAAAACTTATGTAGTAAAAGATACGATGCAAATCATCTAAAAACAAGTTATTTGAACTCCTCAAAGCGTTAAAATCTTGTTTTGAATCGAAAAACAAACTTACTTAGGGTTTGTAAAATTTGGTGAAAAGTTATGTAGTAAAAGATACGATGAAAATGATCTAAAAACAAGTTATTTGAACTCCCCTCAAAGCGTTAAAATCTTGTTTTGAATCGAAAAACAAACTTACTTAGTGTTTGTAAAATTTGGTGAAATGTTATGTAGTAAAAGATACGATGCAATTGATCTAAAAACACGTTATTTGAACTCCTCAAAGCGTTAAAATCTTGTTTTGAATCGAAAATCAAACTTTCTTAGTGTTTGTGAAATTTGGTGAAAAGTTACGTAGTAAAAGATACGATACAATTGATCTAAAAACACGTTATTTGAACTCATCAAAGCGTTAAAATCTGGTTTTGAATCGAAAAATAAACTTACTTAGTGTTTGTAAAATTTGGTGAAAAGTTATGTAGTAAAAGATACGATGCAAATAATCTAAAAACAAGTTATTTGTACTCCTCAAAGCGTTAAAATCTTGTTTTGAATCGAAAAATAAACTTACTTAGTGGTTGTGAAATTTGGTGAAAAGTTATGTAGTAAAAGATACGATACAAATGAATAAAAACACGTTATTTGAACTCCTCGAAGCGTTAAAATCTTGTTTTGAATTGAAAAACAAACTTACTTAGTGTTTGTGAAATTTGGTGAAAACTTATGTAGTAAAAGATACGATGCAAATCATCTAAAAACAAGTTATTTGAACTCCTCAAAGCGTTAAAATCTTGTTTTGAATCGAAAAACAAACTTACTTAGTGTTTGTGAAATTTGGTGAAAAGTTATGTAGTAAAAGATACGATACAAATGATCAAAAAACAAGTTATTTGAACTCCTCAAAGCGTTAAAATCTTGTTTTGAATCGAAAAACAAACTTACTTAGTGTTTGTGAAATTTGGTTAAAAGTTATGTAATAAAAGATACGATACAAATGATCTAAAAACATGTTATTTCAACTCCTCAATGCGTTAAAATCTTGTTTTGAATCGAAAAACAAACTTAACTAGTGTTTGTAAAATTTGGTGAAAAGTTATGTAGTAAAAGATTCGATGCACATATGATCCAAAAACAAGTTATTTGAACTCCTCAAAGCGCTAAAATCTTGTTTTGAATCGAAAAACAAACTTACTTAGTGTTTGTAAAATTTCGTGAAAAGTTACGTAGTAAAAGATACGATAGAAATGATCTAAAAACACGTTATTTGAACTCCTCAAAGCGTTAAAATCTTGTTTTGAATCGAAAAACAAACTTACTTAGGGTTTGTAAAATTTGGTGAAAAGTTATGTAGTAAAAGATACCATGCAAATGATCTAAAAACAAGTTATTTGAACTCCCCTCAAAGCGTTAAAATCTTGTTTTGAATCGAAAAACAAACTTACTTAGTGTTTGTAAAATTTGGGGAAATGTTATGTAGTAAAAGATACGATGCAATTGATCTAAAAACACGTTATTTGAACTCCTCAAAGCGTTAAAATCTTATTTTGAATCGAAAACCAAACTTTCTTAGTGTTTGTGAAATTTGGTGAAAAGTTACGTAGTAAAAGATACGATACAATTGATCTAAAAACACGTTATTTGAACTCATCAAAGCGTTAAAATCTGGTTTTGAACCGAAAAATAAACTTACTTAGTGTTTGTGAAATTTGGTGAAAAGTTATGTAGTAAAAGATACGATGCATATGATCTAAAAACAAGTTATTTGAACTCCTCAAAGCGTTAAAATCATGTTTTGAATCGAAAAACAAACTTACTTACTGTTTGTAAAATTTGGTGAAAAGTTATGTAGTAAAAGATACGATGCAAATGATCTAAAAACAAGTTATTTGAACTCCTCAAAGCGTTAAAATCTTGTTTTGAATCGAAAAACAAACTTACTTAGTGTTTGTGAAATTTGGTGAAAATTTATGTAGTAAAAGATACGATGCATATGATCTAAAAACAAGTTATTTGAACTCCTCAAAGCGTTAAAATCTTGTTTTGAATCGAAAAACAAACTTACTTACTGTTTGTAAAATTTGGTGATATGTTGTTAGGTAGTAAAAGATACGATGCAAATGATCTAAAAACAAGTTATTTGAACTCCTCAAAGCGTTAAAATCTTGTTTTGAATCGAAAAACAAACTTACTTAGTGTTTGTGAAATTTGGTGAAAAGTTATGTAGTAAAAGATACGATGCAATTGATCTAAAAACACGTTATTTGAACTCCTCAAAGCGTTAAAATCTTTTTTTGAATCGAAAAACAAACTTTCTTAGTGTTTGTGAAATTTGGTGAAAAGTTACGTAGTAAAAGATACAATACAATTGATCTAAAAACACGTCATTTGAACTCCTCAAAGCGTTAAAATCTTGTTTTGAATCGAAAAACAAACTTACTTAGTTTTTGTGAAATTTATTGAAAAGTTACGTAGTAAAAGATACGATACAAATGATCTAAAAACACGTTATTTGAACTCCTCAAAGCGTTAAAATCTTATTTTGAATCGAAAAACAAACTTACTTAGGGTTTGTAAAATTTGGTGAAAAGTTATGTAGTAAAAGATACGATGCAAATGATCTAAAAACAAGTTATTTGAACTCCCCTCAAAGCGTTAAAATCTTGTTTTGAATCGAAAAACAAACTTACTTAGTGTTTGTAAAATTTGGTGAAATGTTATGTAGTAAAAGATACGATGCAATTGATCTAAAAACACGTTATTTGAACTCCTCAAAGCGTTAAAATCTTGTTTTGAATCGAAAACCAAACTTTCTTCGTGTTTGTGAAATTTGGTGAAAAGTTACGTAGTAAAAGATACGATACAATTGATCTAAAAACAGGTTATTTGAACTCATCAAAGCGTTAAAATCTGGTTTTGAATCGAAAAATAAACTTACTTAGTGTTTGTGAAATTTGGTGAAAAGTTATGTAGTAAAAGATACGATGCAAATAATCTAAAAACAAGTTATTTGTACTCCTCAAAGCGTTAAAATCTTGTTTTGAATCGAAAAACAAACTTACTTAGTGTTTGTAAAATTTGGTGAAAAGTTATGTACTAAAAGATACGATACAAATGAATAAAAACACGTTATTTGAACTCCTCGAAGCGTTAAAATCTTGTTTTGAATTGAAAAACAAACTTACTTAGTGTTTGTGAAATTTGGTGAAAACTTATGTAGTAAAAGATACGATGCAAATCATCTAAAAACAAGTTATTTGAACTCCTCAAAGCGTTAAAATCTTGTTTTGAATCGAAAAACAAACTTACTTAGTGTTTGTGAAATTTGGTTAAAAGTTATGTAATAAAAGATACGATACAAATGATCAAAAAACATGTTATTTCAACTCCTCAAAGCGTTAAAATCTTGTTTTGAATCGAAAAACAAACTTACTTAGTGTTTGTAAAATTTGGTGAAAAGTTATGTAGTAAAAGATTCGATGCATATGATCTAAAAACAAGTTATTTGAACTCCTCAAAGCGTTAAAATCTTGTTTTGAATCGAAAAACAAACTTACTTAGTGTTTGTAAAATTTGGTGAAAAGTTATGTAGTAAAAGATAGGATGCAAATGATCTAAAAACAAGTTATTTGAACTCCTCAAAGCGTTAAAATCTTGTTTTGAATCGAAAAACAAACTTACTTAGTGTTTGTGAAATTTGGTGAAAAGTTATGTAGTAAAAGATACGATACAAATGAATAAAAACACGTTATTTGAACTCCTCGAAGCGTTAAAATCTTGTTTTGAATTGAAAAACAAACTTACTTAGTGTTTGTGAAATTTGGTTAAAAATTATGTAATAAAAGATACGATACAAATGATCTAAAAACATGTTATTTCAACTCCTCAAAGCGTTAAAATCTTGTTTGTAATCGAAAAACAAACTTACTTAGTGTTTGTAAAATTTGGTGAAAAGTTATGTAGTAAAAGATACGATGCATATAATCAAAAAACAAGTTATTTGAACTCCTCAAAGCGTTAAAATCTTGTTTTGAATCGAAAAACAAACTTACTTACTGTTTGTAAAATTTGGTGAAAAGTTATGTAGTAAAAGATACGATGCAAATGATCTAAAAACAAGTTATTTGAACTCCTCAAAGCGTTAAAATCTTGTTTTGAATCGAAAAACAGACTTACTTAGTGTTTGTGAAATTTGGTGAAAAGTTATGTAGTAAAAGATACGATGCAATTGATCTAAAAACACGTTATTTGAACTCCTCAAAGCGTTAAAATCTTGTTTTGAATCGAAAAACAAACTTTCTTAGTGTTTGTGAAATTTGGTGAAAAGTTACGTAGTAAAAGATACAATACAATTGATCTAAAAACACGTCATTTGAACTCCTCAAAGCGTTAAAATCTTGTTTTGAATCGAAAAACAAACTTAACTAGTGTTTGTAAAATTTGGTGAAAAGTTATGTAGTAAAAGATTCGATGCATATGATCCAAAAACAAGTTATTTGAACTCCTCAAAGCGCTAAAATCTTGTTTTGAATCGAAAAACAAACTTACTTAGTGTTTGTAAAATTTGGTGAAAAGTTATGTAGTAAAAGATACTATAGAAATGATCTAAAAACACGTTATTTGAACTCCTCAAAGCGTTAAAATCTTGTTTTGAATCGAAAAACAAACTTACTTAGGGTTTGTAAAATTTGGTGAAAAGTTATGTAGTAAAAGATACCATGCAAATGATCTAAAAACAAGTTATTTGAACTCCCCTCAAATCGTTAAAATCTTGTTTTGAATCGAAAAACAAACTTACTTAGTGTTTGTAAAATTTGGGGAAATGTTATGTAGTAAAAGATACGATGCAATTGATCTAAAAACACGTTATTTGAACTCCTCAAAGCGTTAAAATCTTATTTTGAATCGAAAACCAAACTTTCTTAGTGTTTGTGAAATTTGGTGAAAAGTTACGTAGTAAAAGATACGATACAATTGATCTAAAAACACGTTATTTGAACTCATCAAAGCGTTAAAATCTGGTTTTGAACCGAAAAATAAACTTACTTAGTGTTTGTGAAATTTGGTGAAAAGTTATGTAGTAAAAGATACGATGCATATGATCTAAAAACAAGTTATTTGAACTCCTCAAAGCGTTAAAATCATGTTTTGAATCGAAAAACAAACTTACTTACTGTTTGTAAAATTTGGTGAAAAGTTATGTAGTAAAAGATACGATGCAAATGATCTAAAAACAAGTTATTTGAACTCCTCAAAGCGTTAAAATCTTGTTTTGAATCGAAAAACAAACTTACTTAGTGTTTGTGAAATTTGGTGAAAATTTATGTAGTAAAAGATACGATGCATATGATCTAAAAACAAGTTATTTGAACTCCTCAAAGCGTTAAAATCTTGTTTTGAATCGAAAAACAAACTTACTTACTGTTTGTAAAATTTGGTGATATGTTATGTAGTAAAAGATACGATGCAAATGATCTAAAAACAAGTTATTTGAACTCCTCAAAGCGTTAAAATCTTGTTTTGAATCGAAAAACAAACTTACTTAATGTTTGTGAAATTTGGTGAAAAGTTATGTAGTAAAAGATACGATGCAATTGATCTAAAAACACGTTATTTGAACTCCTCAAAGCGTTAAAATCATGTTTTGAATCGAAAAACAAACTTTCTTAGTGTTTGTGAAATTTGGTGAAAAGTTACGTAGTAAAAGATACAATACAATTGATCTAAAAACACGTCATTTGAACTCCTCAAAGCGTTAAAATCTTGTTTTGAATCGAAAAACAAACTTACTTAGTTTTTGTGAAATTTATTGAAAAGTTACGTAGTAAAAGATACGATACAAATGATCCAAAAACACGTTATTTGAACTCCTCAAAGCGTTAAAATCTTGTTTTGAATCGAAAAACAAACTTACTAAGGGTTTGTAAAATTTGGTGAAAAGTTATGTAGTAAAAGATACGATGCAAATGATCTAAAAACAAGTTATTTGAACTCCCCTCAAAGCGTTAAAATCTTGTTTTGAATCGAAAAACAAACTTACTTAGTGTTTGTAAAATTTGGTGAAATGTTATGTAGTAAAAGATACGATGCAATTGATCTAAAAACACGTTATTTGAACTCCTCAAAGCGTTAAAATCTTGTTTTGAATCGAAAACCAAACTTTCTTCGTGTTTGTGAAATTTGGTGAAAAGTTACGTAGTAAAAGATACGATACAATTGATCTAAAAACACGTTATTTGAACTCATCAAAGCGTTAAAATCTGGTTTTGAATCGAAAAATAAACTTACTTAGTGTTTGTGAAATTTGGTGAAAAGTTATGTAGTAAAAGATACGATGCAAATAATCTAAAAACAAGTTATTTGTACTCCTCAGAGCGTTAAAATCTTGTTTTGAATCGAAAAACAAACTTACTTAGTGTTTGTAAAATTTGGTGAAAAGTTATGTACTAAAAGATACGATACAAATGAATAAAAACACGTTATTTGAACTCCTCGAAGCGTTAAAATCTTGTTTTGAATTGAAAAACAAACTTACTTAGTGTTTGTGAAATTTGGTGAAAACTTATGTAGTAAAAGATACGATGCAAATCATCTAAAAACAAGTTATTTGAACTCCTCAAAGCGTTAAAATCTTGTTTTGAATCGAAAAACAAACTTACTTAGTGTTTGTGAAATTTGGTTAAAAGTTATGTAATAAAAGATACGATACAAATGATCAAAAAACATGTTATTTCAACTCCTCAAAGCGTTAAAATCTTGTTTTGAATCGAAAAACAAACTTACTTAGTGTTTGTAAAATTTGGTGAAAAGTTATGTAGTAAAAGATTCGATGCATATGATCTAAAAACAAGTTATTTGAACTCCTCAAAGCGTTAAAATCTTGTTTAAAATCTTGTTTTGAATCGAAAAACAAACTTACTTAGTGTTTGTAAAATTTGGTGAAAAGTTATGTAGTAAAAGATAGGATGCAAATGATCTAAAAACAAGTTATTTGAACTCCTCAAAGCGTTAAAATCTTGTTTTGAATCGAAAAACAAACTTACTTAGTGTTTGTGAAATTTGGTGAAAAGTTATGTAGTAAAAGATACGATGCAATTGATCTAAAAACACGTTATTTGAACTCCTCAAAGCGTTAAAATCTTGTTTTGAATCGAAAAACAAACTTACTTACTGTTTGTAAAATTTGGTGATATGTTAGGTAGTAAAAGATACGATGCAAATGATCTAAAAACAAGTTATTTGAACTCCTCAAAGCGTTAAAATCTTGTTTTGAATCGAAAAACAAACTTACTTAGTGTTTGTGAAATTTGGTGAAAAGTTATGTAGTAAAAGATACGATGCAATTGATCTAAAAACACGTTATTTGAACTCCTCAAAGCGTTAAAATCTTGTTTTGAATCGAAAAACAAACTTTCTTAGTGTTTGTGAAATTTGGTGAAAAGTTACGTAGTAAAAGATACAATACAATTGATCTAAAAACACGTCATTTGAACTCCTCAAAGCGTTAAAATCTTGTTTTGAATCGAAAAACAAACTTACTTAGTTTTTGTGAAATTTATTGAAAAGTTACGTAGTAAAAGATACGATACAAATGATCTAAAAACACGTTATTTGAACTCCTCAAAGCGTTAAAATCTTGTTTTGAATCGAAAAACAAACTTACTTAGGGTTTGTAAAATTTGGTGAAAAGTTATGTAGTAAAAGATACGATGCAAATGATCTAAAAACAAGTTATTTGAACTCCCCTCAAAGCGTTAAAATCTTGTTTTGAATCGAAAAACAAACTTACTTAGTGTTTGTAAAATTTGGTGAAATGTTATGTAGTAAAAGATACGATGCAATTGATCTAAAAACACGTTATTTGAACTCCTCAAAGCGTTAAAATCTTGTTTTGAATCGAAAACCAAACTTTCTTCGTGTTTGTGAAATTTGGTGAAAAGTTACGTAGTAAAAGATACGATACAATTGATCTAAAAACAGGTTATTTGAACTCATCAAAGCGTTAAAATCTGGTTTTGAATCGAAAAATAAACTTACTTAGTGTTTGTGAAATTTGGTGAAAAGTTATGTAGTAAAAGATACGATGCAAATAATCTAAAAACAAGTTATTTGTACTCCTCAAAGCGTTAAAATCTTGTTTTGAATCGAAAAACAAACTTACTTAGTGTTTGTAAAATTTGGTGAAAAGTTATGTACTAAAAGATACGATACAAATGAATAAAAACACGTTATTTGAACTCCTCGAAGCGTTAAAATCTTGTTTTGAATTGAAAAACAAACTTACTTAGTGTTTGTGAAATTTGGTGAAAACTTATGTAGTAAAAGATACGATGCAAATCATCTAAAAACAAGTTATTTGAACTCCTCAAAGCGTTAAAATCTTGTTTTGAATCGAAAAACAAACTTACTTAGTGTTTGTGAAATTTGGTTAAAAGTTATGTAATAAAAGATACGATACAAATGATCAAAAAACATGTTATTTCAACTCCTCAAAGCGTTAAAATCTTGTTTTGAATCGAAAAACAAACTTACTTAGTGTTTGTAAAATTTGGTGAAAAGTTATGTAGTAAAAGATTCGATGCATATGATCTAAAAACAAGTTATTTGAACTCCTCAAAGCGTTAAAATCTTGTTTTGAATCGAAAAACAAACTTACTTAGTGTTTGTAAAATTTGGTGAAAAGTTATGTAGTAAAAGATAGGATGCAAATGATCTAAAAACAAGTTATTTGAACTCCTCAAAGCGTTAAAATCTTGTTTTGAATCGAAAAACAAACTTACTTAGTGTTTGTGAAATTTGGTGAAAAGTTATGTAGTAAAAGATACGATACAAATGAATAAAAACATGTTATTTGAACTCCTCGAAGCGTTAAAATCTTGTTTTGAATTGAAAAACAAACTTACTTAGTGTTTGTGAAATTTGGTTAAAAATTATGTAATAAAAGATACGATACAAATGATCTAAAAACATGTTATTTCAACTCCTCAAAGCGTTAAAATCTTGTTTGTAATCGAAAAACAAACTTACTTAGTGTTTGTAAAATTTGGTGAAAAGTTATGTAGTAAAAGATACGATGCATATAATCTAAAAACAAGTTATTTGAACTCCTCAAAGCGTTAAAATCTTGTTTTGAATCGAAAAACAAACTTACTTACTGTTTGTAAAATTTGGTGAAATTTTATGTAGTAAAAGATACGATGCAAATGATCTAAAAACAAGTTATTTGAACTCCTCAAAGCGTTAAAATCTTGTTTTGAATCGAAAAACAAACTTACTTAGTGTTTGTGAAATTTGGTGAAAAGTTATGTAGTAAAAGATACGATGCAATTGATCTAAAAACACGTTATTTGAACTCCTCAAAGCGTTAAAATCTTGTTTTGAATCGAAAAACAAACTTTCTTAGTGTTTGTAAAATTTGGTGAAAAGTTATGTAGTAAAAGATTCGATGCATATGATCCAAAAACAAGTTATTTGAACTCCTCAAAGCGCTAAAATCTTGTTTTGAATCGAAAAACAAACTTACTTAGTGTTTGTAAAATTTGGTGAAAAGTTATGTAGTAAAAGATACTATAGAAATGATCTAAAAACACGTTATTTGAACTCCTCAAAGCGTTAAAATCTTGTTTTGAATCGAAAAACAAACTTACTTAGGGTTTGTAAAATTTGGTGAAAAGTTATGTAGTAAAAGATACCATGCAAATGATCTAAAAACAAGTTATTTGAACTCCCCTCAAATCGTTAAAATCTTGTTTTGAATCGAAAAACAAACTTACTTAGTGTTTGTAAAATTTGGGGAAATGTTATGTAGTAAAAGATACGATGCAATTGATCTAAAAACACGTTATTTGAACTCCTCAAAGCGTTAAAATCTTATTTTGAATCGAAAACCAAACTTTCTTAGTGTTTGTGAAATTTGGTGAAAAGTTACGTAGTAAAAGATACGATACAATTGATCTAAAAACACGTTATTTGAACTCATCAAAGCGTTAAAATCTGGTTTTGAACCGAAAAATAAACTTACTTAGTGTTTGTGAAATTTGGTGAAAAGTTATGTAGTAAAAGATACGATGCATATGATCTAAAAACAAGTTATTTGAACTCCTCAAAGCGTTAAAATCATGTTTTGAATCGAAAAACAAACTTACTTACTGTTTGTAAAATTTGGAGAAAAGTTATGTAGTAAAAGATACGATGCAAATGATCTAAAAACAAGTTATTTGAACTCCTCAAAGCGTTAAAATCTTGTTTTGAATCGAAAAACAAACTTACTTAGTGTTTGTGAAATTTGGTGAAAATTTATGTAGTAAAAGATACGATGCATATGATCTAAAAACAAGTTATTTGAACTCCTCAAAGCGTTAAAATCTTGTTTTGAATCGAAAAACAAACTTACTTACTGTTTGTAAAATTTGGTGATATGTTATGTAGTAAAAGATACGATGCAAATGATCTAAAAACAAGTTATTTGAACTCCTCAAAGCGTTAAAATCTTGTTTTGAATCGAAAAACAAACTTACTTAATGTTTGTGAAATTTGGTGAAAAGTTATGTAGTAAAAGATACGATGCAATTGATCTAAAAACACGTTATTTGAACTCCTCAAAGCGTTAAAATCTTGTTTTGAATCGAAAAACAAACTTTCTTAGTGTTTGTGAAATTTGGTGAAAAGTTACGTAGTAAAAGATACAATACAATTGATCTAAAAACACGTCATTTGAACTCCTCAATGCGTTAAAATCTTGTTTTGAATCGAAAAACAAACTTACTTAGTTTTTGTGAAATTTATTGAAAAGTTACGTAGTAAAAGATACGATACAAATGATCTAAAAACACGTTATTTGAACTCCTCAAAGCGTTAAAATCTTGTTTTGAATCGAAAAACAAACTTACTAAGGGTTTGTAAAATTTGGTGAAAAGTTATGTAGTAAAAGATACGATGCAAATGATCTAAAAACAAGTTATTTGAACTCCCCTCAAAGCGTTAAAATCTTGTTTTGAATCGAAAAACAAACTTACTTAGTGTTTGTAAAATTTGGTGAAATGTTATGTAGTAAAAGATACGATGCAATTGATCTAAAAACACGTTATTTGAACTCCTCAAAGCGTTAAAATCTTGTTTTGAATCGAAAACCAAACTTTCTTCGTGTTTGTGAAATTTGGTGAAAAGTTACGTAGTAAAAGATACGATACAATTGATCTAAAAACACGTTATTTGAACTCATCAAAGCGTTAAAATCTGGTTTTGAATCGAAAAATAAACTTACTTAGTGTTTGTGAAATTTGGTGAAAAGTTATGTAGTAAAAGATACGATGCAAATAATCTAAAAACAAGTTATTTGTACTCCTCAAAGCGTTAAAATCTTGTTTTGAATCGAAAAACAAACTTACTTAGTGTTTGTAAAATTTGGTGAAAAGTTATGTACTAAAAAATACGATACAAATGAATAAAAACACGTTATTTGAACTCCTCGAAGCGTTAAAATCTTGTTTTGAATTGAAAAACAAACTTACTTAGTGTTTGTGAAATTTGGTGAAAACTTATGTAGTAAAAGATACGATGCAAATCATCTAAAAACAAGTTATTTGAACTCCTCAAAGCGTTAAAATCTTGTTTTGAATCGAAAAACAAACTTACTTAGTGTTTGTGAAATTTGGTTAAAAGTTATGTAATAAAAGATACGATACAAATGATCAAAAAACATGTTATTTCAACTCCTCAAAGCGTTAAAATCTTGTTTTGAATCGAAAAACAAACTTACTTAGTGTTTGTAAAATTTGGTGAAAAGTTATGTAGTAAAAGATTCGATGCATATGATCTAAAAACAAGTTATTTGAACTCCTCAAAGCGTTAAAATCTTGTTTAAAATCTTGTTTTGAATCGAAAAACAAACTTACTTAGTGTTTGTAAAATTTGGTGAAAAGTTATGTAGTAAAAGATAGGATGCAAATGATCTAAAAACAAGTTATTTGAACTCCTCAAAGCGTTAAAATCTTGTTTTGAATCGAAAAACAAACTTACTTAGTGTTTGTGAAATTTGGTGAAAAGTTATGTAGTAAAAGATACGTTACAAATGAATAAAAACACGTTATTTGAACTCCTCGAAGCGTTAAAATCTTGTTTTGAATTGAAAAACAAACTTACTTAGTGTTTGTGAAATTTGGTTAAAAATTATGTAATAAAAGATACGATACAAATGATCTAAAAACATGTTATTTCAACTCCTCAAAGCGTTAAAATCTTGTTTTTAATCGAAAAACAAACTTACTTAGTGTTTGTAAAATTTGGTGAAAAGTTATGTAGTAAAAGATACGATGCATATAATCTAAAAACAAGTTATTTGAACTCCTCAAAGCGTTAAAATCTTGTTTTGAATCGAAAAACAAACTTACTTACTGTTTGTAAAATTTGGTGAAAAGTTATGTAGTAAAAGATACGATGCAAATGATCTAAAAACAAGTTATTTGAACTCCTCAAAGCGTTAAAATCTTGTTTTGAATCGAAAAACAAACTTACTTAGTGTTTGTGAAATTTGGTGAAAAGTTATGTAGTAAAAGATACGATGCAATTGATTTAAAAACACGTTATTTGAACTCCTCAAAGCGTTAAAATCTTGTTTTGAATCGAAAAACAAACTTTCTTAGTGTTTGTGAAATTTGGTGAAAAGTTACGTAGTAAAAGATACAATACAATTGATCTAAAAACACGTCATTTGAACTCCTCAAAGCGTTAAAATCTTGTTTTGAATCGAAAAACAAACTTAACTAGTGTTTGTAAAATTTGGTGAAAAGTTATGTAGTAAAAGATTCGATACATATGATCCAAAAACAAGTTATTTGAACTCCTCAAAGCGCTAAAATCTTGTTTTGAATCGAAAAACAAACTTACTTATTGTTTGTAAAATTTCGTGAAAAGTTACGTAGTAAAAGATACGATACAAATGATCTAAAAACACGTTATTTGAACTCCTCAAAGCGTTAAAATCTTGTTTTGAATCGAAAAACAAACTTACTTAAGGTTTGTAAAATTTGGTGAAAAGTTATGTAGTAAAAGATACCATGCAAATGATCTAAAAACAAGTTATTTGAACTCCCCTCAAAGCGTTAAAATCTTGTTTTGAATCGAAAAACAAACTTACTTAGTGTTTGTAAAATTTGGTGAAATGTTATGTAGTAAAAGATACGATGCAATTGATCTAAAAACACGTTATTTGAACTCCTCAAAGCGTTAAAATCTTATTTTGAATCGAAAACCAAACTTTCTTAGTGTTTGTGAAATTTGGTGAAAAGTTACGTAGTAAAAGATACGATACAAATGATCTAAAAACACGTTATTTGAACTCCTCAAAGCGTTAAAATCTTGTTTTGAATTGAAAAACAAACTTACTTAGTGTTTGTGAAATTTGGTTAAAAATTATGTAATAAAAGATACGATACAAATGATCTAAAAACATGTTATTTCAACTCCTCAAAGCGTTAAAATCTTGTTTTTAATCGAAAAACAAACTTACTTAGTGTTTGTAAAATTTGGTGAAAAGTTATGTAGTAAAAGATACGATGCATATAATCTAAAAACAAGTTATTTGAACTCCTCAAAGCGTTAAAATCTTGTTTTGAATCGAAAAACAAACTTACTTACTGTTTGTAAAATTTGGTGAAAAGTTATGTAGTAAAAGATACGATGCAAATGATCTAAAAACAAGTTATTTGAACTCCTCAAAGCGTTAAAATCTTGTTTTGAATCGAAAAACAAACTTACTTAGTGTTTGTGAAATTTGGTGAAAAGTTATGTAGTAAAAGATACGATGCAATTGATCTAAAAACACGTTATTTGAACTCCTCAAAGCGTTAAAATCTTGTTTTGAATTGAAAAACAAACATACTTAGTGTTTGTGAAATATGGTTAAAAATTATGTAATAAAAGATACGATACAAATGATCTAAAAACATGTTATTTCAACTCCTCAAAGCGTTAAAATCTTGTTTTTAATCGAAAAACAAACTTACTTAGTGTTTGTGAAATTTGTTGAAAAGTTACGTAGTAAAAGATACGATACAAATGATCTAAAAACACGTTATTTGAACTCCTCAAAGCGTTAAAATCTTGTTTTGAATTGAAAAACAAACTTACTTAGTGTTTGTGAAATTTGGTTAAAAATAATGTAATAAAAGATACGATACAAATGATCTAAAAACATGTTATTTCAACTCCTCAAAGCGTTAAAATCTTGTTTTTAATCGAAAAACAAACTTACTTAGTGTTTGTAAAATTTGGTGAAAAGTTATGTAGTAAAAGATACGATGCATATAATCTAAAAACAAGTTATTTGAACTCCTCAAAGCGTTAAAATCTTGTTTTGAATCGAAAAACAAACTTACTTAGTGTTTGTGAAATTTGTTGAAAAGTTACGTAGTAAAAGATACGATACAAATGATCTAAAAACACGTTATTTGAACTCCTCAAAGCGTTAAAATCTTGTTTTGAATCGAAAAACAAACTTACTTAGTGTTTGTGAAATTTGTTGAAAAGTTACGTAGTAAAAGATACGATACAAATGATCTAAAAACACGTTATTTGAACTCCTCAAAGCGTTAAAATCTTGTTTTGAATTGAAAAACAAACTTACTTAGTGTTTGTGAAATTTGGTTAAAAATTATGTAATAAAAGATACGATACAAATGATCTAAAAACACGTTATTTGAACTCCTCAAAGCGTTAAAATCTTGTTTTGAATCGAAAAACAAACTTACTTACTGTTTGTAAAATTTGGTGAAAAATTATGTAGTAAAAGATACGATGCAAATGATCTAAAAACAAGTTATTTGAACTCCCCTCAAAGCGTTAAAATCTTGTTTTGAATCGAAAAACAAACTTACTTAGTGTTTGTAAAATTTGGTGAAATGTTATGTAGTAAAAGATACGATGCAATTGATCTAAAAACACGTTATTTGAACTCCTCAAAGCGTTAAAATCTTATTTTGAATCGAAAACCAAACTTTCTTAGTGTTTGTGAAATTTGGTGAAAAGTTACGTAGTAAAAGATACGATACAATTGATCTAAAAACACGTTATTTGAACTCATCAAAGCGTTAAAATCTGGTTTTGAACTGAAAAATAAACTTACTCAGTGTTTGTGAAATTTGGTGAAAAGTTATGTAGTAAAAGATACGATGCATATCATCTAAAAACAAGTTATTTGAACTCCTCAAAGCGTTAAAATCATGTTTTGAATCGAAAAACAAACTTACTTACTGTTTGTAAAATTTGGTGAAAAGTTATGTAGTAAAAGATACGATGCAAATCATCTAAAAACAAGTTATTTGAACTCCTCAAAGCGTTAAAATCTTGTTTTGAATCGAAAAACAAACTTACTTAGTGTTTGTGAAATTTGGTGAAAAGTTATGTAGTAAAAGATACGATACAAATGATCAAAAAACAAGTTATTTGAACTCCTCAAAGCGTTAAAATCTTGTTTTGAATCGAAAAACAAACTTACTTAGTGTTTGTGAAATTTGGTTAAAAGTTATGTAATAAAAGATACGATACAAATGATCTAAAAACATGTTATTTCAACTCCTCAAAGCGTTAAAATCTTGTTTTGAATCGAAAAACAAACTTAACTAGTGTTTGTAAAATTTGGTGAAAAGTTATGTAGTAAAAGATTCGATGCACATATGATCCAAAAACAAGTTATTTGAACTCCTCAAAGCGCTAAAATCTTGTTTTGAATCGAAAAACAAACTTACTTAGTGTTTGTAAAATTTCGTGAAAAGTTACGTAGTAAAAGATACGATAGAAATGATCTAAAAACACGTTATTTGAACTCCTCAAAGCGTTAAAATCTTGTTTTGAATCGAAAAACAAACTTACTTAGGGTTTGTAAAATTTGGTGAAAAGTTATGTAGTAAAAGATACCATGCAAATGATCTAAAAACAAGTTATTTGAACTCCCCTCAAAGCGTTAAAATCTTGTTTTGAATCGAAAAACAAACTTACTTAGTGTTTGTAAAATTTGGGGAAATGTTATGTAGTAAAAGATACGATGCAATTGATCTAAAAACACGTTATTTGAACTCCTCAAAGCGTTAAAATCTTATTTTGAATCGAAAACCAAACTTTCTTAGTGTTTGTGAAATTTGGTGAAAAGTTACGTAGTAAAAGATACGATACAATTGATCTAAAAACACGTTATTTGAACTCATCAAAGCGTTAAAATCTGGTTTTGAACCGAAAAATAAACTTACTTAGTGTTTGTGAAATTTGGTGAAAAGTTATGTAGTAAAAGATACGATGCATATGATCTAAAAACAAGTTATTTGAACTCCTCAAAGCGTTAAAATCATGTTTTGAATCGAAAAACAAACTTACTTACTGTTTGTAAAATTTGGTGAAAAGTTATGTAGTAAAAGATACGATGCAAATGATCTAAAAACAAGTTATTTGAACTCCTCAAAGCGTTAAAATCTTGTTTTGAATCGAAAAACAAACTTACTTAGTGTTTGTGAAATTTGGTGAAAATTTATGTAGTAAAAGATACGATGCATATGATCTAAAAACAAGTTATTTGAACTCCTCAAAGCGTTAAAATCTTGTTTTGAATCGAAAAACAAACTTACTTACTGTTTGTAAAATTTGGTGATATGTTATGTAGTAAAAGATACGATGCAAATGATCTAAAAACAAGTTATTTGAACTCCTCAAAGCGTTAAAATCTTGTTTTGAATCGAAAAACAAACTTACTTAGTGTTTGTGAAATTTGGTGAAAAGTTATGTAGTAAAAGATACGATGCAATTGATCTAAAAACACGTTATTTGAACTCCTCAAAGCGTTAAAATCTTGTTTTGAATCGAAAAACAAACTTTCTTAGTGTTTGTGAAATTTGGTGAAAAGTTACGTAGTAAAAGATACAATACAATTGATCTAAAAACACGTCATTTGAACTCCTCAAAGCGTTAAAATCTTGTTTTGAATCGAAAAACAAACTTACTTAGTTTTTGTGAAATTTATTGAAAAGTTACGTAGTAAATGATACGATACAAATGATCTAAAAACACGTTATTTGAACTCCTCAAAGCGTTGAAATCTTGTTTTGAATCGAAAAACAAACTTACTTAGGGTTTGTAAAATTTGGTGAAAAGTTATGTAGTAAAAGATACGATGCAAATGATCTAAAAACAAGTTATTTGAACTCCCCTCAAAGCGTTAAAATCTTGTTTTGAATCGAAAAACAAACTTACTTAGTGTTTGTAAAATTTGGTGAAATGTTATGTAGTAAAAGATACGATGCAATTGATCTAAAAACACGTTATTTGAACTCCTCAAAGCGTTAAAATCTTGTTTTGAATCGAAAACCAAACTTTCTTCGTGTTTGTGAAATTTGGTGAAAAGTTACGTAGTAAAAGATACGATACAATTGATCTAAAAACAGGTTATTTGAACTCATCAAAGCGTTAAAATCTGGTTTTGAATCGAAAAATAAACTTACTTAGTGTTTGTGAAATTTGGTGAAAAGTTATGTAGTAAAAGATACGATGCAAATAATCTAAAAACAAGTTATTTGTACTCCTCAAAGCGTTAAAATCTTGTTTTGAATCGAAAAACAAACTTACTTAGTGTTTGTAAAATTTGGTGAAAAGTTATGTACTAAAAGATACGATACAAATGAATAAAAACACGTTATTTGAACTCCTCGAAGCGTTAAAATCTTGTTTTGAATTGAAAAACAAACTTACTTAGTGTTTGTGAAATTTGGTGAAAACTTATGTAGTAAAAGATACGATGCAAATCATCTAAAAACAAGTTATTTGAACTCCTCAAAGCGTTAAAATCTTGTTTTGAATCGAAAAACAAACTTACTTAGTGTTTGTGAAATTTGGTTAAAAGTTATGTAATAAAAGATACGATACAAATGATCAAAAAACATGTTATTTCAACTCCTCAAAGCGTTAAAATCTTGTTTTGAATCGAAAAACAAACTTACTTAGTGTTTGTAAAATTTGGTGAAAAGTTATGTAGTAAAAGATTCGATGCATATGATCTAAAAACAAGTTATTTGAACTCCTCAAAGCGTTAAAATCTTGTTTAAAATCTTGTTTTGAATCGAAAAACAAACTTACTTAGTGTTTGTAAAATTTGGTGAAAAGTTATGTAGTAAAAGATAGGATGCAAATGATCTAAAAACAAGTTATTTGAACTCCTCAAAGCGTTAAAATCTTGTTTTGAATCGAAAAACAAACTTACTTAGTGTTTGTGAAATTTGGTGAAAAGTTATGTAGTAAAAGATACGTTACAAATGAATAAAAACACGTTATTTGAACTCCTCGAAGCGTTAAAATCTTGTTTTGAATTGAAAAACAAACTTACTTAGTGTTTGTGAAATTTGGTTAAAAATTATGTAATAAAAGATACGATACAAATGATCTAAAAACATGTTATTTCAACTCCTCAAAGCGTTAAAATCTTGTTTTTAATCGAAAAACAATCTTACTTAGTGTTTGTAAAATTTGGTGAAAAGTTATGTAGTAAAAGATACGATGCATATAATCTAAAAACAAGTTATTTGAACTCCTCAAAGCGTTAAAATCTTGTTTTGAATCGAAAAACAAACTTACTTACTGTTTGTAAAATTTGGTGAAAAGTTATGTAGTAAAAGATACGATGCAAATGATCTAAAAACAAGTTATTTGAACTCCTCAAAGCGTTAAAATCTTGTTTTGAATCGAAAAACAAACTTACTTAGTGTTTGTGAAATTTGGTGAAAAGTTATGTAGTAAAAGATACGATGCAATTGATCTAAAAACACGTTATTTGAACTCCTCAAAGCGTTAAAATCTTGTTTTGAATCGAAAAACAAACTTTCTTAGTGTTTGTGAAATTTGGTGAAAAGTTACGTAGTAAAAGATACAATACAATTGATCTAAAAACACGTCATTTGAACTCCTCAAAGCGTTAAAATCTTGTTTTGAATCGAAAAACAAACTTAACTAGTGTTTGTAAAATTTGGTGAAAAGTTATGTAGTAAAAGATTCGATGCATATGATCCAAAAACAAGTTATTTGAACTCCTCAAAGCGCTAAAATCTTGTTTTGAATCGAAAAACAAACTTACTTAGTGTTTGTAAAATTTCGTGAAAAGTTACGTAGTAAAAGATACGATACAAATGATCTAAAAACACGTTATTTGAACTCCTCAAAGCGTTAAAATCTTGTTTTGAATCGAAAAACAAACTTACTTAGGGTTTGTAAAATTTGGTGAAAAGTTATGTAGTAAAAGATACCATGCAAATGATCTAAAAACAAGTTATTTGAACTCCCCTCAAAGCGTTAAAATCTTGTTTTGAATCGAAAAACAAACTTACTTAGTGTTTGTAAAATTTGGTGAAATGTTATGTAGTAAAAGATACGATGCAATTGATCTAAAAACACGTTATTTGAACTCCTCAAAGCGTTAAAATCTTATTTTGAATCGAAAACCAAACTTTCTTAGTGTTTGTGAAATTTGGTGAAAAGTTACGTAGTAAAAGATACGATACAAATGATCTAAAAACACGTTATTTGAACTCCTCAAAGCGTTAAAATCTTGTTTTGAATTGAAAAACAAACTTACTTAGTGTTTGTGAAATTTGGTTAAAAATTATGTAATAAAAGATACGATACAAATGATCTAAAAACATGTTATTTCAACTCCTCAAAGCGTTAAAATCTTGTTTTTAATCGAAAAACAAACTTACTTAGTGTTTGTAAAATTTGGTGAAAAGTTATGTAGTAAAAGATACGATGCATATAATCTAAAAACAAGTTATTTGAACTCCTCAAAGCGTTAAAATCTTGTTTTGAATCGAAAAACAAACTTACTTACTGTTTGTAAAATTTGGTGAAAAGTTATGTAGTAAAAGATACGATGCAAATGATCTAAAAACAAGTTATTTGAACTCCTCAAAGCGTTAAAATCTTGTTTTGAATCGAAAAACAAACTTACTTAGTGTTTGTGAAATTTGGTGAAAAGTTATGTAGTAAAAGATACGATGCAATTGATCTAAAAACACGTTATTTGAACTCCTCAAAGCGTTAAAATCTTGTTTTGAATTGAAAAACAAACTTACTTAGTGTTTGTGAAATTTGGTTAAAAATTATGTAATAAAAGATACGATACAAATGATCTAAAAACATGTTATTTCAACTCCTCAAAGCGTTAAAATCTTGTTTTTAATCGAAAAACAAACTTACTTAGTGTTTGTGAAATTTGTTGAAAAGTTACGTAGTAAAAGATACGATACAAATGATCTAAAAACACGTTATTTGAACTCCTCAAAGCGTTAAAATCTTGTTTTGAATTGAAAAACAAACTTACTTAGTGTTTGTGAAATTTGGTTAAAAATAATGTAATAAAAGATACGATACAAATGATCTAAAAACATGTTATTTCAACTCCTCAAAGCGTTAAAATCTTGTTTTTAATCGAAAAACAAACTTACTTAGTGTTTGTAAAATTTGGTGAAAAGTTATGTAGTAAAAGATACGATGCATATAATCTAAAAACAAGTTATTTGAACTCCTCAAAGCGTTAAAATCTTGTTTTGAATCGAAAAACAAACTTACTTAGTGTTTGTGAAATTTGTTGAAAAGTTACGTAGTAAAAGATACGATACAAATGATCTAAAAACACGTTATTTGAACTCCTCAAAGCGTTAAAATCTTGTTTTGAATCGAAAAACAAACTTACTTAGTGTTTGTGAAATTTGTTGAAAAGTTACGTAGTAAAAGATACGATACAAATGATCTAAAAACACGTTATTTGAACTCCTCAAAGCGTTAAAATCTTGTTTTGAATTGAAAAACAAACTTACTTAGTGTTTGTGAAATTTGGTTAAAAATTATGTAATAAAAGATACGATACAAATGATCTAAAAACACGTTATTTGAACTCCTCAAAGCGTTAAAATCTTGTTTTGAATCGAAAAACAAACTTACTTACTGTTTGTAAAATTTGGTGAAAAATTATGTAGTAAAAGATACGATGCAAATGATCTAAAAACAAGTTATTTGAACTCCCCTCAAAGCGTTAAAATCTTGTTTTGAATCGAAAAACAAACTTACTTAGTGTTTGTAAAATTTGGTGAAATGTTATGTAGTAAAAGATACGATGCAATTGATCTAAAAACACGTTATTTGAACTCCTCAAAGCGTTAAAATCTTATTTTGAATCGAAAACCAAACTTTCTTAGTGTTTGTGAAATTTGGTGAAAAGTTACGTAGTAAAAGATACGATACAATTGATCTAAAAACACGTTATTTGAACTCATCAAAGCGTTAAAATCTGGTTTTGAACTGAAAAATAAACTTACTCAGTGTTTGTGAAATTTGGTGAAAAGTTATGTAGTAAAAGATACGATGCATATGATCTAAAAACAAGTTATTTGAACTCCTCAAAGCGTTAAAATCATGTTTTGAATCGAAAAACAAACTTACTTACTGTTTGTAAAATTTGGTGAAAAGTTATGTAGTAAAAGATACGATGCAAATCATCTAAAAACAAGTTATTTGAACTCCTCAAAGCGTTAAAATCTTGTTTTGAATCGAAAAACAAACTTACTTAGTGTTTGTGAAATTTGGTGAAAAGTTATGTAGTAAAAGATACGATACAAATGATCAAAAAACAAGTTATTTGAACTCCTCAAAGCGTTAAAATCTTGTTTTGAATCGAAAAACAAACTTACTTAGTGTTTGTGAAATTTGGTTAAAAGTTATGTAATAAAAGATACGATACAAATGATCTAAAAACATGTTATTTCAACTCCTCAAAGCGTTAAAATCTTGTTTTGTTTGTAAAATTTGGTGAAAAGTTATGTAGTAAAAGATTCGATGCACATATGATCCAAAAACAAGTTATTTGAACTCCTCAAAGCGCTAAAATCTTGTTTTGAATCGAAAAACAAACTTACTTAGTGTTTGTAAAATTTCGTGAAAAGTTACGTAGTAAAAGATACGATAGAAATGATCTAAAAACACGTTATTTGAACTCCTCAAAGCGTTAAAATCTTGTTTTGAATCGAAAAACAAACTTACTTAGGGTTTGTAAAATTTGGTGAAAAGTTATGTAGTAAAAGATACCATGCAAATGATCTAAAAACAAGTTATTTGAACTCCCCTCAAAGCGTTAAAATCTTGTTTTGAATCGAAAAACAAACTTACTTAGTGTTTGTAAAATTTGGGGAAATGTTATGTAGTAAAAGATACGATGCAATTGATCTAAAAACACGTTATTTGAACTCCTCAAAGCGTTAAAATCTTATTTTGAATCGAAAACCAAACTTTCTTAGTGTTTGTGAAATTTGGTGAAAAGTTACGTAGTAAAAGATACGATACAATTGATCTAAAAACACGTTATTTGAACTCATCAAAGCGTTAAAATCTGGTTTTGAACCGAAAAATAAACTTACTTAGTGTTTGTGAAATTTGGTGAAAAGTTATGTAGTAAAAGATACGATGCATATGATCTAAAAACAAGTTATTTGAACTCCTCAAAGCGTTAAAATCATGTTTTGAATCGAAAAACAAACTTACTTACTGTTTGTAAAATTTGGTGAAAAGTTATGTAGTAAAAGATACGATGCAAATGATCTAAAAACAAGTTATTTGAACTCCTCAAAGCGTTAAAATCTTGTTTTGAATCGAAAAACAAACTTACTTAGTGTTTGTGAAATTTGGTGAAAATTTATGTAGTAAAAGATACGATGCATATGATCTAAAAACAAGTTATTTGAACTCCTCAAAGCGTTAAAATCTTGTTTTGAATCGAAAAACAAACTTACTTACTGTTTGTAAAATTTGGTGATATGTTATGTAGTAAAAGATACGATGCAAATGATCTAAAAACAAGTTATTTGAACTCCTCAAAGCGTTAAAATCTTGTTTTGAATCGAAAAACAAACTTACTTAGTGTTTGTGAAATTTGGTGAAAAGTTATGTAGTAAAAGATACGATGCAATTGATCTAAAAACACGTTATTTGAACTCCTCAAAGCGTTAAAATCTTGTTTTGAATCGAAAAACAAACTTTCTTAGTGTTTGTGAAATTTGGTGAAAAGTTACGTAGTAAAAGATACAATACAATTGATCTAAAAACACGTCATTTGAACTCCTCAAAGCGTTAAAATCTTGTTTTGAATCGAAAAACAAACTTACTTAGTTTTTGTGAAATTTATTGAAAAGTTACGTAGTAAATGATACGATACAAATGATCTAAAAACACGTTATTTGAACTCCTCAAAGCGTTGAAATCTTGTTTTGAATCGAAAAACAAACTTACTTAGGGTTTGTAAAATTTGGTGAAAAGTTATGTAGTAAAAGATACGATGCAAATGATCTAAAAACAAGTTATTTGAACTCCCCTCAAAGCGTTAAAATCTTGTTTTGAATCGAAAAACAAACTTACTTAGTGTTTGTAAAATTTGGTGAAATGTTATGTAGTAAAAGATACGATGCAATTGATCTAAAAACACGTTATTTGAACTCCTCAAAGCGTTAAAATCTTGTTTTGAATCGAAAACCAAACTTTCTTCGTGTTTGTGAAATTTGGTGAAAAGTTACGTAGTAAAAGATACGATACAATTGATCTAAAAACAGGTTATTTGAACTCATCAAAGCGTTAAAATCTGGTTTTGAATCGAAAAATAAACTTACTTAGTGTTTGTGAAATTTGGTGAAAAGTTATGTAGTAAAAGATACGATGCAAATAATCTAAAAACAAGTTATTTGTACTCCTCAAAGCGTTAAAATCTTGTTTTGAATCGAAAAACAAACTTACTTAGTGTTTGTAAAATTTGGTGAAAAGTTATGTACTAAAAGATACGATACAAATGAATAAAAACACGTTATTTGAACTCCTCGAAGCGTTAAAATCTTGTTTTGAATTGAAAAACAAACTTACTTAGTGTTTGTGAAATTTGGTGAAAACTTATGTAGTAAAAGATACGATGCAAATCATCTAAAAACAAGTTATTTGAACTCCTCAAAGCGTTAAAATCTTGTTTTGAATCGAAAAACAAACTTACTTAGTGTCTGTGAAATTTGGTTAAAAGTTATGTAATAAAAGATACGATACAAATGATCAAAAAACATGTTATTTCAACTCCTCAAAGCGTTAAAATCTTGTTTTGAATCGAAAAACAAACTTACTTAGTGTTTGTAAAATTTGGTGAAAAGTTATGTAGTAAAAGATTCGATGCATATGATCTAAAAACAAGTTATTTGAACTCCTCAAAGCGTTAAAATCTTGTTTAAAATCTTGTTTTGAATCGAAAAACAAACTTACTTAGTGTTTGTAAAATTTGGTGAAAAGTTATGTAGTAAAAGATAGGATGCAAATGATCTAAAAACAAGTTATTTGAACTCCTCAAAGCGTTAAAATCTTGTTTTGAATCGAAAAACAAACTTACTTAGTGTTTGTGAAATTTGGTGAAAAGTTATGTAGTAAAAGATACGTTACAAATGAATAAAAACACGTTATTTGAACTCCTCGAAGCGTTAAAATCTTGTTTTGAATTGAAAAACAAACTTACTTAGTGTTTGTGAAATTTGGTTAAAAATTATGTAATAAAAGATACGATACAAATGATCTAAAAACATGTTATTTCAACTCCTCAAAGCGTTAAAATCTTGTTTTTAATCGAAAAACAAACTTACTTAGTGTTTGTAAAATTTGGTGAAAAGTTATGTAGTAAAAGATACGATGCATATAATCTAAAAACAAGTTATTTGAACTCCTCAAAGCGTTAAAATCTTGTTTTGAATCGAAAAACAAACTTACTTACTGTTTGTAAAATTTGGTGAAAAGTTATGTAGTAAAAGATACGATGCAAATGATCTAAAAACAAGTTATTTGAACTCCTCAAAGCGTTAAAATCTTGTTTTGAATCGAAAAACAAACTTACTTAGTGTTTGTGAAATTTGGTGAAAAGTTATGTAGTAAAAGATACGATGCAATTGATCTAAAAACACGTTATTTGAACTCCTCAAAGCGTTAAAATCTTGTTTTGAATCGAAAAACAAACTTTCTTAGTGTTTGTGAAATTTGGTGAAAAGTTACGTAGTAAAAGATACAATACAATTGATCTAAAAACACGTCATTTGAACTCCTCAAAGCGTTAAAATCTTGTTTTGAATCGAAAAACAAACTTAACTAGTGTTTGTAAAATTTGGTGAAAAGTTATGTAGTAAAAGATTCGATGCATATGATCCAAAAACAAGTTATTTGAACTCCTCAAAGCGCTAAAATCTTGTTTTGAATCGAAAAACAAACTTACTTAGTGTTTGTAAAATTTCGTGAAAAGTTACGTAGTAAAAGATACGATACAAATGATCTAAAAACACGTTATTTGAACTCCTCAAAGCGTTAAAATCTTGTTTTGAATCGAAAAACAAACTTACTTAGGGTTTGTAAAATTTGGTGAAAAGTTATGTAGTAAAAGATACCATGCAAATGATCTAAAAACAAGTTATTTGAACTCCCCTCAAAGCGTTAAAATCTTGTTTTGAATCGAAAAACAAACTTACTTAGTGTTTGTAAAATTTGGTGAAATGTTATGTAGTAAAAGATACGATGCAATTGATCTAAAAACACGTTATTTGAACTCCTCAAAGCGTTAAAATCTTATTTTGAATCGAAAACCAAACTTTCTTAGTGTTTGTGAAATTTGGTGAAAAGTTACGTAGTAAAAGATACGATACAAATGATCTAAAAACACGTTATTTGAACTCCTCAAAGCGTTAAAATCTTGTTTTGAATTGAAAAACAAACTTACTTAGTGTTTGTGAAATTTGGTTAAAAATTATGTAATAAAAGATACGATACAAATGATCTAAAAACATGTTATTTCAACTCCTCAAAGCGTTAAAATCTTGTTTTTAATCGAAAAACAAACTTACTTAGTGTTTGTAAAATTTGGTGAAAAGTTATGTAGTAAAAGATACGATGCATATAATCTAAAAACAAGTTATTTGAACTCCTCAAAGCGTTAAAATCTTGTTTTGAATCGAAAAACAAACTTACTTACTGTTTGTAAAATTTGGTGAAAAGTTATGTAGTAAAAGATACGATGCAAATGATCTAAAAACAAGTTATTTGAACTCCTCAAAGCGTTAAAATCTTGTTTTGAATCGAAAAACAAACTTACTTAGTGTTTGTGAAATTTGGTGAAAAGTTATGTAGTAAAAGATACGATGCAATTGATCTAAAAACACGTTATTTGAACTCCTCAAAGCGTTAAAATCTTGTTTTGAATTGAAAAACAAACTTACTTAGTGTTTGTGAAATTTGGTTAAAAATTATGTAATAAAAGATACGATACAAATGATCTAAAAACATGTTATTTCAACTCCTCAAAGCGTTAAAATCTTGTTTTTAATCGAAAAACAAACTTACTTAGTGTTTGTGAAATTTGTTGAAAAGTTACGTAGTAAAAGATACGATACAAATGATCTAAAAACACGTTATTTGAACTCCTCAAAGCGTTAAAATCTTGTTTTGAATTGAAAAACAAACTTACTTAGTGTTTGTGAAATTTGGTTAAAAATTATGTAATAAAAGATACGATACAAATGATCTAAAAACATGTTATTTCAACTCCTCAAAGCGTTAAAATCTTGTTTTTAATCGAAAAACAAACTTACTTAGTGTTTGTAAAATTTGGTGAAAAGTTATGTAGTAAAAGATACGATGCATATAATCTAAAAACAAGTTATTTGAACTCCTCAAAGCGTTAAAATCTTGTTTTGAATCGAAAAACAAACTTACTTAGTGTTTGTGAAATTTTTTGAAAAGTTACGTAGTAAAAGATACGATACAAATGATCTAAAAACACGTTATTTGAACTCCTCAAAGCGTTAAAATCTTGTTTTGAATCGAAAAACAAACTTACTTAGTGTTTGTGAAATTTGTTGAAAAGTTACGTAGTAAAAGATACGATACAAATGATCTAAAAACACGTTATTTGAACTCCTCAAAGCGTTAAAATCTTGTTTTGAATTGAAAAACAAACTTACTTAGTGTTTGTGAAATTTGGTTAAAAATTATGTAATAAAAGATACGATACAAATGATCTAAAAACATGTTATTTCAACTCCTCAAAGCGTTAAAATCTTGTTTTTAATCGAAAAACAAACTTACTTAGTGTTTGTAAAATTTGGTGAAAAGTTATGTAGTAAAAGATACGATGCATATAATCTAAAAACAAGTTATTTGAACTCCTCAAAGCGTTAAAATCTTGTTTTGAATCGAAAAACAAACTTACTTACTGTTTGTAAAATTTGGTGAAAAGTTATGTAGTAAAAGATACGATGCAAATGATCTAAAAACAAGTTATTTGAACGCCCCTCAAAGCGTTAAAATCTTGTTTTGAATCGAAAAACAAACTTACTTAATGTTTGTAAAATTTGGTGAAATGTTATGTAGTAAAAGATACGATGCAATTGATCTAAAAACACGTTATTTGAACTCCTCAAAGCGTTAAAATCTTGTTTTGAATCGAAAAATAAACTTACTTAGTGTTTGTGAAATTTGGTGAAAAGTTATGTAGTAAAAGATACGATACAAATGAATAAAAACACGTTATTTGAACTCCTCGAAGCGTTAAAATCTTGTTTTGAATTGAAAAACAAACTTAGTGTTTGTGAAATTTGGTGAAAACTTATGTAGTAAAAGATACGATGCAAATCATCTAAAAACAAGTTATTTGAACTCCTCAAATCGTTAAAATCTTGTTTTGAATCGAAAAACAAACTTACTTAGTGTTTGTGAAATTTGGTGAAAAGTTATGTAGTAAAAGATACGATACAAATGATCAAAAAACAAGTTATTTGAACTCCTCAAAGCGTTAAAATCTTGTTTTGAATCGAAAAACAAACTTACTTAGTGTTTTGTGAAATTTGGTTAAAAGTTATGTAATAAAAGATACGATACAAATGATCTAAAAACATGTTATTTCAACTCCTCAAAGCGTTAAAATCTTGTTTTGAATCGAAAAACAAACTTAACTAGTGTTTCTAAAATTTGGTGAAAAGTTATGTAGTAAAAGATTCGATGCATATGATCCAAAAACAAGTTATTTGAACTCCTCAAAGCGCTAAAATCTTGTTTTGAATCGAAAAACAAACTTACTTAGTGTTTGTAAAATTTCGTGAAAAGTTACGTAGTAAAAGATACGATACAAATGATCTAAAAACACGTTATTTGAACTCCTCAAAGCGTTAAAATCTTGTTTTGAATCGAAAAACAAACTTACTTAGGGTATGTAAAATTTGGTGAAAAGTTATGTAGTAAAAGATACCATGCAAATGATCTAAAAACAAGTTATTTGAACTCCCCTCAAAGCGTTAAAATCTTGTTTTGAATCGAAAAACAAACTTACTTAGTGTTTGTAAAATTTGGTGAAATGTTATGTAGTAAAAGATACGATGCAATTGATCTAAAAACACGTTATTTGAACTCCTCAAAGCGTTAAAATCTTATTTTGAATCGAAAACCAAACTTTCTTAGTGTTTGTGAAATTTGGTGAAAAGTTACGTAGTAAAAGATACGATACAATTGATCTAAAAACACGTTATTTGAACTCATCAAAGCGTTAAAATCTGGTTTTGAACTGAAAAATAAACTTACTCAGTGTTTGTGAAATTTGGTGAAAAGTTATGTAGTAAAAGATACGATGCATATGATCTCAAAACAAGTTATTTGAACTCCTTAAAGCGTTAAAATCATGTTTTGAATCGAAAAACAAACTTACTTACTGTTTGTAAAATTTGGTGAAAAGTTATGTAGTAAAAGATACGATGCAAATGATCTAAAAACAAGTTATTTGAACACCTCAAAGCGTTAAAATCTTGTTTTGAATCGAAAAACAAAATTACTTAGTGTTTGTGAAATTTGGTGAAAAGTTATGTAGTAAAAGATACGATGCAATTGATCTAAAAACACGTCATTTGAACTCCTCAAAGCGTTAAAATCTTGTTTTGAATCGAAAAACAAACTTTCTTAGTGTTTGTGAAATTTCGTGAAAAGTTACGTAGTAAAAGATACAATACAATTGATCTAAAAACACGTCATTTGAACTCCTCAAAGCGTTAAAATCTTGTTTTGAATCGAAAAAAAAACTTACTTAGTTTTTGTGAAATTTGTTGAAAAGTTACGTAGTAAAAGATACGATACAAATGATCTAAAAACACGTTATTTGAACTCCTCAAAGCGTTAAAATCTTGTTTTGAATCGAAAAACAAACTTACTTAGGGTTTGTAAAATTTGGTGAAAAGTTATGTAGTAAAAGATACGATGAAAATGATCTAAAAACAAGTTATTTGAACTCCCCTCAAAGCGTTAAAATCTTGTTTTGAATCGAAAAACAAACTTACTTAGTGTTTGTAAAATTTGGTGAAATGTTATGTAGTAAAAGATACGATGCAATTGATCTAAAAACACGTTATTTGAACTCCTCAAAGCGTTAAAATCTTGTTTTGAATCGAAAATCAAACTTTCTTAGTGTTTGTGAAATTTGGTGAAACGTTACGTAGTAAAAGATACGATACAATTGATCTAAAAACACGTTATTTGAACTCATCAAAGCGTTAAAATCTTGTTTTGAATCGAAAAATAAACTTACTTAGTGTTTGTAAAATTTGGTGAAAAGTTATGTAGTAAAAGATACGATGCAAATAATCTAAAAACAAGTTATTTTTACTCCTCAAAGCGTTAAAATCTTGTTTTGAATCGAAAAATAAACTTACTTAGTGTTTGTGAAATTTGGTGAAAAGTTATGTAGTAAAAGATACGATACAAATGAATAAAAACACGTTATTTGAACTCCTCGAAGCGTTAAAATCTTGTTTTGAATTGAAAAACAAACTTACTTAGTGTTTGTGAAATTTGGTGAAAACTTATGTAGTAAAAGATACGATGCAAATCATCTAAAAACAAGTTATTTGAACTCCTCAAAGCGTTAAAATCTTGTTTTGAATCGAAAAACAAACTTACTTAGTGTTTGTGAAATTTGGTGAAAAGTTATGTAGTAAAAGATACGATACAAATGATCGAAAAACAAGTTATTTGAACTCCTCAAAGCGTTAAAATCTTGTTTTGAATCGAAAAACAAACTTACTTAGTGTTTGTGAAATTTGGTTAAAAGTTATGTAATAAAAGATACGATACAAATGATCTAAAAACATGTTATTTCAACTCCTCAAAGCGTTAAAATCTTGTTTTGAATCGAAAAACAAACTTAACTGTTTGTAAAATTTGGTGAAAAGTTATGTAGTAAAAGATTCGATGCATATGATCCAAAAACAAGTTATTTGAACTCCTCAAAGCGCTAAAATCTTGTTTTGAATCGAAAAACAAACTTACTTAGTGTTTGTAAAATTTCGTGAAAAGTTACGTAGTAAAAGATACGATACAAATGATCTAAAAACACGTTATTTGAACTCCTCAAAGCGTTAAAATCTTGTTTTGAATCGAAAAACAAACTTACTTAGGGTTTGTCAAATTTGGTGAAAAGTTATGTAGTAAAAGATACCATGCAAATGATCTAAAAACAAGTTATTTGAACTCCCCTCAAAGCGTTAAAATCTTGTTTTGAATCGAAAAACAAACTTACTTAGTGTTTGTAAAATTTGGTGAAATGTTATGTAGTAAAAGATACGATGCAATTGATCTAAAAACACGTTATTTGAACTCCTCAAAGCGTTAAAATCTTATTTTGAATCGAAAACCAAACTTTCTTAGTGTTTGTGAAATTTGGTGAAAAGTTACGTAGTAAAAGATACGATACAATTGATCTAAAAACACGTTATTTGAACTCATCAAAGCGTTAAAATCTGGTTTTGAACTGAAAAATAAACTTACTCAGTGTTTGTTAAATTTGGTGAAAAGTTATGTAGTAAAAGATACGATGCATATGATCTAAAAACAAGTTATTTGAACTCCTCAAAGCGTTAAAATCATGTTTTGAATCGAAAAACAAACTTACTTACTGTTTGTAAAATTTGGTGAAAAGTTATGTAGTAAAAGATACGATGCAAATGATCTAAAAACAAGTTATTTGAACTCCTCAATGCGTTAAAATCTTGTTTTGAATCGAAAAACAAAATTACTTAGTGTTTGTGAAATTTGGTGAAAAGTTATGTAGTAAAAGATACGATGCAATTGATCTAAAAACACGTTATTTGAACTCCTCAAAGCGTTAAAATCTTGTTTTGAATCGAAAAACAAACTTTTTTAGTGTTTGTGAAATTTGGTGAAAAGTTACGTAGTAAAAGATACAATACAATTGATCTAAAAACACGTCATTTGAACTCCTCAAAGTGTTAAAATCTTGTTTTGAATCGAAAAAAAAACTTACTTAGTTTTTGTGAAATTTGTTGAAAAGTTACGTAGTTAAAGATACGATACAAATGATCTAAAAACACGTTATTTGAACTCCTCAAAGCGTTAAAATCTTGTTTTGAATCGAAAAACAAACTTACTTAGGGTTTGTAAAATTTGGTGAAAAGTTATGTAGTAAAAGATACGATGAAAATGATCTAAAAACAAGTTATTTGAACTCCCCTCAAAGCGTTAAAATCTTGTTTTGAATCGAAAAACAAACTTACTTAGTGTTTGTAAAATTTGGTGAAATGTTATGTAGTAAAAGATACGATGCAATTGATCTAAAAACACGTTATTTGAACTCCTCAAAGCGTTAAAATCTTGTTTTGAATCGAAAATCAAACTTTCTTAGTGTTTGTGAAATTTGGTGAAAACTTACGTAGTAAAAGATACGATACAATTGATCTAAAAACACGTTATTTGAACTCATCAAAGCGTTAAAATCTGGTTTTGAATCGAAAAATAAACTTACTTAGTGTTTGTAAAATTTGGTGAAAAGTTATGTAGTAAAAGATACGATGCAAATAATCTAAAAACAAGTTATTTGTACTCCTCAAAGCGTTAAAATCTTGTTTTGAATCGAAAAATAAACTTACTTAGTGTTTGTGAAATTTGGTGAAAAGTTATGTAGTAAAAGATACGATACAAATGAATAAAAACACGTTATTTGAACTCCTCGAAGCGTTAAAATCTTGTTTTGAATTGAAAAACAAACTTAGTGTTTGTGAAATTTGGTGAAAACTTATGTAGTAAAAGATACGATGCAAATCATCTAAAAACAAGTTATTTGAACTCCTCAAATCGTTAAAATCTTGTTTTGAATCGAAAAACAAACTTACTTAGTGTTTGTGAAATTTGGTGAAAAGTTATGTAGTAAAAGATACGATACAAATGATCAAAAAACAAGTTATTTGAACTCCTCAAAGCGTTAAAATCTTGTTTTGAATCGAAAAACAAACTTACTTAGTGTTTTGTGAAATTTGGTTAAAAGTTATGTAATAAAAGATACGATACAAATGATCTAAAAACATGTTATTTCAACTCCTCAAAGCGTTAAAATCTTGTTTTGAATCGAAAAACAAACTTAACTAGTGTTTCTAAAATTTGGTGAAAAGTTATGTAGTAAAAGATTCGATGCATATGATCCAAAAACAAGTTATTTGAACTCCTCAAAGCGCTAAAATCTTGTTTTGAATCGAAAAACAAACTTACTTAGTGTTTGTAAAATTTCGTGAAAAGTTACGTAGTAAAAGATACGATACAAATGATCTAAAAACACGTTATTTGAACTCCTCAAAGCGTTAAAATCTTGTTTTGAATCGAAAAACAAACTTACTTAGGGTATGTAAAATTTGGTGAAAAGTTATGTAGTAAAAGATACCATGCAAATGATCTAAAAACAAGTTATTTGAACTCCCCTCAAAGCGTTAAAATCTTGTTTTGAATCGAAAAACAAACTTACTTAGTGTTTGTAAAATTTGGTGAAATGTTATGTAGTAAAAGATACGATGCAATTGATCTAAAAACACGTTATTTGAACTCCTCAAAGCGTTAAAATCTTATTTTGAATCGAAAACCAAACTTTCTTAGTGTTTGTGAAATTTGGTGAAAAGTTACGTAGTAAAAGATACGATACAATTGATCTAAAAACACGTTATTTGAACTCATCAAAGCGTTAAAATCTGGTTTTGAACTGAAAAATAAACTTACTCAGTGTTTGTGAAATTTGGTGAAAAGTTATGTAGTAAAAGATACGATGCATATGATCTCAAAACAAGTTATTTGAACTCCTTAAAGCGTTAAAATCATGTTTTGAATCGAAAAACAAACTTACTTACTGTTTGTAAAATTTGGTGAAAAGTTATGTAGTAAAAGATACGATGCAAATGATCTAAAAACAAGTTATTTGAACACCTCAAAGCGTTAAAATCTTGTTTTGAATCGAAAAACAAAATTACTTAGTGTTTGTGAAATTTGGTGAAAAGTTATGTAGTAAAAGATACGATGCAATTGATCTAAAAACACGTCATTTGAACTCCTCAAAGCGTTAAAATCTTGTTTTGAATCGAAAAACAAACTTTCTTAGTGTTTGTGAAATTTCGTGAAAAGTTACGTAGTAAAAGATACAATACAATTGATCTAAAAACACGTCATTTGAACTCCTCAAAGCGTTAAAATCTTGTTTTGAATCGAAAAAAAAACTTACTTAGTTTTTGTGAAATTTGTTGAAAAGTTACGTAGTAAAAGATACGATACAAATGATCTAAAAACACGTTATTTGAACTCCTCAAAGCGTTAAAATCTTGTTTTGAATCGAAAAACAAACTTACTTAGGGTTTGTAAAATTTGGTGAAAAGTTATGTAGTAAAAGATACGATGAAAATGATCTAAAAACAAGTTATTTGAACTCCCCTCAAAGCGTTAAAATCTTGTTTTGAATCGAAAAACAAACTTACTTAGTGTTTGTAAAATTTGGTGAAATGTTATGTAGTAAAAGATACGATGCAATTGATCTAAAAACACGTTATTTGAACTCCTCAAAGCGTTAAAATCTTGTTTTGAATCGAAAATCAAACTTTCTTAGTGTTTGTGAAATTTGGTGAAAAGTTACGTAGTAAAAGATACGATACAATTGATCTAAAAACACGTTATTTGAACTCATCAAAGCGTTAAAATCTTGTTTTGAATCGAAAAATAAACTTACTTAGTGTTTGTAAAATTTGGTGAAAAGTTATGTAGTAAAAGATACGATGCAAATAATCTAAAAACAAGTTATTTTTACTCCTCAAAGCGTTAAAATCTTGTTTTGAATCGAAAAATAAACTTACTTAGTGTTTGTGAAATTTGGTGAAAAGTTATGTAGTAAAAGATACGATACAAATGAATAAAAACACGTTATTTGAACTCCTCGAAGCGTTAAAATCTTGTTTTGAATTGAAAAACAAACTTACTTAGTGTTTGTGAAATTTGGTGAAAACTTATGTAGTAAAAGATACGATGCAAATCATCTAAAAACAAGTTATTTGAACTCCTCAAAGCGTTAAAATCTTGTTTTGAATCGAAAAACAAACTTACTTAGTGTTTGTGAAATTTGGTGAAAAGTTATGTAGTAAAAGATACGATACAAATGATCAAAAAACAAGTTATTTGAACTCCTCAAAGCGTTAAAATCTTGTTTTGAATCGAAAAACAAACTTACTTAGTGTTTGTGAAATTTGGTTAAAAGTTATGTAATAAAAGATACGATACAAATGATCTAAAAACATGTTATTTCAACTCCTCAAAGCGTTAAAATCTTGTTTTGAATCGAAAAACAAACTTAACTGTTTGTAAAATTTGGTGAAAAGTTATGTAGTAAAAGATTCGATGCATATGATCCAAAAACAAGTTATTTGAACTCCTCAAAGCGCTAAAATCTTGTTTTGAATCGAAAAACAAACTTACTTAGTGTTTGTAAAATTTCGTGAAAAGTTACGTAGTAAAAGATACGATACAAATGATCTAAAAACACGTTATTTGAACTCCTCAAAGCGTTAAAATCTTGTTTTGAATCGAAAAACAAACTTACTTAGGGTTTGTAAAATTTGGTGAAAAGTTATGTAGTAAAAGATACCATGCAAATGATCTAAAAACAAGTTATTTGAACTCCCCTCAAAGCGTTAAAATCTTGTTTTGAATCGAAAAACAAACTTACTTAGTGTTTGTAAAATTTGGTGAAATGTTATGTAGTAAAAGATACGATGCAATTGATCTAAAAACACGTTATTTGAACTCCTCAAAGCGTTAAAATCTTATTTTGAATCGAAAACCAAACTTTCTTAGTGTTTGTGAAATTTGGTGAAAAGTTACGTAGTAAAAGATACGATACAATTGATCTAAAAACACGTTATTTGAACTCATCAAAGCGTTAAAATCTGGTTTTGAACCGAAAAATAAACTTACTCAGTGTTTGTGAAATTTGGTGAAAAGTTATGTAGTAAAAGATACGATGCATATGATCTAAAAACAAGTTATTTGAACTCCTCAAAGCGTTAAAATCATGTTTTGAATCGAAAAACAAACTTACTTACTGTTTGTAAAATTTGGTGAAAAGTTATGTAGTAAAAGATACGATGCAAATGATCTAAAAACAAGTTATTTGAACTCCTCAAAGCGTTAAAATCTTGTTTTGAATCGAAAAACAAAATTACTTAGTGTTTGTGAAATTTGGTGAAAAGTTATGTAGTAAAAGATACGATGCAATTGATCTAAAAACACGTTATTTGAACTCCTCAAAGCGTTAAAATCTTGTTTTGAATCGAAAAACAAACTTTCTTAGTGTTTGTGAAATTTGGTGAAAAGTTACGTAGTAAAAGATACAATACAATTGATCTAAAAACACGTCATTTGAACTCCTCAAAGCGTTAAAATCTTGTTTTGAATCGAAAAAAAAACTTACTTAGTTTTTGTGAAATTTGTTGAAAAGTTACGTAGTAAAAGATACGATACAAATGATCTAAAAACACGTTATTTGAACTCCTCAAAGCGTTAAAATCTTGTTTTGAATCGAAAAACAAACTTACATAGGGTTTGTAAAATTTGGTGAAAAGTTATGTAGTAAAAGATACGATGAAAATGATCTAAAAACAAGTTATTTGAACGCCCCTCAAAGCGTTAAAATCTTGTTTTGAATCGAAAAACAAACTTACTTAGTGTTTGTAAAATTTGGTGAAATGTTATGTAGTAAAAGATACGATGCAATTGATCTAAAAACACGTTATTTGAACTCCTCAAAGCGTTAAAATCTTATTTTGAATCGAAAACCAAACTTTCTTAGTGTTTGTGAAATTTGGTGAAAAGTTACGTAGTAAAAGATACGATTCAATTGATCTAAAAACACGTTATTTGAACTCATCAAAGCGTTAAAATCTGGTTTTGAACTGAAAAATAAACTTACTCAGTGTTTGTGAAATTTGGTGAAAAGTTATGTAGTAAAAGATACGATGCATATGATCTAAAAACAAGTTATTTGAACTCCTCAAAGCGTTAAAATCATGTTTTGAATCGAAAAACAAACTTACTTACTGTTTGTAAAATTTGGTGAAAAGTTATGTAGTAAAAGATACGATGCAAATGATCTAAAAACAAGTTATTTGAACTCCTCAATGCGTTAAAATCTTGTTTTGAATCGAAAAACAAAATTACTTAGTGTTTGTGAAATTTGGTGAAAAGTTATGTAGTAAAAGATACGATGCAATTGATCTAAAAACACGTTATTTGAACTCCTCAAAGCGTTAAAATCTTGTTTTGAATCGAAAAACAAACTTTCTTAGTGTTTGTGAAATTTGGTGAAAAGTTACGTAGTAAAAGATACAATACAATTGATCTAAAAACACGTCATTTGAACTCCTCAAAGTGTTAAAATCTTGTTTTGAATCGAAAAAAAAACTTACTTAGTTTTTGTGAAATTTGTTGAAAAGTTACGTAGTAAAAGATACGATACAAATGATCTAAAAACACGTTATTTGAACTCCTCGAAGCGTTAAAATCTTGTTTTGAATTGAAAAACAAACTTACTTAGTGTTTGTGAAATTTGGTGAAAACTTATGTAGTAAAAGATACGATGCAAATCATCTAAAAACAAGTTATTTGAACTCCTCAAAGCGTTAAAATCTTGTTTTGAATCGAAAAACAAACTTACTTAGTGTTTGTGAAATTTGGTGAAAAGTTATGTAGTAAAAGATACGATACAAATGATCAAAAAACAAGTTATTTGAACTCCTCAAAGCGTTAAAATCTTGTTTTGAATCGAAAAACAAACTTACTTAGTGTTTGTGAAATTTGGTTAAAAGTTATGTAATAAAAGATACGATACAAATGATCTAAAAACATGTTATTTCAACTCCTCAAAGCGTCAAAATCTTGTTTTGAATCGAAAAACAAACTTAACTAGTGTTTGTAAAATTTGGTGAAAAGTTATGTAGTAAAAGATTCGATGCATATGATCTAAAAACAAGTTATTTGAACTCCTCAAAGCGCTAAAATCTTGTTTTGAATCGAAAAACAAACTTACTTAGTGTTTGTAAAATTTCGTGAAAAGTTACGTAGTAAAAGATACGATACAAATGATCTAAAAACACGTTATTTGAACTCCTCAAAGCGTTAAAATCTTGTTTTGAATCGAAAAACAAACTTACTTAGGGTCTGTAAAATTTGGTGAAAAGTTATGTAGTAAAAGATACCATGCAAATGATCTAAAAACAAGTTATTTGAACTCCCCTCAAAGCGTTAAAATCTTGTTTTGAATCGAAAAACAAACTTACTTAGTGTTTGTAAAATTTGGTGAAATGTTATGTAGTAAAAGATACGATGCAATTGATCTAAAAACACGTTATTTGAACTCCTCAAAGCGTTAAAATCTTATTTTGAATCGAAAACCAAACTTTCTTAGTGTTTGTGAAATTTGGTGAAAAGTTACGTAGTAAAAGAAACGATACAATTGATCTAAAAACACGTTATTTGAACTCATCAAAGCGTTAAAATCTGGTTTTGAACCGAAAAATAAACTTACTTAGTGTTTGTGAAATTTGGTGAAAAGTTATGTAGTAAAAGATACGATGCATATGATCTAAAAACAAGTTATTTGAACTCCTCAAAGCGTTAAAATCATGTTTTGAATCGAAAAACAAACTTACTTACTGTTTGTAAAATTTGGTGAAAAGTTATGTAGTAAAAGATACGATGCAAATGATCTAAAAACAAGTTATTTGAACTCCTCAAAGCGTTAAAATCTTGTTTTGAATCGAAAAACAAACTTACTTAGTGTTTGTGAAATTTGGTGAAAAGTTATGTAGTAAAAGATACGATGCAATTGATCTAAAAACACGTTATTTGAACTCCTCAAAGCGTTAAAATCTTGTTTTGAATCGAAAAACAAACTTTCTTAGTGTTTGTGAAATTTGGTGAAAAGTTACGTAGTAAAAGATACAATACAATTGATCTAAAAACACGTTATTTGAACTCCTCAAAGCGTTAAAATCTGGTTTTGAACTGAAAAATAAACTTACTCAGTGTTTGTGAAATTTGGTGAAAAGTTATGTAGTAAAAGATACGATGCATATGATCTCAAAACAAGTTATTTGAACTCCTCAAAGCGTTAAAATCATGTTTTGAATCGAAAAACAAACTTACTTACTGTATCTAAAATTTGGTGAAAAGTTATGTAGTAAAAGATACGATGCAAATGATCTAAAAACAAGTTATTTGAACTCCTCAAAGCGTTAAAATCTTGTTTTGAATCGAAAAACAAAATTACTTAGTGTTTGTGAAATTTGGTGAAAAGTTATGTAGTAAAAGATACGATGCAATTGATCTAAAAACACGTCATTTGAACTCCTCAAAGCGTTAAAATCTTGTTTTGAATCGAAAAACAAACTTTCTTAGTGTTTGTGAAATTTCGTGAAAAGTTACGTAGTAAAAGATACAATACAATTGATCTAAAAACACGTCATTTGAACTCCTCAAAGCGTTAAAATCTTGTTTTGAATCGAAAAAAAAACTTACTTAGTTTTTGTGAAATTTGTTGAAAAGTTACGTAGTAAAAGATACGATACAAATGATCTAAAAACACGTTATTTGAACTCCTCAAAGCGTTAAAATCTTGTTTTGAATCGAAAAACAAACTTACTTAGGGTTTGTAAAATTTGGTGAAAAGTTATGTAGTAAAAGATACGATGAAAATGATCTAAAAACAAGTTATTTGAACTCCCCTCAAAGCGTTAAAATCTTGTTTTGAATCGAAAAACAAACTTACTTAGTGTTTGTAAAATTTGGTGAAATGTTATGTAGTAAAAGATACGATGCAATTGATCTAAAAACACGCTATTTGAACTCCTCAAAGCGTTAAAATCTTGTTTTGAATCGAAAATCAAACTTTCTTAGTGTTTGTGAAATTTGGTGAAAAGTTACGTAGTAAAAGATACGATACAATTGATCTAAAAACACGTTATTTGAACTCATCAAAGCGTTAAAATCTGGTTTTGAATCGAAAAATAAACTTACTTAGTGTTTGTAAAATTTGGTGAAAAGTTATGTAGTAAAAGATACGATGCAAATAATCTAAAAACAAGTTATTTTTACTCCTCAAAGCGTTAAAATCTTGTTTTGAATCGAAAAATAAACTTACTTAGTGTTTGTGAAATTTGGTGAAAAGTTATGTAGTAAAAGATACGATACAAATGAATAAAAACACGTTATTTGAACTCCTCGAAGCGTTAAAATCTTGTTTTGAATTGAAAAACAAACTTACTTAGTGTTTGTGAAATTTGGTGAAAACTTATGTAGTAAAAGATACGATGCAAATCATCTAAAAACAAGTTATTTGAACTCCTCAAAGCGTTAAAATCTTGTTTTGAATCGAAAAACAAACTTACTTAGTGTTTGTGAAATTTGGTGAAAAGTTATGTAGTAAAAGATACGATACAAATGATCAAAAAACAAGTTATTTGAACTCCTCAAAGTGTTAAAATCTTGTTTTGAATCGAAAAACAAACTTACTTAGTGTTTGTGAAATTTGGTTAAAAGTTATGTAATAAAAGATACGATACAAATGATCTAAAAACATGTTATTTCAACTCCTCAAAGCGTTAAAATCTTGTTTTGAATCGAAAAACAAACTTAACTAGTGTTTGTAAAATTTGGTGAAAAGTTATGTAGTAAAAGATTCGATGCATATGATCCAAAAACAAGTTATTTGAACTCCTCAAAGCGCTAAAATCTTGTTTTGAATCGAAAAACAAACTTACTTAGTGTTTGTAAAATTTCGTGAAAAGTTACGTAGTAAAAGATACGATACAAATGATCTAAAAACACGTTATTTGAACTCCTCAAAGCGTTAAAATCTTGTTTTGAATCGAAAAACAAACTTACTTAGGGTTTGTAAAATTTGGTGAAAAGTTATGTAGTAAAAGATACCATGCAAATGATCTAAAAACAAGTTATTTGAACTCCCCTCAAAGCGTTAAAATCTTGTTTTGAATCGAAAAACAAACTTACTTAGTGTTTGTAAAATTTGGTGAAATGTTATGTAGTAAAAGATACGATGCAATTGATCTAAAAACACGTTATTTGAACTCCTCAAAGCGTTAAAATCTTATTTTGAATCGAAAACCAAACTTTCTTAGTGTTTGTGAAATTTGGTGAAAAGTTACGTAGTAAAAGATACGATACAATTGATCTAAAAACACGTTATTTGAACTCATCAAAGCGTTAAAATCTGGTTTTGAACCGAAAAATAAACTTACTCAGTGTTTGTGAAATTTGGTGAAAAGTTATGTAGTAAAAGATACGATGCATATGATCTAAAAACAAGTTATTTGAACTCCTCAAAGCGTTAAAATCATGTTTTGAATCGAAAAACAAACTTACTTACTGTTTGTAAAATTTGGTGAAAAGTTATGTAGTAAAAGATACGATGCAAATGATCTAAAAACAAGTTATTTGAACTCCTCAAAGCGTTAAAATCTTGTTTTGAATCGAAAAACAAAATTACTTAGTGTTTGTGAAATTTGGTGAAAAGTTATGTAGTAAAAGATACGATGCAATTGATCTAAAAACACGTTATTTGAACTCCTCAAAGCGTTAAAATCTTGTTTTGAATCGAAAAACAAACTTTCTTAGTGTTTGTGAAATTTGGTGAAAAGTTACGTAGTAAAAGATACAATACAATTGATCTAAAAACACGTCATTTGAACTCATCAAAGCGTTAAAATCTGGTTTAGAATCGAAAAATAAACTTACTTAGTGTTTGTAAAATTTGGTGAAAAGTTATGTAGTAAAAGATACGATGCAAATAATCTAAAAACAAGTTATTTGTACTCCTCAAAGCGTTAAAATCTTGTTTTGAATCGAAAAACAAACTTACTTAGTGTTTGTGAAATTTGGTGAAAAGTTATGTAGTAAAAGATACGATACAAATGAATAAAAACACGTTATTTGAACTCCTCGAAGCGTTAAAATCTTGTTTTGAATTGAAAAACAAACTTACTTAGTGTTTGTGAAATTTGGTGAAAAGTTATGTAGTAAAAGATACGATGCAAATCATCTAAAAACAAGTTATTTGAACTCCTCAAAGCGTTAAAATCTTGTTTTGAATCGAAAAACAAACTTACTTAGTGTTTGTGAAATTTGGTGAAAAGTTATGTAGTAAAAGATACGATACAAATGATCAAAAAACAAGTTATTTGAACTCCTCAAAGCGTTAAAATCTTGTTTTGAATCGAAAAACAAACTTACTTAGTGTTTGTGAAATTTGGTTAAAAGTTATGTAATAAAAGATACGATACAAATGATCTAAAAACATGTTATTTCAACTCCTCAAAGCGTCAAAATCTTGTTTTGAATCGAAAAACAAACTTAACTAGTGTTTGTAAAATTTGGTGAAAAGTTATGTAGTAAAAGATTCGATGCATATGATCTAAAAACAAGTTATTTGAACTCCTCAAAGCGCTAAAATCTTGTTTTGAATCGAAAAACAAACTTACTTAGTGTTTGTAAAATTTCGTGAAAAGTTACGTAGTAAAAGATACGATACAAATGATCTAAAAACACGTTATTTGAACTCCTCAAAGCGTTAAAATCTTGTTTTGAATCGAAAAACAAACTTACTTAGGGTCTGTAAAATTTGGTGAAAAGTTATGTAGTAAAAGATACCATGCAAATGATCTAAAAACAAGTTATTTGAACTCCCCTCAAAGCGTTAAAATCTTGTTTTGAATCGAAAAACAAACTTACTTAGTGTTTGTAAAATTTGGTGAAATGTTATGTAGTAAAAGATACGATGCAATTGATCTAAAAACACGTTATTTGAACTCCTCAAAGCGTTAAAATCTTATTTTGAATCGAAAACCAAACTTTCTTAGTGTTTGTGAAATTTGGTGAAAAGTTACGTAGTAAAAGAAACGATACAATTGATCTAAAAACACGTTATTTGAACTCATCAAAGCGTTAAAATCTGGTTTTGAACCGAAAAATAAACTTACTTAGTGTTTGTGAAATTTGGTGAAAAGTTATGTAGTAAAAGATACGATGCATATGATCTAAAAACAAGTTATTTGAACTCCTCAAAGCGTTAAAATCATGTTTTGAATCGAAAAACAAACTTACTTACTGTTTGTAAAATTTGGTGAAAAGTTATGTAGTAAAAGATACGATGCAAATGATCTAAAAACAAGTTATTTGAACTCCTCAAAGCGTTAAAATCTTGTTTTGAATCGAAAAACAAACTTACTTAGTGTTTGTGAAATTTGGTGAAAAGTTATGTAGTAAAAGATACGATGCAATTGATCTAAAAACACGTTATTTGAACTCCTCAAAGCGTTAAAATCTTGTTTTGAATCGAAAAACAAACTTTCTTAGTGTTTGTGAAATTTGGTGAAAAGTTACGTAGTAAAAGATACAATACAATTGATCTAAAAACACGTTATTTGAACTCCTCAAAGCGTTAAAATCTGGTTTTGAACTGAAAAATAAACTTACTCAGTGTTTGTGAAATTTGGTGAAAAGTTATGTAGTAAAAGATACGATGCATATGATCTCAAAACAAGTTATTTGAACTCCTCAAAGCGTTAAAATCATGTTTTGAATCGAAAAACAAACTTACTTACTGTATCTAAAATTTGGTGAAAAGTTATGTAGTAAAAGATACGATGCAAATGATCTAAAAACAAGTTATTTGAACTCCTCAAAGCGTTAAAATCTTGTTTTGAATCGAAAAACAAAATTACTTAGTGTTTGTGAAATTTGGTGAAAAGTTATGTAGTAAAAGATACGATGCAATTGATCTAAAAACACGTCATTTGAACTCCTCAAAGCGTTAAAATCTTGTTTTGAATCGAAAAACAAACTTTCTTAGTGTTTGTGAAATTTCGTGAAAAGTTACGTAGTAAAAGATACAATACAATTGATCTAAAAACACGTCATTTGAACTCCTCAAAGCGTTAAAATCTTGTTTTGAATCGAAAAAAAAACTTACTTAGTTTTTGTGAAATTTGTTGAAAAGTTACGTAGTAAAAGATACGATACAAATGATCTAAAAACACGTTATTTGAACTCCTCAAAGCGTTAAAATCTTGTTTTGAATCGAAAAACAAACTTACTTAGGGTTTGTAAAATTTGGTGAAAAGTTATGTAGTAAAAGATACGATGAAAATGATCTAAAAACAAGTTATTTGAACTCCCCTCAAAGCGTTAAAATCTTGTTTTGAATCGAAAAACAAACTTACTTAGTGTTTGTAAAATTTGGTGAAATGTTATGTAGTAAAAGATACGATGCAATTGATCTAAAAACACGCTATTTGAACTCCTCAAAGCGTTAAAATCTTGTTTTGAATCGAAAATCAAACTTTCTTAGTGTTTGTGAAATTTGGTGAAAAGTTACGTAGTAAAAGATACGATACAATTGATCTAAAAACACGTTATTTGAACTCATCAAAGCGTTAAAATCTGGTTTTGAATCGAAAAATAAACTTACTTAGTGTTTGTAAAATTTGGTGAAAAGTTATGTAGTAAAAGATACGATGCAAATAATCTAAAAACAAGTTATTTTTACTCCTCAAAGCGTTAAAATCTTGTTTTGAATCGAAAAATAAACTTACTTAGTGTTTGTGAAATTTGGTGAAAAGTTATGTAGTAAAAGATACGATACAAATGAATAAAAACACGTTATTTGAACTCCTCGAAGCGTTAAAATCTTGTTTTGAATCGAAAAACAAACTTACTTAGTGTTTGTGAAATTTGGTGAAAACTTATGTAGTAAAAGATACGATGCAAATCATCTAAAAACAAGTTATTTGAACTCCTCAAAGCGTTAAAATCTTGTTTTGAATCGAAAAACAAACTTACTTAGTGTTTGTGAAATTTGGTGAAAAGTTATGTAGTAAAAGATACGATACAAATGATCAAAAAACAAGTTATTTGAACTCCTCAAAGTGTTAAAATCTTGTTTTGAATCGAAAAACAAACTTACTTAGTGTTTGTGAAATTTGGTTAAAAGTTATGTAATAAAAGATACGATACAAATGATCTAAAAACATGTTATTTCAACTCCTCAAAGCGTTAAAATCTTGTTTTGAATCGAAAAACAAACTTAACTAGTGTTTGTAAAATTTGGTGAAAAGTTATGTAGTAAAAGATTCGATGCATATGATCCAAAAACAAATTATTTGAACTCCTCAAAGCGCTAAAATCTTGTTTTGAATCGAAAAACAAACTTACTTAGTGTTTGTAAAATTTCGTGAAAAGTTACGTAGTAAAAGATACGATACAAATGATCTAAAAACACGTTATTTGAACTCCTCAAAGCGTTAAAATCTTGTTTTGAATCGAAAAACAAACTTACTTAGGGTTTGTAAAATTTGGTGAAAAGTTATGTAGTAAAAGATACCATGCAAATGATCTAAAAACAAGTTATTTGAACTCCCCTCAAAGCGTTAAAATCTTGTTTTGAATCGAAAAACAAACTTACTTAGTGTTTGTAAAATTTGGTGAAATGTTATGTAGTAAAAGATACGATGCAATTGATCTAAAAACACGTTATTTGAACTCCTCAAAGCGTTAAAATCTTATTTTGAATCGAAAACCAAACTTTCTTAGTGTTTGTGAAATTTGGTGAAAAGTTACGTAGTAAAAGATACGATACAATTGATCTAAAAACACGTTATTTGAACTCATCAAAGCGTTAAAATCTGGTTTTGAACCGAAAAATAAACTTACTCAGTGTTTGTGAAATTTGGTGAAAAGTTATGTAGTAAAAGATACGATGCATATGATCTAAAAACAAGTTATTTGAACTCCTCAAAGCGTTAAAATCATGTTTTGAATCGAAAAACAAACTTACTTACTGTTTGTAAAATTTGGTGAAAAGTTATGTAGTAAAAGATACGATGCAAATGATCTAAAAACAAGTTATTTGAACTCCTCAAAGCGTTAAAATCTTGTTTTGAATCGAAAAACAAAATTACTTAGTGTTTGTGAAATTTGGTGAAAAGTTATGTAGTAAAAGATACGATGCAATTGATCTAAAAACACGTTATTTGAACTCCTCAAAGCGTTAAAATCTTGTTTTGAATCGAAAAACAAACTTTCTTAGTGTTTGTGAAATTTGGTGAAAAGTTACGTAGTAAAAGATACAATACAATTGATCTAAAAACACGTCATTTGAACTCATCAAAGCGTTAAAATCTGGTTTAGAATCGAAAAATAAACTTACTTAGTGTTTGTAAAATTTGGTGAAAAGTTATGTAGTAAAAGATACGATGCAAATAATCTAAAAACAAGTTATTTGTACTCCTCAAAGCGTTAAAATCTTGTTTTGAATCGAAAAACAAACTTACTTAGTGTTTGTGAAATTTGGTGAAAAGTTATGTAGTAAAAGATACGATACAAATGAATAAAAACACGTTATTTGAACTCCTCGAAGCGTTAAAATCTTGTTTTGAATTGAAAAACAAACTTACTTAGTGTTTGTGAAATTTGGTGAAAAGTTATGTAGTAAAAGATACGATGCAAATCATCTAAAAACAAGTTATTTGAACTCCTCAAAGCGTTAAAATCTTGTTTTGAATCGAAAAACAAACTTACTTAGTGTTTGTGAAATTTGGTGAAAAGTTATGTAGTAAAAGATACGATACAAATGATCAAAAAACAAGTTATTTGAACTCCTCAAAGCGTTAAAATCTTGTTTTGAATCGAAAAACAAACTTACTTAGTGTTTGTGAAATTTGGTTAAAAGTTATGTAATAAAAGATACGATACAAATGATCTAAAAACATGTTATTTCAACTCCTCAAAGCGTCAAAATCTTGTTTTGAATCGAAAAACAAACTTAACTAGTGTTTGTAAAATTTGGTGAAAAGTTATGTAGTAAAAGATTCGATGCATATGATCTAAAAACAAGTTATTTGAACTCCTCAAAGCGCTAAAATCTTGTTTTGAATCGAAAAACAAACTTACTTAGTGTTTGTAAAATTTCGTGAAAAGTTACGTAGTAAAAGATACGATACAAATGATCTAAAAACACGTTATTTGAACTCCTCAAAGCGTTAAAATCTTGTTTTGAATCGAAAAACAAACTTACTTAGGGTCTGTAAAATTTGGTGAAAAGTTATGTAGTAAAAGATACCATGCAAATGATCTAAAAACAAGTTATTTGAACTCCCCTCAAAGCGTTAAAATCTTGTTTTGAATCGAAAAACAAACTTACTTAGTGTTTGTAAAATTTGGTGAAATGTTATGTAGTAAAAGATACGATGCAATTGATCTAAAAACACGTTATTTGAACTCCTCAAAGCGTTAAAATCTTATTTTGAATCGAAAACCAAACTTTCTTAGTGTTTGTGAAATTTGGTGAAAAGTTACGTAGTAAAAGAAACGATACAATTGATCTAAAAACACGTTATTTGAACTCATCAAAGCGTTAAAATCTGGTTTTGAACCGAAAAATAAACTTACTTAGTGTTTGTGAAATTTGGTGAAAAGTTATGTAGTAAAAGATACGATGCATATGATCTAAAAACAAGTTATTTGAACTCCTCAAAGCGTTAAAATCATGTTTTGAATCGAAAAACAAACTTACTTACTGTTTGTAAAATTTGGTGAAAAGTTATGTAGTAAAAGATACGATGCAAATGATCTAAAAACAAGTTATTTGAACTCCTCAAAGCGTTAAAATCTTGTTTTGAATCGAAAAACAAACTTACTTAGTGTTTGTGAAATTTGGTGAAAAGTTATGTAGTAAAAGATACGATGCAATTGATCTAAAAACACGTTATTTGAACTCCTCAAAGCGTTAAAATCTTGTTTTGAATCGAAAAACAAACTTTCTTAGTGTTTGTGAAATTTGGTGAAAAGTTACGTAGTAAAAGATACAATACAATTGATCTAAAAACACGTTATTTGAACTCCTCAAAGCGTTAAAATCTGGTTTTGAACTGAAAAATAAACTTACTCAGTGTTTGTGAAATTTGGTGAAAAGTTATGTAGTAAAAGATACGATGCATATGATCTCAAAACAAGTTATTTGAACTCCTCAAAGCGTTAAAATCATGTTTTGAATCGAAAAACAAACTTACTTACTGTATCTAAAATTTGGTGAAAAGTTATGTAGTAAAAGATACGATGCAAATGATCTAAAAACAAGTTATTTGAACTCCTCAAAGCGTTAAAATCTTGTTTTGAATCGAAAAACAAAATTACTTAGTGTTTGTGAAATTTGGTGAAAAGTTATGTAGTAAAAGATACGATGCAATTGATCTAAAAACACGTCATTTGAACTCCTCAAAGCGTTAAAATCTTGTTTTGAATCGAAAAACAAACTTTCTTAGTGTTTGTGAAATTTCGTGAAAAGTTACGTAGTAAAAGATACAATACAATTGATCTAAAAACACGTCATTTGAACTCCTCAAAGCGTTAAAATCTTGTTTTGAATCGAAAAAAAAACTTACTTAGTTTTTGTGAAATTTGTTGAAAAGTTACGTAGTAAAAGATACGATACAAATGATCTAAAAACACGTTATTTGAACTCCTCAAAGCGTTAAAATCTTGTTTTGAATCGAAAAACAAACTTACTTAGGGTTTGTAAAATTTGGTGAAAAGTTATGTAGTAAAAGATACGATGAAAATGATCTAAAAACAAGTTATTTGAACTCCCCTCAAAGCGTTAAAATCTTGTTTTGAATCGAAAAACAAACTTACTTAGTGTTTGTAAAATTTGGTGAAATGTTATGTAGTAAAAGATACGATGCAATTGATCTAAAAACACGCTATTTGAACTCCTCAAAGCGTTAAAATCTTGTTTTGAATCGAAAATCAAACTTTCTTAGTGTTTGTGAAATTTGGTGAAAAGTTACGTAGTAAAAGATACGATACAATTGATCTAAAAACACGTTATTTGAACTCATCAAAGCGTTAAAATCTGGTTTTGAATCGAAAAATAAACTTACTTAGTGTTTGTAAAATTTGGTGAAAAGTTATGTAGTAAAAGATACGATGCAAATAATCTAAAAACAAGTTATTTTTACTCCTCAAAGCGTTAAAATCTTGTTTTGAATCGAAAAATAAACTTACTTAGTGTTTGTGAAATTTGGTGAAAAGTTATGTAGTAAAAGATACGATACAAATGAATAAAAACACGTTATTTGAACTCCTCGAAGCGTTAAAATCTTGTTTTGAATCGAAAAACAAACTTACTTAGTGTTTGTGAAATTTGGTGAAAACTTATGTAGTAAAAGATACGATGCAAATCATCTAAAAACAAGTTATTTGAACTCCTCAAAGCGTTAAAATCTTGTTTTGAATCGAAAAACAAACTTACTTAGTGTTTGTGAAATTTGGTGAAAAGTTATGTAGTAAAAGATACGATACAAATGATCAAAAAACAAGTTATTTGAACTCCTCAAAGTGTTAAAATCTTGTTTTGAATCGAAAAACAAACTTACTTAGTGTTTGTGAAATTTGGTTAAAAGTTATGTAATAAAAGATACGATACAAATGATCTAAAAACATGTTATTTCAACTCCTCAAAGCGTTAAAATCTTGTTTTGAATCGAAAAACAAACTTAACTAGTGTTTGTAAAATTTGGTGAAAAGTTATGTAGTAAAAGATTCGATGCATATGATCCAAAAACAAGTTATTTGAACTCCTCAAAGCGCTAAAATCTTGTTTTGAATCGAAAAACAAACTTACTTAGTGTTTGTAAAATTTCGTGAAAAGTTACGTAGTAAAAGATACGATACAAATGATCTAAAAACACGTTATTTGAACTCCTCAAAGCGTTAAAATCTTGTTTTGAATCGAAAAACAAACTTACTTAGGGTTTGTAAAATTTGGTGAAAAGTTATGTAGTAAAAGATACCATGCAAATGATCTAAAAACAAGTTATTTGAACTCCCCTCAAAGCGTTAAAATCTTGTTTTGAATCGAAAAACAAACTTACTTAGTGTTTGTAAAATTTGGTGAAATGTTATGTAGTAAAAGATACGATGCAATTGATCTAAAAACACGTTATTTGAACTCCTCAAAGCGTTAAAATCTTATTTTGAATCGAAAACCAAACTTTCTTAGTGTTTGTGAAATTTGGTGAAAAGTTACGTAGTAAAAGATACGATACAATTGATCTAAAAACACGTTATTTGAACTCATCAAAGCGTTAAAATCTGGTTTTGAACCGAAAAATAAACTTACTCAGTGTTTGTGAAATTTGGTGAAAAGTTATGTAGTAAAAGATACGATGCATATGATCTAAAAACAAGTTATTTGAACTCCTCAAAGCGTTAAAATCATGTTTTGAATCGAAAAACAAACTTACTTACTGTTTGTAAAATTTGGTGAAAAGTTATGTAGTAAAAGATACGATGCAAATGATCTAAAAACAAGTTATTTGAACTCCTCAAAGCGTTAAAATCTTGTTTTGAATCGAAAAACAAAATTACTTAGTGTTTGTGAAATTTGGTGAAAAGTTATGTAGTAAAAGATACGATGCAATTGATCTAAAAACACGTTATTTGAACTCCTCAAAGCGTTAAAATCTTGTTTTGAATCGAAAAACAAACTTTCTTAGTGTTTGTGAAATTTGGTGAAAAGTTACGTAGTAAAAGATACAATACAATTGATCTAAAAACACGTCATTTGAACTCATCAAAGCGTTAAAATCTGGTTTAGAATCGAAAAATAAACTTACTTAGTGTTTGTAAAATTTGGTGAAAAGTTATGTAGTAAAAGATACGATGCAAATAATCTAAAAACAAGTTATTTGTACTCCTCAAAGCGTTAAAATCTTGTTTTGAATCGAAAAACAAACTTACTTAGTGTTTGTGAAATTTGGTGAAAAGTTATGTAGTAAAAGATACGATACAAATGAATAAAAACACGTTATTTGAACTCCTCGAAGCGTTAAAATCTTGTTTTGAATTGAAAAACAAACTTACTTAGTGTTTGTGAAATTTGGTGAAAACTTATGTAGTAAAAGATACGATGCAAATCATCTAAAAACAAGTTATTTGAACTCCTCAAAGCGTTAAAATCTTGTTTTGAATCGAAAAACAAACTTACTTAGTGTTTGTGAAATTTGGTGAAAAGTTATGTAGTAAAAGATACGATACAAATGATCAAAAAACAAGTTATTTGAACTCCTCAAAGCGTTAAAATCTTGTTTTGAATCGAAAAACAAACTTACTTAGTGTTTGTGAAATTTGGTTAAAAGTTATGTAATAAAAGATACGATACAAATGATCTAAAAACATGTTATTTCAACTCCTCAAAGCGTCAAAATCTTGTTTTGAATCGAAAAACAAACTTAACTAGTGTTTGTAAAATTTGGTGAAAAGTTATGTAGTAAAAGATTCGATGCATATGATCTAAAAACAAGTTATTTGAACTCCTCAAAGCGCTAAAATCTTGTTTTGAATCGAAAAACAAACTTACTTAGTGTTTGTAAAATTTCGTGAAAAGTTACGTAGTAAAAGATACGATACAAATGATCTAAAAACACGTTATTTGAACTCCTCAAAGCGTTAAAATCTTGTTTTGAATCGAAAAACAAACTTACTTAGGGTCTGTAAAATTTGGTGAAAAGTTATGTAGTAAAAGATACCATGCAAATGATCTAAAAACAAGTTATTTGAACTCCCCTCAAAGCGTTAAAATCTTGTTTTGAATCGAAAAACAAACTTACTTAGTGTTTGTAAAATTTGGTGAAATGTTATGTAGTAAAAGATACGATGCAATTGATCTAAAAACACGTTATTTGAACTCCTCAAAGCGTTAAAATCTTATTTTGAATCGAAAACCAAACTTTCTTAGTGTTTGTGAAATTTGGTGAAAAGTTACGTAGTAAAAGAAACGATACAATTGATCTAAAAACACGTTATTTGAACTCATCAAAGCGTTAAAATCTGGTTTTGAACCGAAAAATAAACTTACTTAGTGTTTGTGAAATTTGGTGAAAAGTTATGTAGTAAAAGATACGATGCATATGATCTAAAAACAAGTTATTTGAACTCCTCAAAGCGTTAAAATCATGTTTTGAATCGAAAAACAAACTTACTTACTGTTTGTAAAATTTGGTGAAAAGTTATGTAGTAAAAGATACGATGCAAATGATCTAAAAACAAGTTATTTGAACTCCTCAAAGCGTTAAAATCTTGTTTTGAATCGAAAAACAAACTTACTTAGTGTTTGTGAAATTTGGTGAAAAGTTATGTAGTAAAAGATACGATGCAATTGATCTAAAAACACGTTATTTGAACTCCTCAAAGCGTTAAAATCTTGTTTTGAATCGAAAAACAAACTTTCTTAGTGTTTGTGAAATTTGGTGAAAAGTTACGTAGTAAAAGATACAATACAATTGATCTAAAAACACGTTATTTGAACTCCTCAAAGCGTTAAAATCTGGTTTTGAACTGAAAAATAAACTTACTCAGTGTTTGTGAAATTTGGTGAAAAGTTATGTAGTAAAAGATACGATGCATATGATCTCAAAACAAGTTATTTGAACTCCTCAAAGCGTTAAAATCATGTTTTGAATCGAAAAACAAACTTACTTACTGTATCTAAAATTTGGTGAAAAGTTATGTAGTAAAAGATACGATGCAAATGATCTAAAAACAAGTTATTTGAACTCCTCAAAGCGTTAAAATCTTGTTTTGAATCGAAAAACAAAATTACTTAGTGTTTGTGAAATTTGGTGAAAAGTTATGTAGTAAAAGATACGATGCAATTGATCTAAAAACACGTCATTTGAACTCCTCAAAGCGTTAAAATCTTGTTTTGAATCGAAAAACAAACTTACTTACTGTTTGTAAAATTTGGTGAAGAGTTATGTAGTAAAAGATACGATGCAAATGATCTAAAAACAAGTTATTTGAACTCCTCAAAGCGTTAAAATCTTGTTTTGAATCGAAAAACAAACTTACTTAGTGTTTGTGAAATTTGGTGAAAAGTTATGTAGTAAAAGATACGATGCAATTGATCTAAAAACACGTTATTTGAACTCCTCAAAGCGTTAAAATCTTGTTTTGAATCGAAAAACAAACTTTCTTAGTGTTTGTGAAATTTGGCGAAAAGTTACGTAGTAAAAGATACAATACAATAGATCTAAAAACACGTCATTTGATCTCCTCAAAGCGTTAAAATCTTGTTTTGAATCGAAAAACAAACTTACTTAGTTTTTGTGAAATTTATTGAAAAGTTACGTAGTAAAAGATACGATGCAAATGATCTAAAAACAAGTTATTTGAACTCCTCAAAGCGTTAAAATCTTGTTTTGAATCGAAAAACAAACTTACTTAGTGTTTGTGAAATTTGGTGAAAAGTTATGTAGTAAAAGATACGATACAAATGATCAAAAAACAAGTTATTTGAACTCCTCAAAGCGTTAAAATCTTGTTTTGAATCGAAAAACAAACTTACTTAGTGTTTGTGAAATTTGGTTAAAAGTTATGTAATAAAAGATACGATACAAATGATCTAAAAACATGTTATTTCAACTCCTCAAAGCGTCAAAATCTTGTTTTGAATCGAAAAACAAACTTAACTAGTGTTTGTAAAATTTGGTGAAAAGTTATGTAGTAAAAGATTCGATGCATATGATCTAAAAACAAGTTATTTGAACTCCTCAAAGCGCTAAAATCTTGTTTTGAATCGAAAAACAAACTTACTTAGTGTTTGTAAAATTTCGTGAAAAGTTACGTAGTAAAAGATACGATACAAATGATCTAAAAACACGTTATTTGAACTCCTCAAAGCGTTAAAATCTTGTTTTGAATCGAAAAACAAACTTACTTAGGGTTTGTAAAATTTGGTGAAAAGTTATGTAGTAAAAGATACCATGCAAATGATCTAAAAACAAGTTATTTGAACTCCCCTCAAAGCGTTAAAATCTTGTTTTGAATCGAAAAACAAACTTACTTAGTGTTTCTAAAATTTGGTTAAATGTTATGTAGTAAAAGATACGATGCAATTGATCTAAAAACACGTTATTTGAACTCCTCAAAGCGTTAAAATCTTATTTTGAATCGAAAACCAAACTTTCTTAGTGTTTGTGAAATTTGGTGAAAAGTTACGTAGTAAAAGAAACGATACAATTGATCTAAAAACACGTTATTTGAACTCATCAAAGCGTTAAAATCTGGTTTTGAACCGAAAAATAAACTTACTTAGTGTTTGTGAAATTTGGTGAAAAGTTATGTAGTAAAAGATACGATGCAGATGATCTAAAAACATGTTATTTGAACTCCTCAAAGCGTTAAAATCATGTTTTGAATCGAAAAACAAACTTACTTACTGTTTGTAAAATTTGGTGAAAAGTTATGTAGTAAAAGATACGATGCAAATGATCTAAAAACAAGTTATTTGAACTCCTCAAAGCGTTAAAATCTTGTTTTGAATCGAAAAACAAACTTACTTAGTGTTTGTGAAATTCGGTGAAAAGTTATGTAGTAAAAGATACGATGCAATTGATCTAAAAACACGTTATTTGAACTCCTCAAAGCGTTAAAATCTTGTTTTGAATCGAAAAACAAACTTTCTTAGTGTTTGTGAAATTTGGTGAAAAGTAACGTTGTAAAAGATACAATACAATTGATCTAAAAACACGTCATTTGAACTCCTCAAAGCGTTAAAATCTTGTTTTGAATCGAAAAACAAACTTACTTAGTTTTTGTGAAATTTATTGAAAAGTTACGTAGTAAAAGATACGATACAAATGATCTAAAAACACGTTATTTGAACTCCTCAAAGCGTTAAAATCTTGTTTTAAATCGAAAAACAAACTTACTTAGGGTTTGTAAAATTTGGTGAAAAGTTATGTAGTAAAAGATACGATGAAAATGATCTAAAAACAAGTTATTTGAACTCCCCTCAAAGCGTTAAAATCTTGTTTTGAATCGAAAAACAAACTTACTTAGTGTTTGTAAAATTTGGTGAAATGTTATGTAGTAAAAGATACGATGCAATTGATCTAAAAACACGTTATTTGAACTCCTCAAAGCGTTAAAATCTTATTTTGAATCGAAAATCAAACTTTCTTAGTGTTTGTGAAATTTGGTGAAAAGTTACGTAGTAAAAGATACGATACAATTGATCTAAAAACACGTTATTTGAACTCATCAAAGCGTTAAAATCTGGTTTTGAATCGAAAAATAAACTTACTTAGTGTTGGTAAAATTTGGTGAAAAGTTATGTAGTAAAAGATACGATGCAAATAATCTAAAAACAAGTTATTTGTACTCCTCAAAGCGTTAAAATCTTGTTTTGAATCGAAAAACAAACTTACTTAGTGTTTGTGAAATTTGGTGAAAAGTTATGTAGTAAAAGATACGATACAAATGAATAAAAACACGTTATTTGAACTCCTCGAAGCGTTAAAATCTTGTTTTGAATTGAAAAACAAACTTACTTAGTGTTTGTGAAATTTGGTGAAAACTTATGTAGTAAAAGATACGATGCAAATCATCTAAAAACAAGTTATTTGAACTCCTCAAAGCGTTAAAATCTAGTTTTGAATCGAAAAACAAACTTACTTAGTGTTTGTGAAATTTGGTGAAAAGTTATGTAGTAAAAGATACGATACAAATGATCAAAAAACAAGTTATTTGAACTCCTCAAAGCGTTAAAATCTTGTTTTCAATCGAAAAACAAACTTACTTAGTGTTTGTGAAATTTGGTTAAAAGTTATGTAATAAAAGATACGATACAAATGATCTAAAAACATGTTATTTCAACTCCTCAAAGCGTTAAAATCTTGTTTTGAATCGAAAAACAAACTTAACTAGTGTTTGTAAAATTTGGTGAAAAGTTATGTAGTAAAAGATTCGATGCATATGATCTAAAAACAAGTTATTTGAACTCCTCAAAGCGCTAAAATCTTGTTTTGAATCGAAAAACAAACTTACTTAGTGTTTGTAAAATTTCGTGAAAAGTTATGTAGTAAAAGATAGGATGCAAATGATCTAAAAACAAGTTATTTGAACTCCTCAAAGCGTTAAAATCTTGTTTTGAATCGAAAAACAAACTTACTTAGTGTTTGTGAAATTTGGTGAAAAGTTATGTAGTAAAAGATACGATACAAATGAATAAAAACACGTTATTTGAACTCCTCGAAGCGTTAAAATCTTGTTTTGAATTGAAAAACAAACTTACTTAGTGTTTGTGAAATTTGGTGAAAACTTATGTAGTAAAAGATACGATATAAATCATCTAAAAACAAGTTATTTGAACTCCTCAAAACGTTAAAATCTTGTTTTGAATCGAAAAACAAACTTACTTAGTGTTTGTGAAATTTGGTGAAAAGTTATGTAGTAAAATATACGATACAAATGATCAAAAAACAAGTTATTTGAACTCCTCAAAGCGTTAAAATCTTGTTTTGAATCGAAAAACAAACTTACTTAGTGTTTGTGAAATTTGGTTAAAAATTATGTAATAAAAGATACGATACAAATGATCTAAAAACATGTTATTTCAACTACTCAAAGCGATAAAATCTTGTTTTTAATCGAAAAACAAACTTACTTAGTGTTTGTAAAATTTGGTGAAAAGTTATGTAGTAAAAGATACGATGCATATGATCTAAAAACAAGTTATTTGAACTCCTCAAAGCGTTAAAATCTTGTTTTGAATCGAAAAACAAACTTACTTACTGTTTGTAAAATTTGGTGAAGAGTTATGTAGTAAAAGATACGATGCAAATGATCTAAAAACAAGTTATTTGAACTCCTCAAAGCGTTAAAATCTTGTTTTGAATCGAAAAACAAACTTACTTAGTGTTTGTGAAATTTGGTGAAAAGTTATGTAGTAAAAGATACGATGCAATTGATCTAAAAACACGTTATTTGAACTCCTCAAAGCGTTAAAATCTTGTTTTGAATCGAAAAACAAACTTTCTTAGTGTTTGTGAAATTTGGCGAAAAGTTACGTAGTAAAAGATACAATACAATAGATCTAAAAACACGTCATTTGATCTCCTCAAAGCGTTAAAATCTTGTTTTGAATCGAAAAACAAACTTACTTAGTTTTTGTGAAATTTATTGAAAAGTTACGTAGTAAAAGATACGATACAAATGATCTAAAAACACGTTATTTGAACTCCTCAAAGCGTTAAAATCTTGTTTTGAATCGAAAAACAAACTTACTTAGGGTTTGTAAAATTTGGTGAAAAGTTATGTAGTAAAAGATACGATGAAAATGATCTAAAAACAAGTTATTTGAACTCCCCTCAAAGCGTTAAAATCTTGTTTTGAATCGAAAAACAAACTTACTTAGTGTTTGTAAAATTTGGTGAAATGTTATGTAGTAAAAGATACGATGCAATTGATCTAAAAACACGTTATTTGAACTCCTCAAAGCGTTAAAATCTTATTTTGAATCGAAAATCAAACTTTCTTAGTGTTTGTGAAATTTGGTGAAAAGTTACGTAGTAAAAGATACGATACAATTGATCTAAAAACACGTTATTTGAACTCATCAAAGCGTTAAAATCTGGTTTTGAATCGAAAAATAAACTTACTTAGTGTTGGTAAAATTTGGTGAAAAGTTATGTAGTAAAAGATACGATGCAAATAATCTAAAAACAAGTTATTTGTACTCCTCAAAGCGTTAAAATCTTGTTTTGAATCGAAAAACAAACTTACTTAGTGTTTGTGAAATTTGGTGAAAAGTTATGTAGTAAAAGATACGATACAAATGAATAAAAACACGTTATTTGAACTCCTCGAAGCGTTAAAATCTTGTTTTGAATTGAAAAACAAACTTACTTAGTGTTTGTGAAATTTGGTGAAAACTTATGTAGTAAAAGATACGATGCAAATCATCTAAAAACAAGTTATTTGAACTCCTCAAAGCGTTAAAATCTAGTTTTGAATCGAAAAACAAACTTACTTAGTGTTTGTGAAATTTGGTGAAAAGTTATGTAGTAAAAGATACGATACAAATGATCAAAAAACAAGTTATTTGAACTCCTCAAAGCGTTAAAATCTTGTTTTGAATCGAAAAACAAACTTACTTAGTGTTTGTGAAATTTGGTTAAAAGTTATGTAATAAAAGATACGATACAAATGATCTAAAAACATGTTATTTCAACTCCTCAAAGCGTTAAAATCTTGTTTTGAATCGAAAAACAAACTTAACTAGTGTTTGTAAAATTTGGTGAAAAGTTATGTAGTAAAAGATTCGATGCATATGATCTAAAAACAAGTTATTTGAACTCCTCAAAGCGCTAAAATCTTGTTTTGAATCGAAAAACAAACTTACTTAGTGTTTGTAAAATTTCGTGAAAAGTTATGTAGTAAAAGATAGGATGCAAATGATCTAAAAACAAGTTATTTGAACTCCTCAAAGCGTTAAAATCTTGTTTTGAATCGAAAAACAAACTTACTTAGTGTTTGTGAAATTTGGTGAAAAGTTATGTAGTAAAAGATACGATACAAATGAATAAAAACACGTTATTTGAACTCCTCGAAGCGTTAAAATCTTGTTTTGAATTGAAAAACAAACTTACTTAGTGTTTGTGAAATTTGGTGAAAACTTATGTAGTAAAAGATACGATATAAATCATCTAAAAACAAGTTATTTGAACTCCTCAAAACGTTAAAATCTTGTTTTGAATCGAAAAACAAACTTACTTAGTGTTTGTGAAATTTGGTGAAAAGTTATGTAGTAAAATATACGATACAAATGATCAAAAAACAAGTTATTTGAACTCCTCAAAGCGTTAAAATCTTGTTTTGAATCGAAAAACAAACTTACTTAGTGTTTGTGAAATTTGGTTAAAAATTATGTAATAAAAGATACGATACAAATGATCTAAAAACATGTTATTTCAACTCCTCAAAGCGATAAAATCTTGTTTTTAATCGAAAAACAAACTTACTTAGTGTTTGTAAAATTTGGTGAAAAGTTATGTAGTAAAAGATGCGATGCATATGATCTAAAAACAAGTTATTTGAACTCCTCAAAGCGTTAAAATCTTGTTTTGAATCGAAAAACAAACTTACTTACTGTTTGTAAAATTTGGTGAAGAGTTATGTAGTAAAAGATACGATGCAAATGATCTAAAAACAAGTTATTTGAACTCCTCAAAGCGTTAAAATCTTGTTTTGAATCGAAAAACAAACTTACTTAGTGTTTGTGAAATTTGGTGAAAAGTTATGTAGTAAAAGATACGATGCAATTGATCTAAAAACACGTTATTTGAACTCCTCAAAGCGTTAAAATCTTGTTTTGAATCGAAAAACAAACTTTCTTAGTGTTTGTGAAATTTGGTGAAAAGTTACGTAGTAAAAGATACAATACAATTGATCTAAAAACACGTCATTTGAACTCCTCAAAGCGTTAAAATCTTGTTTTGAATCGAAAAACAAACTTACTTAGTTTTTACGAAATTTATTGAAAAGTTACGTAGTAAAAGATACGATACAAATGATCTAAAAACACGTTATTTGAACTCCTCAAAGCGTTAAAATCTTGTTTTGAATCGAAAAACAAACTTACTTAGGGTTTGTAAAATTTGGTGAAAAGTTATGTAGTAAAAGATACCATGCAAATGATCTAAAAACAAGTTATTTGAACTCCCCTCAAAGCGTTAAAATCTTGTTTTGAATTGAAAAACAAACTTACTTAGTGTTTGTAAAATTTGGTGAAATGTTATGTAGTAAAAGATACGATGCAATTGTTCTAAAAACACGTTATTTGAACTCCTCAAAGCGTTAAAATCTTATTTTGAATCGAAAACCAAACTTTCTTAGTGTTTGTGAAATTTGGTGAAAAGTTACGTAGTAAAAGATACGATACAATTGATCTAAATACACGTTATTTGAACTCATCAAAGCGTTAAAATCTGGTTTTGAATCGAAAAATAAACTTACTTAGTGTTTGTGAAATTTGGTGAAAAGTTATGTAGTAAAAGATACGATGCAAATAATCTAAAAACAAGTTATTTGTACTCCTCAAAGCGTTAAAATCTTGTTTTGAATCGAAAAACAAACTTACTTAGTGTTTGTGAAATTTGGTGAAAAGTTATGTAGTAAAATATACGATACAAATGAATAAAAACACGTTATTTGAACTCCTCGAAGCGTTAAAATCTTGTTTTGAATTGAAAAACAAACTTACTTAGTGTTTGTGAAATTTGGTGAAAACTTATGTAGTAAAAGATACGATGCAAATCATCTAAAAACAAGTTATTTGAACTCCTCAAAGCGTTAAAATCTTGTTTTGAATCGAAAAACAAACTTACTTAGTGTTTGTGAAATTTGGTTAAAAGTTATGTAATAAAAGATACGATTCAAATGATCTAAAAACATGTTATTTCAATTCCTCAAAGCGTTAAAATCTTGTTTTGAATCGAAAAACAAACTTACTTAGTGTTTGTAAAATTTGGTGAAAAGTTATGTAGTAAAAGATTCGATGCATATGATCTAAAAACAAGTTATTTGAACTCCTCAAAGCGTTAAAATCTTGTTTTGAATCGAAAAACAAACTTACTTAGTGTTTGTAAAATTTGGTTTTCGATTCAAAACAAGATTTTAACGCTTTGAGGAGTTCAAATAACGTGTTTTTAGATCAATTGCATCGTATCTTTTACTACATAACTTTTCACCAAATTTCACAAACACTAAGTAAGTTTGTTTTTCGATTCAAAACAAGATTTTAACGCTTTGAGGAGTTCAAATAACTTGTTTTTAGATCATTTGCATCGTATCTTTTACTACATAACTTTTCACCAAATTTTACAAACAGTAAGTAAGTTTGTTTTTCGATTCAAAACAAGATTTTAACGCTTTGAGGATTTCAAATAACTTGTTTTTAGATCATATGCATCGTATCTTTTACTACATAACTTTTCACCAAATTTTACAAACACTAAGTAAGTTTGTTTTTCGATTAAAAACAAGATTTTAACGCTTTGAGGAGTTGAAATAACATGTTTTTAGATCATTTGTATCGTATCTTTTATTACCTAACTTTTAACCAAATTTCACAAACACTAAGTAAGTTTGTTTTTTGATTCAAAACAAGATTTTAACGCTTTGAGGAGTTCAAATAACTTGTTTTTTGATCATTTGTATCGTATCTTTTACTACATAACTTTTCACCAAATTTCACAAACACTAAGTAAGTTTGTTTTTCGATTCAAAACAAGATTTTAACGTGTTTTTAGATCAATTGTATTGTATCTTTTACTACTTAACTTTTCACCAAATTTCACAAACACTAAGAAAGTTTGTTTTTCGATTCAAAACAAGATTTTAACGCTTTGAGGAGTTCAAATAACGTGTTTTTAGATCAATTGCATCGTATCTTTTACTACATAACTTTTCACCAAATTTCACAAACACTAAGTAAGTTTGTTTTTCGATTCAAAACAAGATTTTAACGCTTTGATGAGTTCAAATAACGTGTTTTTAGATCAATTGTATCGTATCTTTTACTACGTAACTTTTCACCAAATTTCACAAACACTAAGAAAGTTTGGTTTTCGATTCAAAATAAGATTTTAACGCTTTGAGGAGTTCAAATAACGTGTTTTTTGATCATTTGTATCGTATCTTTTACTACATAACTTTTCACCAAATTTCACAAACACTAAGTAAGTTTGTTTTTCGATTCAAAACAAGATTTTAACGTGTTTTTAGATCAATTGTATTGTATCTTTTACTACTTAACTTTTCACCAAATTTCACAAACACTAAGAAAGTTTGTTTTTCAATTCAAAACAAGATTTTAACGCTTTGAGGAGTTCAAATAACGTGTTTTTAGATCAATTGCATCGTATCTTTTACTACATAACTTTTCACCAAATTTTACAAACACTAAGTAAGTTTGTTTTTCGATTCAAAACAAGATTTTAACGCTTTGAGGAGTTGAAATAACATGTTTTTAGATCATTTGTATCGTATCTTTTATTACATAACTTTTAACCAAATTTCACAAACACTAAGTAAGTTTGTTTTTCGATTCAAAACAAGATTTTAACGCTTTGAGGAGTTCAAATAACTTGTTTTTTGATCATTTGTATCGTATCTTTTACTACATAACTTTTCACCAAATTTCACAAACACTAAGTAAGTTTGTTTTTCGATTCAAAACAAGATTTTAACGCTTTGAGGAGTTCAAATAACTTGTTTTTAGATGATTTGCATCGTATCTTTTACTACATAAGTTTTCACCAAATTTCACAAACACTAAGTAAGTTTGTTTTTCAATTCAAAACAAGATTTTAACGCTTCGAGGAGTTCAAATAACGTGTTTTTATTCATTTGTATCGTATCTTTTACTACATAACGTTTCACCAAATTTCACAAACACTAAGTAAGTTTGTTTTTCGATTCAAAACAAGATTTTAACGCTTTGAGGAGTACAAATAACTTGTTTTTAGATTATTTGCATCGTATCTTTTACTACATAACTTTTCACCAAATTTTACAAACACTAAGTAAGTTTATTTTTCGATTGAAAACCAGATTTTAACGCTTTGAGGAGTTCAAATAACGTGTTTTTAGATCAATTGTATCGTATCTTTTACTACGTAACTTTTCACCAAATTTCACAAACACTAAGAAAGTTTGTTTTTCGATTCAAAACAAGATTTTAACGCTTTGAGGAGTTCAAATAACGTGTTTTTAGATCAATTGCATCGTATCTTTTACTACATAACATTTCACCAAATTTTACAAACACTAAGTAAGTTTGTTTTTCGATTCAAAACAAGATTTTAACACTTTGAGGGGAGTTCAAATAACTTGTTTTTAGATCATTTGCATCGTATCTTTTACTACATAACATTTCACCAAATTTTACAAACCCTAAGTAAGTTTGTTTTTCGATTCAAAACAAGATTTTAACGCTTTGAGGAGTTCAAATAACGTGTTTTTAGATCATTTGTATCGTATATTTTACTACGTAACTTTTCAATAAATTTCACAAAAACTAAGTAAGTTTGTTTTTCGATTCAAAACAAGATTTCAACGCTTTGAGGAGTTCAAATAACGTGTTTTTAGATCAATTGTATTGTATCTTTTACTACGTAACTTTTCACCAAATTTCACAAACACTAAGAAAGTTTGTTTTTCGATTCAAAACAAGATTTTAACGCTTTGAGGAGTTCAAATAACGTGTTTTTAGATCAATTGCATCGTATCTTTTACTACATAACTTTTCACCAAATTTCACAAACACTAAGTAAGTTTGTTTTTCGATTCAAAACAAGATTTTAACGCTTTGAGGAGTTCAAATAACTTGTTTTTAGATCATTTGCATCGTATCTTTTACTACATAACTTCTCACCAAATTTTACAAACTGTAAGTAAGTTTGTTTTTCGATTCAAAACAAGATTTTAACGCTTTGAGGAGTTCAAATAACATGTTTTTAGATCATTTGTATCGTATCTTTTATTACATAACTTTTAACCAAATTTCACAAACACTAAGTAAGTTTGTTTTTCGATTCAAAACAAGATTTTAACGCTTTGAGGAGTTCAAATAACTTGTTTTTAGATCATATGCATCGTATCTTTTACTACATAACTTTTCACCAAATTTTACAAACACTAAGTAAGTTTGTTTTTCGATTCAAAACAAGATTTTAACGCTTTGAGGAGTTCAAATAACATGTTTTTAGATCATTTGTATCGTATCTTTTATTACATAACTTTTAACCAAATTTCACAAACACTAAGTAAGTTTGTTTTTCGATTAAAAACTAGATTTTAACGCTTTGAGGAGTTCAAATAACTTGTTTTTTGATCATTTGTATCGTATCTTTTACTACATAACTTTTCACCAAATTTCACAAACACTAAGTAAGTTTGTTTTTCGATTCAAAACAAGATTTTAACGCTTTGAGGAGTTCAAATAACTTGTTTTTAGATCATTTGCATCCTATCATTTACTACATAACTTTTCACCAAATTTTACAAACACTAAGTAAGTTTGTTTTTCGATTCAAAACAAAATTTTAACGCTTTGAGGAGTTCAAATAACGTGTTTTTTGATCAATTGCATCGTATCTTTTACTACATAACTTTTCACCAAATTTTACAAACACTAAGTAAGTTTGTTTTTCGATTCAAAACAAGATTTTAACGCTTTGAGGAGTTCAAATAACTTGTTTTTAGATCATTTGCATCCTATCTTTTACTACATAACTTTTCACCAAATTTTACAAACACTAAGTAAGTTTGTTTTTCGATTCAAAACAAGATTTTAACGCTTTGAGGATTTCCAATAACTTGTTTTTAGATCATTTGCATCGTATCTTTTACTACATAACTTTTCACCAAATTTTACAAACACTAAGTAAGTTTGTTTTTCGATTCAAAACTAAATTTTAACACTTTGAGGAGTTGAAATAACGTGTTTTTAGATCATTTGTATTGTATCTTTTACTACATAACTTTTCACCAAATTTCACAAACAATAAGTAAGTTTGTTTTTCGATTCAAAACAAGATTTTAACGGTTTGAGGAGTTCAAATAACTTGTTTTTTGATCATTTGTATCGTATCTTTTACTACATAACTTTTCACCAAATTTCACAAACACTAAGTAAGTTTGTTTTTCGATTCAAAACAAGATTTTAACGCTTTGAGGAGTTCAAATAACTTGTTTTTAGATGATTTGCATCGTATCATTCACTACATAACTTTTCACCAAATTTCACAAACACTAAGTAAGTTTGTTTTTCGATTCAAAACAAGATTTTAACGCTTTGAGGAGTTCAAATAACTTGTTTTTAGATCATTTGCATCGTATCTTTTACTACATAACTTTTCACCAAATTTCACAAACACTAAGTAAGTTTGTTTTTCGATTCAAAACAAGATTTTAACGCTTTGAGGAGTTCAAATAACTTGTTTTTAGATGATTTGCATCGTATCTTTTACTACATAACTTTTCACCAAATTTTACAAACACTAAGTAAGTTTGTTTTTCGATTCAAAACAAGATTTTAACGCTTTGAGGAGTTCAAATAACTTGTTTTTAGATCATATGCATCGAATCTTTTACTACATAACTTTTCACCAAATTTTACAAACACTAAGTAAGTTTGTTTTTCGATTAAAAACAAGATTTTAACGCTTTGAGGAGTTGAAATAACATGTTTTTAGATCATTTGTATCGTATCTTTTATTACCTAACTTTTAACCAAATTTCACAAACACTAAGTAAGTTTGTTTTTTGATTCAAAACAAGATTTTAACGCTTTGAGGAGTTCAAATAACTTGTTTTTTGATCATTTGTATCGTATCTTTTACTACATAACTTTTCACCAAATTTCACAAACACTAAGTAAGTTTGTTTTTCGATTCAAAACAAGATTTTAACGTGTTTTTAGATCAATTGTATTGTATCTTTTACTACTTAACTTTTCACCAAATTTCACAAACACTAAGAAAGTTTGTTTTTCGATTCAAAACAAGATTTTAACGCTTTGAGGAGTTCAAATAACGTGTTTTTAGATCAATTGCATCGTATCTTTTACTACATAACTTTTCACCAAATTTCACAAACACTAAGTAAGTTTGTTTTTCGATTCAAAACAAGATTTTAACGCTTTGATGAGTTCAAATAACGTGTTTTTAGATCAATTGTATCGTATCTTTTACTACGTAACTTTTCACCAAATTTCACAAACACTAAGAAAGTTTGGTTTTCGATTCAAAATAAGATTTTAACGCTTTGAGGAGTTCAAATAACGTGTTTTTTGATCATTTGTATCGTATCTTTTACTACATAACTTTTCACCAAATTTCACAAACACTAAGTAAGTTTGTTTTTCGATTCAAAACAAGATTTTAACGTGTTTTTAGATCAATTGTATTGTATCTTTTACTACTTAACTTTTCACCAAATTTCACAAACACTAAGAAAGTTTGTTTTTCGATTCAAAACAAGATTTTAACGCTTTGAGGAGTTCAAATAACGTGTTTTTAGATCAATTGCATCGTATCTTTTACTACATAACTTTTCACCAAATTTTACAAACACTAAGTAAGTTTGTTTTTCGATTCAAAACAAGATTTTAACGCTTTGAGGAGTTGAAATAACATGTTTTTAGATCATTTGTATCGTATCTTTTATTACATAACTTTTAACCAAATTTCACAAACACTAAGTAAGTTTGTTTTTCGATTCAAAACAAGATTTTAACGCTTTGAGGAGTTCAAATAACTTGTTTTTTGATCATTTGTATCGTATCTTTTACTACATAACTTTTCACCAAATTTCACAAACACTAAGTAAGTTTGTTTTTCGATTCAAAACAAGATTTTAACGCTTTGAGGAGTTCAAATAACTTGTTTTTAGATGATTTGCATCGTATCTTTTACTACATAAGTTTTCACCAAATTTCACAAACACTAAGTAAGTTTGTTTTTCAATTCAAAACAAGATTTTAACGCTTCGAGGAGTTCAAATAACGTGTTTTTATTCATTTGTATCGTATCTTTTACTACATAACTTTTCACCAAATTTCACAAACACTAAGTAAGTTTGTTTTTCGATTCAAAACAAGATTTTAACGCTTTGAGGAGTACAAATAACTTGTTTTTAGATTATTTGCATCGTATCTTTTACTACATAACTTTTCACCAAATTTTACAAACACTAAGTAAGTTTATTTTTCGATTGAAAACCAGATTTTAACGCTTTGAGGAGTTCAAATAACGTGTTTTTAGATCAATTGTATCGTATCTTTTACTACGTAACTTTTCACCAAATTTCACAAACACTAAGAAAGTTTGTTTTTCGATTCAAAACAAGATTTTAACGCTTTGAGGAGTTCAAATAACGTGTTTTTAGATCAATTGCATCGTATCTTTTACTACATAACATTTCACCAAATTTTACAAACACTAAGTAAGTTTGTTTTTCGATTCAAAACAAGATTTTAACGCTTTGAGGGGAGTTCAAATAACTTGTTTTTAGATCATTTGCATCGTATCTTTTACTACATAACATTTCACCAAATTTTACAAACCCTAAGTAAGTTTGTTTTTCGATTCAAAACAAGATTTTAACGCTTTGAGGAGTTCAAATAACGTGTTTTTAGATCATTTGTATCGTATATTTTACTACGTAACTTTTCAATAAATTTCACAAAAACTAAGTAAGTTTGTTTTTCGATTCAAAACAAGATTTCAACGCTTTGAGGAGTTCAAATAACGTGTTTTTAGATCAATTGTATTGTATCTTTTACTACGTAACTTTTCACCAAATTTCACAAACACTAAGAAAGTTTGTTTTTCGATTCAAAACAAGATTTTAACGCTTTGAGGAGTTCAAATAACGTGTTTTTAGATCAATTGCATCGTATCTTTTACTACATAACTTTTCACCAAATTTCACAAACACTAAGTAAGTTTGTTTTTCGATTCAAAACAAGATTTTAACGCTTTGAGGAGTTCAAATAACTTGTTTTTAGATCATTTGCATCGTATCTTTTACTACATAACTTCTCACCAAATTTTACAAACTGTAAGTAAGTTTGTTTTTCGATTCAAAACAAGATTTTAACGCTTTGAGGAGTTCAAATAACATGTTTTTAGATCATTTGTATCGTATCTTTTATTACATAACTTTTAACCAAATTTCACAAACACTAAGTAAGTTTGTTTTTCGATTCAAAACAAGATTTTAACGCTTTGAGGAGTTCAAATAACTTGTTTTTAGATCATATGCATCGTATCTTTTACTACATAACTTTTCACCAAATTTTACAAACACTAAGTAAGTTTGTTTTTCGATTCAAAACAAGATTTTAACGCTTTGAGGAGTTCAAATAACATGTTTTTAGATCATTTGTATCGTATCTTTTATTACATAACTTTTAACCAAATTTCACAAACACTAAGTAAGTTTGTTTTTCGATTAAAAACTAGATTTTAACGCTTTGAGGAGTTCAAATAACTTGTTTTTTGATCATTTGTATCGTATCTTTTACTACATAACTTTTCACCAAATTTCACAAACACTAAGTAAGTTTGTTTTTCGATTCAAAACAAGATTTTAACGCTTTGAGGAGTTCAAATAACTTGTTTTTAGATCATTTGCATCCTATCATTTACTACATAACTTTTCACCAAATTTTACAAACACTAAGTAAGTTTGTTTTTCGATTCAAAACAAAATTTTAACGCTTTGAGGAGTTCAAATAACGTGTTTTTTGATCAATTGCATCGTATCTTTTACTACATAACTTTTCACCAAATTTTACAAACACTAAGTAAGTTTGTTTTTCGATTCAAAACAAGATTTTAACGCTTTGAGGAGTTCAAATAACTTGTTTTTAGATCATTTGCATCCTATCTTTTACTACATAACTTTTCACCAAATTTTACAAACACTAAGTAAGTTTGTTTTTCGATTCAAAACAAGATTTTAACGCTTTGAGGATTTCCAATAACTTGTTTTTAGATCATTTGCATCGTATCTTTTACTACATAACTTTTCACCAAATTTTACAAACACTAAGTAAGTTTGTTTTTCGATTCAAAACTAAATTTTAACACTTTGAGGAGTTGAAATAACGTGTTTTTAGATCATTTGTATTGTATCTTTTACTACATAACTTTTCACCAAATTTCACAAACAATAAGTAAGTTTGTTTTTCGATTCAAAACAAGATTTTAACGGTTTGAGGAGTTCAAATAACTTGTTTTTTGATCATTTGTATCGTATCTTTTACTACATAACTTTTCACCAAATTTCACAAACACTAAGTAAGTTTGTTTTTCGATTCAAAACAAGATTTTAACGCTTTGAGGAGTTCAAATAACTTGTTTTTAGATGATTTGCATCGTATCATTCACTACATAACTTTTCACCAAATTTCACAAACACTAAGTAAGTTTGTTTTTCGATTCAAAACAAGATTTTAACGCTTTGAGGAGTTCAAATAACTTGTTTTTAGATCATTTGCATCGTATCTTTTACTACATAACTTTTCACCAAATTTCACAAACACTAAGTAAGTTTGTTTTTCGATTCAAAACAAGATTTTAACGCTTTGAGGAGTTCAAATAACTTGTTTTTAGATGATTTGCATCGTATCTTTTACTACATAACTTTTCACCAAATTTTACAAACACTAAGTAAGTTTGTTTTTCGATTCAAAACAAGATTTTAACGCTTTGAGGAGTTCAAATAACTTGTTTTTAGATCATATGCATCGAATCTTTTACTACATAACTTTTCACCAAATTTTACAAACACTAAGTAAGTTTGTTTTTCGATTAAAAACAAGATTTTAACGCTTTGAGGAGTTGAAATAACATGTTTTTAGATCATTTGTATCGTATCTTTTATTACCTAACTTTTAACCAAATTTCACAAACACTAAGTAAGTTTGTTTTTTGATTCAAAACAAGATTTTAACGCTTTGAGGAGTTCAAATAACTTGTTTTTTGATCATTTGTATCGTATCTTTTACTACATAACTTTTCACCAAATTTCACAAACACTAAGTAAGTTTGTTTTTCGATTCAAAACAAGATTTTAACGTGTTTTTAGATCAATTGTATTGTATCTTTTACTACTTAACTTTTCACCAAATTTCACAAACACTAAGAAAGTTTGTTTTTCGATTCAAAACAAGATTTTAACGCTTTGAGGAGTTCAAATAACGTGTTTTTAGATCAATTGCATCGTATCTTTTACTACATAACTTTTCACCAAATTTCACAAACACTAAGTAAGTTTGTTTTTCGATTCAAAACAAGATTTTAACGCTTTGATGAGTTCAAATAACGTGTTTTTAGATCAATTGTATCGTATCTTTTACTACGTAACTTTTCACCAAATTTCACAAACACTAAGAAAGTTTGGTTTTCGATTCAAAATAAGATTTTAACGCTTTGAGGAGTTCAAATAACGTGTTTTTTGATCATTTGTATCGTATCTTTTACTACATAACTTTTCACCAAATTTCACAAACACTAAGTAAGTTTGTTTTTCGATTCAAAACAAGATTTTAACGTGTTTTTAGATCAATTGTATTGTATCTTTTACTACTTAACTTTTCACCAAATTTCACAAACACTAAGAAAGTTTGTTTTTCGATTCAAAACAAGATTTTAACGCTTTGAGGAGTTCAAATAACGTGTTTTTAGATCAATTGCATCGTATCTTTTACTACATAACTTTTCACCAAATTTTACAAACACTAAGTAAGTTTGTTTTTCGATTCAAAACAAGATTTTAACGCTTTGAGGAGTTGAAATAACATGTTTTTAGATCATTTGTATCGTATCTTTTATTACATAACTTTTAACCAAATTTCACAAACACTAAGTAAGTTTGTTTTTCGATTCAAAACAAGATTTTAACGCTTTGAGGAGTTCAAATAACTTGTTTTTTGATCATTTGTATCGTATCTTTTACTACATAACTTTTCACCAAATTTCACAAACACTAAGTAAGTTTGTTTTTCGATTCAAAACAAGATTTTAACGCTTTGAGGAGTTCAAATAACTTGTTTTTAGATGATTTGCATCGTATCTTTTACTACATAAGTTTTCACCAAATTTCACAAACACTAAGTAAGTTTGTTTTTCAATTCAAAACAAGATTTTAACGCTTCGAGGAGTTCAAATAACGTGTTTTTATTCATTTGTATCGTATCTTTTACTACATAACTTTTCACCAAATTTCACAAACACTAAGTAAGTTTGTTTTTCGATTCAAAACAAGATTTTAACGCTTTGAGGAGTACAAATAACTTGTTTTTAGATTATTTGCATCGTATCTTTTACTACATAACTTTTCACCAAATTTTACAAACACTAAGTAAGTTTATTTTTCGATTGAAAACCAGATTTTAACGCTTTGAGGAGTTCAAATAACGTGTTTTTAGATCAATTGTATCGTATCTTTTACTACGTAACTTTTCACCAAATTTCACAAACACTAAGAAAGTTTGTTTTTCGATTCAAAACAAGATTTTAACGCTTTGAGGAGTTCAAATAACGTGTTTTTAGATCAATTGCATCGTATCTTTTACTACATAACATTTCACCAAATTTTACAAACACTAAGTAAGTTTGTTTTTCGATTCAAAACAAGATTTTAACGCTTTGAGGGGAGTTCAAATAACTTGATTTTAGATCATTTGCATCGTATCTTTTACTACATAACATTTCACCAAATTTTACAAACCCTAAGTAAGTTTGTTTTTCGATTCAAAACAAGATTTTAACGCTTTGAGGAGTTCAAATAACGTGTTTTTAGATCATTTGTATCGTATATTTTACTACGTAACTTTTCAATAAATTTCACAAAAACTAAGTAAGTTTGTTTTTCGATTCAAAACAAGATTTCAACGCTTTGAGGAGTTCAAATAACGTGTTTTTAGATCAATTGTATTGTATCTTTTACTACGTAACTTTTCACCAAATTTCACAAACACTAAGAAAGTTTGTTTTTCGATTCAAAACAAGATTTTAACGCTTTGAGGAGTTCAAATAACGTGTTTTTAGATCAATTGCATCGTATCTTTTACTACATAACTTTTCACCAAATTTCACAAACACTAAGTAAGTTTGTTTTTCGATTCAAAACAAGATTTTAACGCTTTGAGGAGTTCAAATAACTTGTTTTTAGATCATTTGCATCGTATCTTTTACTACATAACTTCTCACCAAATTTTACAAACTGTAAGTAAGTTTGTTTTTCGATTCAAAACAAGATTTTAACGCTTTGAGGAGTTCAAATAACATGTTTTTAGATCATTTGTATCGTATCTTTTATTACATAACTTTTAACCAAATTTCACAAACACTAAGTAAGTTTGTTTTTCGATTCAAAACAAGATTTCAACGCTTTGAGGAGTTCAAATAACGTGTTTTTAGATCAATTGTATTGTATCTTTTACTACGTAACTTTTCACCAAATTTCACAAACACTAAGAAAGTTTGTTTTTCGATTCAAAACAAGATTTTAACGCTTTGAGGAGTTCAAATAACGTGTTTTTAGATCAATTGCATCGTATCTTTTACTACATAACTTTTCACCAAATTTCACAAACACTAAGTAAGTTTGTTTTTCGATTCAAAACAAGATTTTAACGCTTTGAGGAGTTCAAATAACTTGTTTTTAGATCATTTGCATCGTATCTTTTACTACATAACTTCTCACCAAATTTTACAAACTGTAAGTAAGTTTGTTTTTCGATTCAAAACAAGATTTTAACGCTTTGAGGAGTTCAAATAACATGTTTTTAGATCATTTGTATCGTATCTTTTATTACATAACTTTTAACCAAATTTCACAAACACTAAGTAAGTTTGTTTTTCGATTCAAAACAAGATTTTAACGCTTTGAGGAGTTCAAATAACTTGTTTTTAGATCATATGCATCGTATCTTTTACTACATAACTTTTCACCAAATTTTACAAACACTAAGTAAGTTTGTTTTTCGATTCAAAACAAGATTTTAACGCTTTGAGGAGTTCAAATAACATGTTTTTAGATCATTTGTATCGTATCTTTTATTACATAACTTTTAACCAAATTTCACAAACACTAAGTAAGTTTGTTTTTCGATTAAAAACTAGATTTTAACGCTTTGAGGATTTCCAATAACTTGTTTTTAGATCATTTGCATCGTATCTTTTACTACATAACTTTTCACCAAATTTTACAAACACTAAGTAAGTTTGTTTTTCGATTCAAAACTAAATTTTAACACTTTGAGGAGTTGAAATAACGTGTTTTTAGATCATTTGTATTGTATCTTTTACTACATAACTTTTCACCAAATTTCACAAACAATAAGTAAGTTTGTTTTTCGATTCAAAACAAGATTTTAACGGTTTGAGGAGTTCAAATAACTTGTTTTTTGATCATTTGTATCGTATCTTTTACTACATAACTTTTCACCAAATTTCACAAACACTAAGTAAGTTTGTTTTTCGATTCAAAACAAGATTTTAACGCTTTGAGGAGTTCAAATAACTTGTTTTTAGATGATTTGCATCGTATCATTCACTACATAACTTTTCACCAAATTTCACAAACACTAAGTAAGTTTGTTTTTCGATTCAAAACAAGATTTTAACGCTTTGAGGAGTTCAAATAACTTGTTTTTAGATCATTTGCATCGTATCTTTTACTACATAACTTTTCACCAAATTTCACAAACACTAAGTAAGTTTGTTTTTCGATTCAAAACAAGATTTTAACGCTTTGAGGAGTTCAAATAACTTGTTTTTAGATGATTTGCATCGTATCTTTTACTACATAACTTTTCACCAAATTTTACAAACACTAAGTAAGTTTGTTTTTCGATTCAAAACAAGATTTTAACGCTTTGAGGAGTTCAAATAACTTGTTTTTAGATCATATGCATCGAATCTTTTACTACATAACTTTTCACCAAATTTTACAAACACTAAGTAAGTTTGTTTTTCGATTCAAAACAAGATTTTAACGCTTTGAGGAGTTCAAATAACGTGTTTTTAGATCAATTGTATCGTATCTTTTACTACTTAACTTTTCACCAAATTTCACAAACACTAAGAAAGTTTGTTTTTCGATTCAAAACAAGATTTTAACGCTTTGAGGAGTTCAAATAACGTGTTTTTAGATCAATTGCATCGTATCTTTTACTACATAACTTTTCACCAAATTTCACAAACACTAAGTAAGTTTGTTTTTCGATTCAAAACAAGATTTTAACGCTTTGAGGAGTTCAAATAACTTGTTTTTAGATCATTTGCATCGTATCTTTTACTACATAACTTTTCACCAAAATTTACAAACAGTAAGTAAGTTTGTTTTTCGATTCAAAACAAGATTTTAACGCTTTGAGGAGTTCAAATAACTTGTTTTTAGATGATTTGCATCGTATCTTTTACTACATAACTTTTCACCAAATTTTACAAACACTAAGTAAGTTTGTTTTTCAATTCAAAACAAGATTTTAACGCTTTGAGGAGTTCAAATAACTTGTTTTTAGATCATATGCATCGAATCTTTTACTACATAACTTTTCACCAAATTTTACAAACACTAAGTAAGTTTGTTTTTCAATTCAAAACAAGATTTTAACGCTTTGAGGAGTTGAAATAACATGTTTTTAGATCATTTGTATCGTATCTTTTATTACATAACTTTTAACCAAATTTCACAAACACTAAGTAAGTTTGTTTTTCGATTCAAAACAAGATTTTAACGCTTTGAGGAGTTCAAATAACTTGTTTTTTGATCATTTGTATCGTATCTTTTACTACATAACTTTTCACCAAATTTCACAAACACTAAGTAAGTTTGTTTTTCGATTCAAAACAAGATTTTAACGTGTTTTTAGATCAATTGTATTGTATCTTTTACTACTTAACTTTTCACCAAATTTCACAAACACTAAGAAAGTTTGTTTTTCGATTCAAAACAAGATTTTAACGCTTTGAGGAGTTCAAATAACGTGTTTTTAGATCAATTGCATCGTATCTTTTACTACATAACTTTTCACCAAATTTCACAAACACTAAGTAAGTTTGTTTTTCGATTCAAAACAAGATTTTAACGCTTTGATGAGTTCAAATAACGTGTTTTTAGATCAATTGTATCGTATCTTTTACTACGTAACTTTTCACCAAATTTCACAAACACTAAGAAAGTTTGGTTTTCGATTCAAAATAAGATTTTAACGCTTTGAGGAGTTCAAATAACGTGTTTTTTGATCATTTGTATCGTATCTTTTACTACATAACTTTTCACCAAATTTCACAAATACTAAGTAAGTTTGTTTTTCGATTCAAAACAAGATTTTAACGTGTTTTTAGATCAATTGTATTGTATCTTTTACTACTTAACTTTTCACCAAATTTCACAAACACTAAGAAAGTTTGTTTTTCGATTCAAAACAAAATTTTAACGCTTTGAGGAGTTCAAATAACGTGTTTTTAGATCAATTGCATCGTATCTTTTACTACATAACTTTTCACCAAATTTTACAAACACTAAGTAAGTTTGTTTTTCGATTCAAAACAAGATTTTAACGCTTTGAGGAGTTGAAATAACATGTTTTTAGATCATTTGTATCGTATCTTTTATTACATAACTTTTAACCAAATTTCACAAACACTAAGTAAGTTTGTTTTTCGATTCAAAACAAGATTTTAACGCTTTGAGGAGTTCAAATAACTTGTTTTTTGATCATTTGTATCGTATCTTTTACTACATAACTTTTCACCAAATTTCACAAACACTAAGTAAGTTTGTTTTTCGATTCAAAACAAGATTTTAACGCTTTGAGGAGTTCAAATAACTTGTTTTTAGATGATTTGCATCGTATCTTTTACTACATAAGTTTTCACCAAATTTCACAAACACTAAGTAAGTTTGTTTTTCAATTCAAAACAAGATTTTATCGCTTCGAGGAGTTCAAATAACGTGTTTTTAGATCAATTGCATCGTATCTTTTACTACATAACTTTTCACCAAATTTCACAAACACTAAGTAAGTGTGTTTTTCGATTCAAAACAAGATTTTAACGCTTTGAGGAGTTCAAATAACGTGTTTTTAGATCAATTGCATCGTATCTTTTACTACATAACTTTTCACCAAATTTCACAAACACTAAGTAAGTTTGTTTTTCGATTCAAAACAAGATTTTAACGCTTTGAGGAGTTCAAATAACTTGTTTTTAGATCATTTGCATCGTATCTTTTACTACATAACTTCTCACCAAATTTTACAAACTGTAAGTAAGTTTGTTTTTCGATTCAAAACAAGATTTTAACGCTTTGAGGAGTTCAAATAACATGTTTTTAGATCATTTGTATCGTATCTTTTATTACATAACTTTTAACCAAATTTCACAAACACTAAGTAAGTTTGTTTTTCGATTCAAAACAAGATTTTAACGCTTTGAGGAGTTCAAATAACTTGTTTTTAGATCATATGCATCGTATCTTTTACTACATAACTTTTCACCAAATTTTACAAACACTAAGTAAGTTTGTTTTTCGATTCAAAACAAGATTTTAACGCTTTGAGGAGTTCAAATAACATGTTTTTAGATCATTTGTATCGTATCTTTTATTACATAACTTTTAACCAAATTTCACAAACACTAAGTAAGTTTGTTTTTCGATTAAAAACTAGATTTTAACGCTTTGAGGAGTTCAAATAACTTGTTTTTTGATCATTTGTATCGTATCTTTTACTACATAACTTTTCACCAAATTTCACAAACACTAAGTAAGTTTGTTTTTCGATTCAAAACAAGATTTTAACGCTTTGAGGAGTTCAAATAACTTGTTTTTAGATCATTTGCATCCTATCATTTACTACATAACTTTTCACCAAATTTTACAAACACTAAGTAAGTTTGTTTTTCGATTCAAAACAAAATTTTAACGCTTTGAGGAGTTCAAATAACGTGTTTTTTGATCAATTGCATCGTATCTTTTACTACATAACTTTTCACCAAATTTCACAAACACTAAGTAAGTTTGTTTTTCGATTCAAAACAAGATTTTAACGCTTTGAGGAGTTCAAATAACTTGTTTTTAGATCATTTGCATCCTATCTTTTACTACATAACTTTTCACCAAATTTTACAAACACTAAGTAAGTTTGTTTTTCGATTCAAAACAAGATTTTAACGCTTTGAGGATTTCCAATAACTTGTTTTTAGATCATTTGCATCGTATCTTTTACTACATAACTTTTCACCAAATTTTACAAACACTAAGTAAGTTTGTTTTTCGATTCAAAACTAAATTTTAACACTTTGAGGAGTTGAAATAACGTGTTTTTAGATCATTTGTATTGTATCTTTTACTACATAACTTTTCACCAAATTTCACAAACAATAAGTAAGTTTGTTTTTCGATTCAAAACAAGATTTTAACGGTTTGAGGAGTTCAAATAACTTGTTTTTTGATCATTTGTATCGTATCTTTTACTACATAACTTTTCACCAAATTTCACAAACACTAAGTAAGTTTGTTTTTCGATTCAAAACAAGATTTTAACGCTTTGAGGAGTTCAAATAACTTGTTTTTAGATGATTTGCATCGTATCATTCACTACATAACTTTTCACCAAATTTCACAAACACTAAGTAAGTTTGTTTTTCGATTCAAAACAAGATTTTAACGCTTTGAGGAGTTCAAATAACTTGTTTTTAGATCATTTGCATCGTATCTTTTACTACATAACTTTTCACCAAATTTCACAAACACTAAGTAAGTTTGTTTTTCGATTCAAAACAAGATTTTAACGCTTTGAGGAGTTCAAATAACTTGTTTTTAGATGATTTGCATCGTATCTTTTACTACATAACTTTTCACCAAATTTTACAAACACTAAGTAAGTTTGTTTTTCGATTCAAAACAAGATTTTAACGCTTTGAGGAGTTCAAATAACTTGTTTTTAGATCATATGCATCGAATCTTTTACTACATAACTTTTCACCAAATTTTACAAACACTAAGTAAGTTTGTTTTTCGATTCAAAACAAGATTTTAACGCTTTGAGGAGTTCAAATAACGTGTTTTTAGATCAATTGTATCGTATCTTTTACTACTTAACTTTTCACCAAATTTCACAAACACTAAGAAAGTTTGTTTTTCGATTCAAAACAAGATTTTAACGCTTTGAGGAGTTCAAATAACGTGTTTTTAGATCAATTGCATCGTATCTTTTACTACATAACTTTTCACCAAATTTCACAAACACTAAGTAAGTTTGTTTTTCGATTCAAAACAAGATTTTAACGCTTTGAGGAGTTCAAATAACTTGTTTTTAGATCATTTGCATCGTATCTTTTACTACATAACTTTTCACCAAAATTTACAAACAGTAAGTAAGTTTGTTTTTCGATTCAAAACAAGATTTTAACGCTTTGAGGAGTTCAAATAACTTGTTTTTAGATGATTTGCATCGTATCTTTTACTACATAACTTTTCACCAAATTTTACAAACACTAAGTAAGTTTGTTTTTCAATTCAAAACAAGATTTTAACGCTTTGAGGAGTTCAAATAACTTGTTTTTAGATCATATGCATCGAATCTTTTACTACATAACTTTTCACCAAATTTTACAAACACTAAGTAAGTTTGTTTTTCAATTCAAAACAAGATTTTAACGCTTTGAGGAGTTGAAATAACATGTTTTTAGATCATTTGTATCGTATCTTTTATTACATAACTTTTAACCAAATTTCACAAACACTAAGTAAGTTTGTTTTTCGATTCAAAACAAGATTTTAACGCTTTGAGGAGTTCAAATAACTTGTTTTTTGATCATTTGTATCGTATCTTTTACTACATAACTTTTCACCAAATTTCACAAACACTAAGTAAGTTTGTTTTTCGATTCAAAACAAGATTTTAACGTGTTTTTAGATCAATTGTATTGTATCTTTTACTACTTAACTTTTCACCAAATTTCACAAACACTAAGAAAGTTTGTTTTTCGATTCAAAACAAGATTTTAACGCTTTGAGGAGTTCAAATAACGTGTTTTTAGATCAATTGCATCGTATCTTTTACTACATAACTTTTCACCAAATTTCACAAACACTAAGTAAGTTTGTTTTTCGATTCAAAACAAGATTTTAACGCTTTGATGAGTTCAAATAACGTGTTTTTAGATCAATTGTATCGTATCTTTTACTACGTAACTTTTCACCAAATTTCACAAACACTAAGAAAGTTTGGTTTTCGATTCAAAATAAGATTTTAACGCTTTGAGGAGTTCAAATAACGTGTTTTTTGATCATTTGTATCGTATCTTTTACTACATAACTTTTCACCAAATTTCACAAATACTAAGTAAGTTTGTTTTTCGATTCAAAACAAGATTTTAACGTGTTTTTAGATCAATTGTATTGTATCTTTTACTACTTAACTTTTCACCAAATTTCACAAACACTAAGAAAGTTTGTTTTTCGATTCAAAACAAAATTTTAACGCTTTGAGGAGTTCAAATAACGTGTTTTTAGATCAATTGCATCGTATCTTTTACTACATAACTTTTCACCAAATTTTACAAACACTAAGTAAGTTTGTTTTTCGATTCAAAACAAGATTTTAACGCTTTGAGGAGTTGAAATAACATGTTTTTAGATCATTTGTATCGTATCTTTTATTACATAACTTTTAACCAAATTTCACAAACACTAAGTAAGTTTGTTTTTCGATTCAAAACAAGATTTTAACGCTTTGAGGAGTTCAAATAACTTGTTTTTTGATCATTTGTATCGTATCTTTTACTACATAACTTTTCACCAAATTTCACAAACACTAAGTAAGTTTGTTTTTCGATTCAAAACAAGATTTTAACGCTTTGAGGAGTTCAAATAACTTGTTTTTAGATGATTTGCATCGTATCTTTTACTACATAAGTTTTCACCAAATTTCACAAACACTAAGTAAGTTTGTTTTTCAATTCAAAACAAGATTTTATCGCTTCGAGGAGTTCAAATAACGTGTTTTTAGATCAATTGCATCGTATCTTTTACTACATAACTTTTCACCAAATTTCACAAACACTAAGTAAGTGTGTTTTTCGATTCAAAACAAGATTTTAACGCTTTGAGGAGTTCAAATAACGTGTTTTTAGATCAATTGCATCGTATCTTTTACTACATAACTTTTCACCAAATTTCACAAACACTAAGTAAGTTTGTTTTTCGATTCAAAACAAGATTTTAACGCTTTGAGGAGTTCAAATAACTTGTTTTTAGATCATTTGCATCGTATCTTTTACTACATAACTTCTCACCAAATTTTACAAACTGTAAGTAAGTTTGTTTTTCGATTCAAAACAAGATTTTAACGCTTTGAGGAGTTCAAATAACATGTTTTTAGATCATTTGTATCGTATCTTTTATTACATAACTTTTAACCAAATTTCACAAACACTAAGTAAGTTTGTTTTTCGATTCAAAACAAGATTTTAACGCTTTGAGGAGTTCAAATAACTTGTTTTTAGATCATATGCATCGTATCTTTTACTACATAACTTTTCACCAAATTTTACAAACACTAAGTAAGTTTGTTTTTCGATTCAAAACAAGATTTTAACGCTTTGAGGAGTTCAAATAACATGTTTTTAGATCATTTGTATCGTATCTTTTATTACATAACTTTTAACCAAATTTCACAAACACTAAGTAAGTTTGTTTTTCGATTAAAAACTAGATTTTAACGCTTTGAGGAGTTCAAATAACTTGTTTTTTGATCATTTGTATCGTATCTTTTACTACATAACTTTTCACCAAATTTCACAAACACTAAGTAAGTTTGTTTTTCGATTCAAAACAAGATTTTAACGCTTTGAGGAGTTCAAATAACTTGTTTTTAGATCATTTGCATCCTATCATTTACTACATAACTTTTCACCAAATTTTACAAACACTAAGTAAGTTTGTTTTTCGATTCAAAACAAAATTTTAACGCTTTGAGGAGTTCAAATAACGTGTTTTTTGATCAATTGCATCGTATCTTTTACTACATAACTTTTCACCAAATTTCACAAACACTAAGTAAGTTTGTTTTTCGATTCAAAACAAGATTTTAACGCTTTGAGGAGTTCAAATAACTTGTTTTTAGATCATTTGCATCCTATCTTTTACTACATAACTTTTCACCAAATTTTACAAACACTAAGTAAGTTTGTTTTTCGATTCAAAACAAGATTTTAACGCTTTGAGGATTTCCAATAACTTGTTTTTAGATCATTTGCATCGTATCTTTTACTACATAACTTTTCACCAAATTTTACAAACACTAAGTAAGTTTGTTTTTCGATTCAAAACTAAATTTTAACACTTTGAGGAGTTGAAATAACGTGTTTTTAGATCATTTGTATTGTATCTTTTACTACATAACTTTTCACCAAATTTCACAAACAATAAGTAAGTTTGTTTTTCGATTCAAAACAAGATTTTAACGGTTTGAGGAGTTCAAATAACTTGTTTTTTGATCATTTGTATCGTATCTTTTACTACATAACTTTTCACCAAATTTCACAAACACTAAGTAAGTTTGTTTTTCGATTCAAAACAAGATTTTAACGCTTTGAGGAGTTCAAATAACTTGTTTTTAGATGATTTGCATCGTATCATTCACTACATAACTTTTCACCAAATTTCACAAACACTAAGTAAGTTTGTTTTTCGATTCAAAACAAGATTTTAACGCTTTGAGGAGTTCAAATAACTTGTTTTTAGATCATTTGCATCGTATCTTTTACTACATAACTTTTCACCAAATTTCACAAACACTAAGTAAGTTTGTTTTTCGATTCAAAACAAGATTTTAACGCTTTGAGGAGTTCAAATAACTTGTTTTTAGATGATTTGCATCGTATCTTTTACTACATAACTTTTCACCAAATTTTACAAACACTAAGTAAGTTTGTTTTTCGATTCAAAACAAGATTTTAACGCTTTGAGGAGTTCAAATAACTTGTTTTTAGATCATATGCATCGAATCTTTTACTACATAACTTTTCACCAAATTTTACAAACACTAAGTAAGTTTGTTTTTCGATTCAAAACAAGATTTTAACGCTTTGAGGAGTTCAAATAACGTGTTTTTAGATCAATTGTATCGTATCTTTTACTACTTAACTTTTCACCAAATTTCACAAACACTAAGAAAGTTTGTTTTTCGATTCAAAACAAGATTTTAACGCTTTGAGGAGTTCAAATAACGTGTTTTTAGATCAATTGCATCGTATCTTTTACTACATAACTTTTCACCAAATTTCACAAACACTAAGTAAGTTTGTTTTTCGATTCAAAACAAGATTTTAACGCTTTGAGGAGTTCAAATAACTTGTTTTTAGATCATTTGCATCGTATCTTTTACTACATAACTTTTCACCAAAATTTACAAACAGTAAGTAAGTTTGTTTTTCGATTCAAAACAAGATTTTAACGCTTTGAGGAGTTCAAATAACTTGTTTTTAGATGATTTGCATCGTATCTTTTACTACATAACTTTTCACCAAATTTTACAAACACTAAGTAAGTTTGTTTTTCGATTCAAAACAAGATTTTAACGCTTTGAGGAGTTCAAATAACTTGTTTTTAGATCATATGCATCGAATCTTTTACTACATAACTTTTCACCAAATTTTACAAACACTAAGTAAGTTTGTTTTTCGATTCAAAACAAGATTTTAACGCTTTGAGGAGTTGAAATAACATGTTTTTAGATCATTTGTATCGTATCTTTTATTACATAACTTTTAACCAAATTTCACAAACACTAAGTAAGTTTGTTTTTCGATTCAAAACAAGATTTTAACGCTTTGAGGAGTTCAAATAACTTGTTTTTTGATCATTTGTATCGTATCTTTTACTACATAACTTTTCACCAAATTTCACAAACACTAAGTAAGTTTGTTTTTCGATTCAAAACAAGATTTTAACGTGTTTTTAGATCAATTGTATTGTATCTTTTACTACTTAACTTTTCACCAAATTTCACAAACACTAAGAAAGTTTGTTTTTCGATTCAAAACAAGATTTTAACGCTTTGAGGAGTTCAAATAACGTGTTTTTAGATCAATTGCATCGTATCTTTCACTACATAACTTTTCACCAAATTTCACAAACACTAAGTAAGTTTGTTTTTCGATTCAAAACAAGATTTTAACGCTTTGATGAGTTCAAATAACGTGTTTTTAGATCAATTGTATCGTATCTTTTACTACGTAACTTTTCACCAAATTTCACAAACACTAAGAAAGTTTGGTTTTCGATTCAAAATAAGATTTTAACGCTTTGAGGAGTTCAAATAACGTGTTTTTTGATCATTTGTATCGTATCTTTTACTACATAACTTTTCACCAAAGTTCACAAATACTAAGTAAGTTTGTTTTTCGATTCAAAACAAGATTTTAACGTGTTTTTAGATCAATTGTATTGTATCTTTTACTACTTAACTTTTCACCAAATTTCACAAACACTAAGAAAGTTTGTTTTTCGATTCAAAACAAGATTTTAACGCTTTGAGGAGTTCAAATAACGTGTTTTTAGATCAATTGCATCGTATCTTTTACTACATAACTTTTCACCAAATTTTACAAACACTAAGTAAGTTTGTTTTTCGATTCAAAACAAGATTTTAACGCTTTGAGGAGTTGAAATAACATGTTTTTAGATCATGTGTATCGTATCTTTTATTACATAACTTTTAACCAAATTTCACAAACACTAAGTAAGTTTGTTTTTCGATTCAAAACAAGATTTTAACGCTTTGAGGAGTTCAAATAACTTGTTTTTTGATCATTTGTATCGTATCTTTTACTACATAACTTTTCACCAAATTTCACAAACACTAAGTAAGTTTGTTTTTCGATTCAAAACAAGATTTTAACGCTTTGAGGAGTTCAAATAACTTGTTTTTAGATGATTTGCATCGTATCTTTTACTACATAAGTTTTCACCAAATTTCACAAACACTAAGTAAGTTTGTTTTTCAATTCAAAACAAGATTTTAACGCTTCGAGGAGTTCAAATAACGTGTTTTTATTCATTTGTATCGTATCTTTTACTACATAACTTTTCACCAAATTTCACAAACACTAAGTAAGTTTGTTTTTCGATTCAAAACAAGATTTTAACGCTTTGAGGAGTACAAATAACTTGTTTTTAGATTATTTGCATCGTATCTTTTACTACATAACTTTTCACCAAATTTTACAAACACTAAGTAAGTTTATTTTTCGATTGAAAACCAGATTTTAACGCTTTGAGGAGTTCAAATAACGTGTTTTTAGATCAATTGTATCGTATCTTTTACTACGTAACTTTTCACCAAATTTCACAAACACTAAGAAAGTTTGTTTTTCGATTCAAAACAAGATTTTAACGCTTTGAGGAGTTCAAATAACGTGTTTTTAGATCAATTGCATCGTATCTTTTACTACATAACATTTCACCAAATTTTACAAACACTAAGTAAGTTTGTTTTTCGATTCAAAACAAGATTTTAACGCTTTGAGGGGAGTTCAAATAACTTGTTTTTAGATCATTTGCATCGTATCTTTTACTACATAACATTTCACCAAATTTTACAAACCCTAAGTAAGTTTGTTTTTCGATTCAAAACAAGATTTTAACGCTTTGAGGAGTTCAAATAACGTGTTTTTAGATCATTTGTATCGTATATTTTACTACGTAACTTTTCAATAAATTTCACAAAAACTAAGTAAGTTTGTTTTTCGATTCAAAACAAGATTTCAACGCTTTGAGGAGTTCAAATAACGTGTTTTTAGATCAATTGTATTGTATCTTTTACTACGTAACTTTTCACCAAATTTCACAAACACTAAGAAAGTTTGTTTTTCGATTCAAAACAAGATTTTAACGCTTTGAGGAGTTCAAATAACGTGTTTTTAGATCAATTGCATCGTATCTTTTACTACATAACTTTTCACCAAATTTCACAAACACTAAGTAAGTTTGTTTTTCGATTCAAAACAAGATTTTAACGCTTTGAGGAGTTCAAATAACTTGTTTTTAGATCATTTGCATCGTATCTTTTACTACATAACTTCTCACCAAATTTTACAAACAGTAAGTAAGTTTGTTTTTCGATTCAAAACAAGATTTTAACGCTTTGAGGAGTTCAAATAACATGTTTTTAGATCATTTGTATCGTATCTTTTATTACATAACTTTTAACAAAATTTCACAAACACTAAGTAAGTTTGTTTTTCGATTCAAAACAAGATTTTAACGCTTTGAGGAGTTCAAATAACTTGTTTTTAGATCATATGCATCGTATCTTTTACTACATAACTTTTCACCAAATTTTACAAACACTAAGTAAGTTTGTTTTTCGATTCAAAACAAGATTTTAACGCTTTGAGGAGTTCAAATAACATGTTTTTAGATCATTTGTATCGTATCTTTTATTACATAACTTTTAACCAAATTTCACAAACACTAAGTAAGTTTGTTTTTCGATTAAAAACTAGATTTTAACGCTTTGAGGAGTTCAAATAACTTGTTTTTTGATCATTTGTATCGTATCTTTTACTACATAACTTTTCACCAAATTTCACAAACACTAAGTAAGTTTGTTTTTCGATTCAAAACAAGATTTTAACGCTTTGAGGAGTTCAAATAACTTGTTTTTAGATCATTTGCATCCTATCATTTACTACATAACTTTTCACCAAATTTTACAAACACTAAGTAAGTTTGTTTTTCGATTCAAAACAAAATTTTAACGCTTTGAGGAGTTCAAATAACGTGTTTTTTGATCAATTGCATCGTATCTTTTACTACATAACTTTTCACCAAATTTCACAAACACTAAGTAAGTTTGTTTTTCGATTCAAAACAAGATTTTAACGCTTTGAGGAGTTCAAATAACTTGTTTTTAGATCATTTGCATCCTATCTTTTACTACATAACTTTTCACCAAATTTCACAAACACTAAGTAAGTTTGTTTTTCGATTCAAAACAAGATTTTAACGCTTTGAGGAGTTCAAATAACTTGTTTTTAGATCATTTGCATCGTATCTTTTACTACATAACTTCTCACCAAATTTTACAAACTGTAAGTAAGTTTGTTTTTCGATTCAAAACAAGATTTTAACGCTTTGAGGAGTTCAAATAACATGTTTTTAGATCATTTGTATCGTATCTTTTATTACATAACTTTTAACCAAATTTCACAAACACTAAGTAAGTTTGTTTTTCGATTCAAAACAAGATTTTAACGCTTTGAGGAGTTCAAATAACTTGTTTTTAGATCATATGCATCGTATCTTTTACTACATAACTTTTCACCAAATTTTACAAACACTAAGTAAGTTTGTTTTTCGATTCAAAACAAGATTTTAACGCTTTGAGGAGTTCAAATAACATGTTTTTAGATCATTTGTATCGTATCTTTTATTACATAACTTTTAACCAAATTTCACAAACACTAAGTAAGTTTGTTTTTCGATTAAAAACTAGATTTTAACGCTTTGAGGAGTTCAAATAACTTGTTTTTTGATCATTTGTATCGTATCTTTTACTACATAACTTTTCACCAAATTTCACAAACACTAAGTAAGTTTGTTTTTCGATTCAAAACAAGATTTTAACGCTTTGAGGAGTTCAAATAACTTGTTTTTAGATCATTTGCATCCTATCATTTACTACATAACTTTTCACCAAATTTTACAAACACTAAGTAAGTTTGTTTTTCGATTCAAAACAAAATTTTAACGCTTTGAGGAGTTCAAATAACGTGTTTTTTGATCAATTGCATCGTATCTTTTACTACATAACTTTTCACCAAATTTCACAAACACTAAGTAAGTTTGTTTTTCGATTCAAAACAAGATTTTAACGCTTTGAGGAGTTCAAATAACTTGTTTTTAGATCATTTGCATCCTATCTTTTACTACATAACTTTTCACCAAATTTTACAAACACTAAGTAAGTTTGTTTTTCGATTCAAAACAAGATTTTAACGCTTTGAGGATTTCCAATAACTTGTTTTTAGATCATTTGCATCGTATCTTTTACTACATAACTTTTCACCAAATTTTACAAACACTAAGTAAGTTTGTTTTTCGATTCAAAACTAAATTTTAACACTTTGAGGAGTTGAAATAACGTGTTTTTAGATCATTTGTATTGTATCTTTTACTACATAACTTTTCACCAAATTTCACAAACAATAAGTAAGTTTGTTTTTCGATTCAAAACAAGATTTTAACGGTTTGAGGAGTTCAAATAACTTGTTTTTTGATCATTTGTATCGTATCTTTTACTACATAACTTTTCACCAAATTTCACAAACACTAAGTAAGTTTGTTTTTCGATTCAAAACAAGATTTTAACGCTTTGAGGAGTTCAAATAACTTGTTTTTAGATGATTTGCATCGTATCATTCACTACATAACTTTTCACCAAATTTCACAAACACTAAGTAAGTTTGTTTTTCGATTCAAAACAAGATTTTAACGCTTTGAGGAGTTCAAATAACTTGTTTTTAGATCATTTGCATCGTATCTTTTACTACATAACTTTTCACCAAATTTCACAAACACTAAGTAAGTTTGTTTTTCGATTCAAAACAAGATTTTAACGCTTTGAGGAGTTCAAATAACTTGTTTTTAGATGATTTGCATCGTATCTTTTACTACATAACTTTTCACCAAATTTTACAAACACTAAGTAAGTTTGTTTTTCGATTCAAAACAAGATTTTAACGCTTTGAGGAGTTCAAATAACTTGTTTTTAGATCATATGCATCGAATCTTTTACTACATAACTTTTCACCAAATTTTACAAACACTAAGTAAGTTTGTTTTTCGATTCAAAACAAGATTTTAACGCTTTGAGGAGTTCAAATAACGTGTTTTTAGATCAATTGTATCGTATCTTTTACTACTTAACTTTTCACCAAATTTCACAAACACTAAGAAAGTTTGTTTTTCGATTCAAAACAAGATTTTAACGCTTTGAGGAGTTCAAATAACGTGTTTTTAGATCAATTGCATCGTATCTTTTACTACATAACTTTTCACCAAATTTCACAAACACTAAGTAAGTTTGTTTTTCGATTCAAAACAAGATTTTAACGCTTTGAGGAGTTCAAATAACTTGTTTTTAGATCATTTGCATCGTATCTTTTACTACATAACTTTTCACCAAAATTTACAAACAGTAAGTAAGTTTGTTTTTCGATTCAAAACAAGATTTTAACGCTTTGAGGAGTTCAAATAACTTGTTTTTAGATGATTTGCATCGTATCTTTTACTACATAACTTTTCACCAAATTTTACAAACACTAAGTAAGTTTGTTTTTCGATTCAAAACAAGATTTTAACGCTTTGAGGAGTTCAAATAACTTGTTTTTAGATCATATGCATCGAATCTTTTACTACATAACTTTTCACCAAATTTTACAAACACTAAGTAAGTTTGTTTTTCGATTCAAAACAAGATTTTAACGCTTTGAGGAGTTGAAATAACATGTTTTTAGATCATTTGTATCGTATCTTTTATTACATAACTTTTAACCAAATTTCACAAACACTAAGTAAGTTTGTTTTTCGATTCAAAACAAGATTTTAACGCTTTGAGGAGTTCAAATAACTTGTTTTTTGATCATTTGTATCGTATCTTTTACTACATAACTTTTCACCAAATTTCACAAACACTAAGTAAGTTTGTTTTTCGATTCAAAACAAGATTTTAACGTGTTTTTAGATCAATTGTATTGTATCTTTTACTACTTAACTTTTCACCAAATTTCACAAACACTAAGAAAGTTTGTTTTTCGATTCAAAACAAGATTTTAACGCTTTGAGGAGTTCAAATAACGTGTTTTTAGATCAATTGCATCGTATCTTTCACTACATAACTTTTCACCAAATTTCACAAACACTAAGTAAGTTTGTTTTTCGATTCAAAACAAGATTTTAACGCTTTGATGAGTTCAAATAACGTGTTTTTAGATCAATTGTATCGTATCTTTTACTACGTAACTTTTCACCAAATTTCACAAACACTAAGAAAGTTTGGTTTTCGATTCAAAATAAGATTTTAACGCTTTGAGGAGTTCAAATAACGTGTTTTTTGATCATTTGTATCGTATCTTTTACTACATAACTTTTCACCAAAGTTCACAAATACTAAGTAAGTTTGTTTTTCGATTCAAAACAAGATTTTAACGTGTTTTTAGATCAATTGTATTGTATCTTTTACTACTTAACTTTTCACCAAATTTCACAAACACTAAGAAAGTTTGTTTTTCGATTCAAAACAAGATTTTAACGCTTTGAGGAGTTCAAATAACGTGTTTTTAGATCAATTGCATCGTATCTTTTACTACATAACTTTTCACCAAATTTTACAAACACTAAGTAAGTTTGTTTTTCGATTCAAAACAAGATTTTAACGCTTTGAGGAGTTGAAATAACATGTTTTTAGATCATGTGTATCGTATCTTTTATTACATAACTTTTAACCAAATTTCACAAACACTAAGTAAGTTTGTTTTTCGATTCAAAACAAGATTTTAACGCTTTGAGGAGTTCAAATAACTTGTTTTTTGATCATTTGTATCGTATCTTTTACTACATAACTTTTCACCAAATTTCACAAACACTAAGTAAGTTTGTTTTTCGATTCAAAACAAGATTTTAACGCTTTGAGGAGTTCAAATAACTTGTTTTTAGATGATTTGCATCGTATCTTTTACTACATAAGTTTTCACCAAATTTCACAAACACTAAGTAAGTTTGTTTTTCAATTCAAAACAAGATTTTAACGCTTCGAGGAGTTCAAATAACGTGTTTTTATTCATTTGTATCGTATCTTTTACTACATAACTTTTCACCAAATTTCACAAACACTAAGTAAGTTTGTTTTTCGATTCAAAACAAGATTTTAACGCTTTGAGGAGTTCAAATAACTTGTTTTTAGATCATTTGCATCGTATCTTTTACTACATAACTTCTCACCAAATTTTACAAACAGTAAGTAAGTTTGTTTTTCGATTCAAAACAAGATTTTAACGCTTTGAGGAGTTCAAATAACATGTTTTTAGATCATTTGTATCGTATCTTTTATTACATAACTTTTAACAAAATTTCACAAACACTAAGTAAGTTTGTTTTTCGATTCAAAACAAGATTTTAACGCTTTGAGGAGTTCAAATAACTTGTTTTTAGATCATATGCATCGTATCTTTTACTACATAACTTTTCACCAAATTTTACAAACACTAAGTAAGTTTGTTTTTCGATTCAAAACAAGATTTTAACGCTTTGAGGAGTTCAAATAACATGTTTTTAGATCATTTGTATCGTATCTTTTATTACATAACTTTTAACCAAATTTCACAAACACTAAGTAAGTTTGTTTTTCGATTAAAAACTAGATTTTAACGCTTTGAGGAGTTCAAATAACTTGTTTTTTGATCATTTGTATCGTATCTTTTACTACATAACTTTTCACCAAATTTCACAAACACTAAGTAAGTTTGTTTTTCGATTCAAAACAAGATTTTAACGCTTTGAGGAGTTCAAATAACTTGTTTTTAGATCATTTGCATCCTATCATTTACTACATAACTTTTCACCAAATTTTACAAACACTAAGTAAGTTTGTTTTTCGATTCAAAACAAAATTTTAACGCTTTGAGGAGTTCAAATAACGTGTTTTTTGATCAATTGCATCGTATCTTTTACTACATAACTTTTCACCAAATTTCACAAACACTAAGTAAGTTTGTTTTTCGATTCAAAACAAGATTTTAACGCTTTGAGGAGTTCAAATAACTTGTTTTTAGATCATTTGCATCCTATCTTTTACTACATAACTTTTCACCAAATTTCACAAACACTAAGTAAGTTTGTTTTTCGATTCAAAACAAGATTTTAACGCTTTGAGGAGTTCAAATAACTTGTTTTTAGATCATTTGCATCGTATCTTTTACTACATAACTTCTCACCAAATTTTACAAACTGTAAGTAAGTTTGTTTTTCGATTCAAAACAAGATTTTAACGCTTTGAGGAGTTCAAATAACATGTTTTTAGATCATTTGTATCGTATCTTTTATTACATAACTTTTAACCAAATTTCACAAACACTAAGTAAGTTTGTTTTTCGATTCAAAACAAGATTTTAACGCTTTGAGGAGTTCAAATAACTTGTTTTTAGATCATATGCATCGTATCTTTTACTACATAACTTTTCACCAAATTTTACAAACACTAAGTAAGTTTGTTTTTCGATTCAAAACAAGATTTTAACGCTTTGAGGAGTTCAAATAACATGTTTTTAGATCATTTGTATCGTATCTTTTATTACATAACTTTTAACCAAATTTCACAAACACTAAGTAAGTTTGTTTTTCGATTAAAAACTAGATTTTAACGCTTTGAGGAGTTCAAATAACTTGTTTTTTGATCATTTGTATCGTATCTTTTACTACATAACTTTTCACCAAATTTCACAAACACTAAGTAAGTTTGTTTTTCGATTCAAAACAAGATTTTAACGCTTTGAGGAGTTCAAATAACTTGTTTTTAGATCATTTGCATCCTATCATTTACTACATAACTTTTCACCAAATTTTACAAACACTAAGTAAGTTTGTTTTTCGATTCAAAACAAAATTTTAACGCTTTGAGGAGTTCAAATAACGTGTTTTTTGATCAATTGCATCGTATCTTTTACTACATAACTTTTCACCAAATTTCACAAACACTAAGTAAGTTTGTTTTTCGATTCAAAACAAGATTTTAACGCTTTGAGGAGTTCAAATAACTTGTTTTTAGATCATTTGCATCCTATCTTTTACTACATAACTTTTCACCAAATTTTACAAACACTAAGTAAGTTTGTTTTTCGATTCAAAACAAGATTTTAACGCTTTGAGGATTTCCAATAACTTGTTTTTAGATCATTTGCATCGTATCTTTTACTACATAACTTTTCACCAAATTTTACAAACACTAAGTAAGTTTGTTTTTCGATTCAAAACTAAATTTTAACACTTTGAGGAGTTGAAATAACGTGTTTTTAGAACATTTGTATTGTATCTTTTACTACATAACTTTTCACCAAATTTCACAAACAATAAGTAAGTTTGTTTTTCGATTCAAAACAAGATTTTAACGGTTTGAGGAGTTCAAATAACTTGTTTTTTGATCATTTGTATCGTATCTTTTACTACATAACTTTTCACCAAATTTCACAAACACTAAGTAAGTTTGTTTTTCGATTCAAAACAAGATTTTAACGCTTTGAGGAGTTCAAATAACTTGTTTTTAGATGATTTGCATCGTATCATTCACTACATAACTTTTCACCAAATTTCACAAACACTAAGTAAGTTTGTTTTTCGATTCAAAACAAGATTTTAACGCTTTGAGGAGTTCAAATAACTTGTTTTTAGATCATTTGCATCGTATCTTTTACTACATAACTTTTCACCAAATTTCACAAACACTAAGTAAGTTTGTTTTTCGATTCAAAACAAGATTTTAACGCTTTGAGGAGTTCAAATAACTTGTTTTTAGATGATTTGCATCGTATCTTTTACTACATAACTTTTCACCAAATTTTACAAACACTAAGTAAGTTTGTTTTTCGATTCAAAACAAGATTTTAACGCTTTGAGGAGTTCAAATAACTTGTTTTTAGATCATATGCATCGAATCTTTTACTACATAACTTTTCACCAAATTTTACAAACACTAAGTAAGTTTGTTTTTCGATTCAAAACAAGATTTTAACGCTTTGAGGAGTTCAAATAACGTGTTTTTAGATCAATTGTATCGTATCTTTTACTACTTAACTTTTCACCAAATTTCACAAACACTAAGAAAGTTTGTTTTTCGATTCAAAACAAGATTTTAACGCTTTGAGGAGTTCAAATAACGTGTTTTTAGATCAATTGCATCGTATCTTTTACTACATAACTTTTCACCAAATTTCACAAACACTAAGTAAGTTTGTTTTTCGATTCAAAACAAGATTTTAACGCTTTGAGGAGTTCAAATAACTTGTTTTTAGATCATTTGCATCGTATCTTTTACTACATAACTTTTCACCAAAATTTACAAACAGTAAGTAAGTTTGTTTTTCGATTCAAAACAAGATTTTAACGCTTTGAGGAGTTCAAATAACTTGTTTTTAGATGATTTGCATCGTATCTTTTACTACATAACTTTTCACCAAATTTTACAAACACTAAGTAAGTTTGTTTTTCGATTCAAAACAAGATTTTAACGCTTTGAGGAGTTCAAATAACTTGTTTTTAGATCATATGCATCGAATCTTTTACTACATAACTTTTCACCAAATTTTACAAACACTAAGTAAGTTTGTTTTTCGATTCAAAACAAGATTTTAACGCTTTGAGGAGTTGAAATAACATGTTTTTAGATCATTTGTATCGTATCTTTTATTACATAACTTTTAACCAAATTTCACAAACACTAAGTAAGTTTGTTTTTCGATTCAAAACAAGATTTTAACGCTTTGAGGAGTTCAAATAACTTGTTTTTTGATCATTTGTATCGTATCTTTTACTACATAACTTTTCACCAAATTTCACAAACACTAAGTAAGTTTGTTTTTCGATTCAAAACAAGATTTTAACGTGTTTTTAGATCAATTGTATTGTATCTTTTACTACTTAACTTTTCACCAAATTTCACAAACACTAAGAAAGTTTGTTTTTCGATTCAAAACAAGATTTTAACGCTTTGAGGAGTTCAAATAACGTGTTTTTAGATCAATTGCATCGTATCTTTCACTACATAACTTTTCACCAAATTTCACAAACACTAAGTAAGTTTGTTTTTCGATTCAAAACAAGATTTTAACGCTTTGATGAGTTCAAATAACGTGTTTTTAGATCAATTGTATCGTATCTTTTACTACGTAACTTTTCACCAAATTTCACAAACACTAAGAAAGTTTGGTTTTCGATTCAAAATAAGATTTTAACGCTTTGAGGAGTTCAAATAACGTGTTTTTTGATCATTTGTATCGTATCTTTTACTACATAACTTTTCACCAAAGTTCACAAATACTAAGTAAGTTTGTTTTTCGATTCAAAACAAGATTTTAACGTGTTTTTAGATCAATTGTATTGTATCTTTTACTACTTAACTTTTCACCAAATTTCACAAACACTAAGAAAGTTTGTTTTTCGATTCAAAACAAGATTTTAACGCTTTGAGGAGTTCAAATAACGTGTTTTTAGATCAATTGCATCGTATCTTTTACTACATAACTTTTCACCAAATTTTACAAACACTAAGTAAGTTTGTTTTTCGATTCAAAACAAGATTTTAACGCTTTGAGGAGTTGAAATAACATGTTTTTAGATCATGTGTATCGTATCTTTTATTACATAACTTTTAACCAAATTTCACAAACACTAAGTAAGTTTGTTTTTCGATTCAAAACAAGATTTTAACGCTTTGAGGAGTTCAAATAACTTGTTTTTTGATCATTTGTATCGTATCTTTTACTACATAACTTTTCACCAAATTTCACAAACACTAAGTAAGTTTGTTTTTCGATTCAAAACAAGATTTTAACGCTTTGAGGAGTTCAAATAACTTGTTTTTAGATGATTTGCATCGTATCTTTTACTACATAAGTTTTCACCAAATTTCACAAACACTAAGTAAGTTTGTTTTTCAATTCAAAACAAGATTTTAACGCTTCGAGGAGTTCAAATAACGTGTTTTTATTCATTTGTATCGTATCTTTTACTACATAACTTTTCACCAAATTTCACAAACACTAAGTAAGTTTGTTTTTCGATTCAAAACAAGATTTTAACGCTTTGAGGAGTACAAATAACTTGTTTTTAGATTATTTGCATCGTATCTTTTACTACATAACTTTTCACCAAATTTTACAAACACTAAGTAAGTTTATTTTTCGATTGAAAACCAGATTTTAACGCTTTGAGGAGTTCAAATAACGTGTTTTTAGATCAATTGTATCGTATCTTTTACTACGTAACTTTTCACCAAATTTCACAAACACTAAGAAAGTTTGTTTTTCGATTCAAAACAAGATTTTAACGCTTTGAGGAGTTCAAATAACGTGTTTTTAGATCAATTGCATCGTATCTTTTACTACATAACATTTCACCAAATTTTACAAACACTAAGTAAGTTTGTTTTTCGATTCAAAACAAGATTTTAACGCTTTGAGGGGAGTTCAAATAACTTGTTTTTAGATCATTTGCATCGTATCTTTTACTACATAACATTTCACCAAATTTTACAAACCCTAAGTAAGTTTGTTTTTCGATTCAAAACAAGATTTTAACGCTTTGAGGAGTTCAAATAACGTGTTTTTAGATCATTTGTATCGTATATTTTACTACGTAACTTTTCAATAAATTTCACAAAAACTAAGTAAGTTTGTTTTTCGATTCAAAACAAGATTTCAACGCTTTGAGGAGTTCAAATAACGTGTTTTTAGATCAATTGTATTGTATCTTTTACTACGTAACTTTTCACCAAATTTCACAAACACTAAGAAAGTTTGTTTTTCGATTCAAAACAAGATTTTAACGCTTTGAGGAGTTCAAATAACGTGTTTTTAGATCAATTGCATCGTATCTTTTACTACATAACTTTTCACCAAATTTCACAAACACTAAGTAAGTTTGTTTTTCGATTCAAAACAAGATTTTAACGCTTTGAGGAGTTCAAATAACTTGTTTTTAGATCATTTGCATCGTATCTTTTACTACATAACTTCTCACCAAATTTTACAAACAGTAAGTAAGTTTGTTTTTCGATTCAAAACAAGATTTTAACGCTTTGAGGAGTTCAAATAACATGTTTTTAGATCATTTGTATCGTATCTTTTATTACATAACTTTTAACAAAATTTCACAAACACTAAGTAAGTTTGTTTTTCGATTCAAAACAAGATTTTAACGCTTTGAGGAGTTCAAATAACTTGTTTTTAGATCATATGCATCGTATCTTTTACTACATAACTTTTCACCAAATTTTACAAACACTAAGTAAGTTTGTTTTTCGATTCAAAACAAGATTTTAACGCTTTGAGGAGTTCAAATAACATGTTTTTAGATCATTTGTATCGTATCTTTTATTACATAACTTTTAACCAAATTTCACAAACACTAAGTAAGTTTGTTTTTCGATTAAAAACTAGATTTTAACGCTTTGAGGAGTTCAAATAACTTGTTTTTTGATCATTTGTATCGTATCTTTTACTACATAACTTTTCACCAAATTTCACAAACACTAAGTAAGTTTGTTTTTCGATTCAAAACAAGATTTTAACGCTTTGAGGAGTTCAAATAACTTGTTTTTAGATCATTTGCATCCTATCATTTACTACATAACTTTTCACCAAATTTTACAAACACTAAGTAAGTTTGTTTTTCGATTCAAAACAAAATTTTAACGCTTTGAGGAGTTCAAATAACGTGTTTTTTGATCAATTGCATCGTATCTTTTACTACATAACTTTTCACCAAATTTCACAAACACTAAGTAAGTTTGTTTTTCGATTCAAAACAAGATTTTAACGCTTTGAGGAGTTCAAATAACTTGTTTTTAGATCATTTGCATCCTATCTTTTACTACATAACTTTTCACCAAATTTTACAAACACTAAGTAAGTTTGTTTTTCGATTCAAAACAAGATTTTAACGCTTTGAGGATTTCCAATAACTTGTTTTTAGATCATTTGCATCGTATCTTTTACTACATAACTTTTCACCAAATTTTACAAACACTAAGTAAGTTTGTTTTTCGATTCAAAACTAAATTTTAACACTTTGAGGAGTTGAAATAACGTGTTTTTAGATCATTTGTATTGTATCTTTTACTACATAACTTTTCACCAAATTTCACAAACGATAAGTAAGTTTGTTTTTCGATTCAAAACAAGATTTTAACGGTTTGAGGAGTTCAAATAACTTGTTTTTTGATCATTTGTATCGTATCTTTTACTACATAACTTTTCACCAAATTTCACAAACACTAAGTAAGTTTGTTTTTCGATTCAAAACAAGATTTTAACGCTTTGAGGAGTTCAAATAACTTGTTTTTAGATGATTTGCATCGTATCATTCACTACATAACTTTTCACCAAATTTCACAAACACTAAGTAAGTTTGTTTTTCGATTCAAAACAAGATTTTAACGCTTTGAGGAGTTCAAATAACTTGTTTTTAGATCATTTGCATCGTATCTTTTACTACATAACTTTTCACCAAATTTCACAAACACTAAGTAAGTTTGTTTTTCGATTCAAAACAAGATTTTAACGCTTTGAGGAGTTCAAATAACTTGTTTTTAGATGATTTGCATCGTATCTTTTACTACATAACTTTTCACCAAATTTTACAAACACTAAGTAAGTTTGTTTTTCGATTCAAAACAAGATTTTAACGCTTTGAGGAGTTCAAATAACTTGTTTTTAGATCATATGCATCGAATCTTTTACTACATAACTTTTCACCAAATTTTACAAACACTAAGTAAGTTTGTTTTTCGATTCAAAACAAGATTTTAACGCTTTGAGGAGTTCAAATAACGTGTTTTTAGATCAATTGTATGGTATCTTTTACTACTTAACTTTTCACCAAATTTCACAAACACTAAGAAAGTTTGTTTTTCGATTCAAAACAAGATTTTAACGCTTTGAGGAGTTCAAATAACGTGTTTTTAGATCAATTGCATCGTATCTTTTACTACATAACTTTTCACCAAATTTCACAAACAAGATTTTAACGCTTTGAGGAGTTCAAATAACTTGTTTTTAGATCATTTGCATCGTATCTTTTACTACATAACTTTTCACCAAAATTTACAAACAGTAAGTAAGTTTGTTTTTCGATTCAAAACAAGATTTTAACGCTTTGAGGAGTTCAAATAACTTGTTTTTAGATGATTTGCATCGTATCTTTTACTACATAACTTTTCACCAAATTTTACAAACACTAAGTAAGTTTGTTTTTCGATTCAAAACAAGATTTTAACGCTTTGAGGAGTTCAAATAACTTGTTTTTAGATCATATGCATCGAATCTTTTACTACATAACTTTTCACCAAATTTTACAAACACTAAGTAAGTTTGTTTTTCGATTCAAAACAAGATTTTAACGCTTTGAGGAGTTGAAATAACATGTTTTTAGATCATTTGTATCGTATCTTTTATTACATAACTTTTAACCAAATTTCACAAACACTAAGTAAGTTTGTTTTTCGATTCAAAACAAGATTTTAACGCTTTGAGGAGTTCAAATAACTTGTTTTTTGATCATTTGTATCGTATATTTTACTACATAACTTTTCACCAAATTTCACAAACACTAAGTAAGTTTGTTTTTCGATTCAAAACAAGATTTTAACGCTTTGAGGAGTTCAAATAACTTGTTTTTAGATGATTTGCATCGTATCTTTTACTACATAAGTTTTCACCAAATTTGACAAACACTAAGTAAGTTTGTTTTTCAATTCGAAACAAGATTTTAACGCTTCGAGGAGTTCAAATAACGTGTTTTTATTCATTTGTATCGTATCTTTTACTACATAACTTTTCACCAAATTTCACAAACACTAAGTAAGTTTGTTTTTCGATTCAAAACAAGATTTTATCGCTTTGAGGAGTACAAATAACTTGTTTTTAGATTATTTGCATCGTATCTTTTACTACATAACTTTTCACCAAATTTTACAAACACTAAGTAAGTTTATTTTTCGATTGAAAACCAGATTTTAACGCTTTGAGGAGTTCAAATAACGTGTTTTTAGATCAATTGTATCGTATCTTTTACTACGTAACTTTTCACCAAATTTCACAAACACTAAGAAAGTTTGTTTTTCGATTCAAAACAAGATTTTAACGCTTTGAGGAGTTCAAATAACGTGTTTTTAGATCAATTGCATCGTATCTTTTACTACATAACATTTCACCAAATTTTACAAACACTAAGTAAGTTTGTTTTTCGATTCAAAACAAGATTTTAACGCTTTGAGGGGAGTTCAAATAACTTGTTTTTAGATCATTTGCATCGTATCTTTTACTACATAACATTTCACCAAATTTTACAAACCCTAAGTAAGTTTGTTTTTCGATTCAAAACAAGATTTTAACGCTTTGAGGAGTTCAAATAACGTGTTTTTAGATCATTTGTATCGTATATTTTACTACGTAACTTTTCAATAAATTTCACAAAAACTAAGTAAGTTTGTTTTTCGATTCAAAACAAGATTTCAACGCTTTGAGGAGTTCAAATAACGTGTTTTTAGATCAATTGTATTGTATCTTTTACTACGTAACTTTTCACCAAATTTCACAAACACTAAGAAAGTTTGTTTTTCGATTCAAAACAAGATTTTAACGCTTTGAGGAGTTCAAATAACGTGTTTTTAGATCAATTGCATCGTATCTTTTACTACATAACTTTTCACCAAATTTCACAAACACTAAGTAAGTTTGTTTTTCGATTCAAAACAAGATTTTAACGCTTTGAGGAGTTCAAATAACTTGTTTTTAGATCATTCGCATCGTATCTTTTACTACATAACTTCTCACCAAATTTTACAAACAGTAAGTAAGTTTGTTTTTCGATTCAAAACAAGATTTTAACGCTTTGAGGAGTTCAAATAACATGTTTTTAGATCATTTTTATCGTATCTTTTATTACATAACTTTTAACCAAATTTCACAAACACTAAGTAAGTTTGTTTTTCGATTCAAAACAAGATTTTAACGCTTTGAGGAGTTCAAATAACTTGTTTTTAGATCATATGCATCGTATCTTTTACTACATAACTTTTCACCAAATTTTACAAACACTAAGTAAGTTTGTTTTTCGATTCAAAACAAGATTTTAACGCTTTGAGGAGTTCAAATAACATGTTTTTAGATCATTTGTATCGTATCTTTTATTACATAACTTTTAACCAAATTTCACAAACACTAAGTAAGTTTGTTTTTCGATTAAAAACTAGATTTTAACGCTTTGAGGAGTTCAAATAACTTGTTTTTTGATCATTTGTATCGTATCTTTTACTACATAACTTTTCACCAAATTTCACAAACACTAAGTAAGTTTGTTTTTCGATTCAAAACAAGATTTTAACGCTTTGAGGAGTTCAAATAACTTGTTTTTAGATCATTTGCATCCTATCATTTACTACATAACTTTTCACCAAATTTTACAAACACTAAGTAAGTTTGTTTTTCGATTCAAAACAAAATTTTAACGCTTTGAGGAGTTCAAATAACGTGTTTTTTGATCAATTGCGTCGTATCTTTTACTACATAACTTTTCACCAAATTTCACAAACACTAAGTAAGTTTGTTTTTCGATTCAAAACAAGATTTTAACGCTTTGAGGAGTTCAAATAACTTGTTTTTAGATCATTTGCATCCTATCTTTTACTACATAACTTTTCACCAAATTTTACAAACACTAAGTAAGTTTGTTTTTCGATTCAAAACAAGATTTTAACGCTTTGAGGATTTCCAATAACTTGTTTTTAGATCATTTGCATCGTATCTTTTACTACATAACTTTTCACCAAATTTTACAAACACTAAGTAAGTTTGTTTTTCGATTCAAAACTAAATTTTAACACTTTGAGGAGTTGAAATAACGTGTTTTTAGATCATTTGTATTGTATCTTTTACTACTTAACTTTTCACCAAATTTCACAAACACTAAGAAAGTTTGTTTTTCGATTCAAAACAAGATTTTAACGCTTTGAGGAGTTCAAATAACGTGTTTTTAGATCAATTGCATCGTATCTTTTACTACATAACTTTTCACCAAATTTCACAAACAAGATTTTAACGCTTTGAGGAGTTCAAATAACTTGTTTTTAGATCATTTGCATCGTATCTTTTACTACATAACTTTTCACCAAAATTTACAAACAGTAAGTAAGTTTGTTTTTCGATTCAAAACAAGATTTTAACGCTTTGAGGAGTTCAAATAACTTGTTTTTAGATGATTTGCATCGTATCTTTTACTACATAACTTTTCACCAAATTTTACAAACACTAAGTAAGTTTGTTTTTCGATTCAAAACAAGATTTTAACGCTTTGAGGAGTTCAAATAACTTGTTTTTAGATCATATGCATCGAATCTTTTACTACATAACTTTTCACCAAATTTTACAAACACTAAGTAAGTTTGTTTTTCGATTCAAAACAAGATTTTAACGCTTTGAGGAGTTGAAATAACATGTTTTTAGATCATTTGTATCGTATCTTTTATTACATAACTTTTAACCAAATTTCACAAACACTAAGTAAGTTTGTTTTTCGATTCAAAACAAGATTTTAACGCTTTGAGGAGTTCAAATAACTTGTTTTTTGATCATTTGTATCGTATCTTTTACTACATAACTTTTCACCAAATTTCACAAACACTAAGTAAGTTTGTTTTTCGATTCAAAACAAGATTTTAACGCTTTGAGGAGTTCAAATAACTTGTTTTTAGATGATTTGCATCGTATCTTTTACTACATAAGTTTTCACCAAATTTCACAAACACTAAGTAAGTTTGTTTTTCAATTCAAAACAAGATTTTAACGCTTCGAGGAGTTCAAATAACGTGTTTTTATTCATTTGTATCGTATCTTTTACTACATAACTTTTCACCAAATTTCACAAACACTAAGTAAGTTTGTTTTTCGATTCAAAACAAGATTTTAACGCTTTGAGGAGTACAAATAACTTGTTTTTAGATTATTTGCATCGTATCTTTTACTACATAACTTTTCACCAAATTTTACAAACACTAAGTAAGTTTATTTTTCGATTGAAAACCAGATTTTAACGCTTTGAGGAGTTCAAATAACGTGTTTTTAGATCAATTGTATCGTATCTTTTACTACGTAACTTTTCACCAAATTTCACAAACACTAAGAAAGTTTGTTTTTCGATTCAAAACAAGATTTTAACGCTTTGAGGAGTTCAAATAACGTGTTTTTAGATCAATTGCATCGTATCTTTTACTACATAACATTTCACCAAATTTTACAAACACTAAGTAAGTTTGTTTTTCGATTCAAAACAAGATTTTAACGCTTTGAGGGGAGTTCAAATAACTTGTTTTTAGATCATTTGCATCGTATCTTTTACTACATAACATTTCACCAAATTTTACAAACCCTAAGTAAGTTTGTTTTTCGATTCAAAACAAGATTTTAACGCTTTGAGGAGTTCAAATAACGTGTTTTTAGATCATTTGTATCGTATATTTTACTACGTAACTTTTCAATAAATTTCACAAAAACTAAGTAAGTTTGTTTTTCGATTCAAAACAAGATTTCAACGCTTTGAGGAGTTCAAATAACGTGTTTTTAGATCAATTGTATTGTATCTTTTACTACGTAACTTTTCACCAAATTTCACAAACACTAAGAAAGTTTGTTTTTCGATTCAAAACAAGATTTTAACGCTTTGAGGAGTTCAAATAACGTGTTTTTAGATCAATTGCATCGTATCTTTTACTACATAACTTTTCACCAAATTTCACAAACACTAAGTAAGTTTGTTTTTCGATTCAAAACAAGATTTTAACGCTTTGAGGAGTTCAAATAACTTGTTTTTAGATCATTTGCATCGTATCTTTTACTACATAACTTCTCACCAAATTTTACAAACAGTAAGTAAGTTTGTTTTTCTATTCAAAACAAGATTTTAACGCTTTGAGGAGTTCAAATAACATGTTTTTAGATCATTTTTATCGTATCTTTTATTACATAACTTTTAACCAAATTTCACAAACACTAAGTAAGTTTGTTTTTCGATTCAAAACAAGATTTTAACGCTTTGAGGAGTTCAAATAACTTGTTTTTAGATCATATGCATCGTATCTTTTACTACATAACTTTTCACCAAATTTTACAAACACTAAGTAAGTTTGTTTTTCGATTCAAAACAAGATTTTAACGCTTTGAGGAGTTCAAATAACATGTTTTTAGATCATTTGTATCGTATCTTTTATTACATAACTTTTAACCAAATTTCACAAACACTAAGTAAGTTTGTTTTTCGATTAAAAACTAGATTTTAACGCTTTGAGGAGTTCAAATAACTTGTTTTTTGATCATTTGTATCGTATCTTTTACTACATAACTTTTCACCAAATTTCACAAACACTAAGTAAGTTTGTTTTTCGATTCAAAACAAGATTTTAACGCTTTGAGGAGTTCAAATAACTTGTTTTTAGATCATTTGCATCCTATCATTTACTACATAACTTTTCACCAAATTTTACAAACACTAAGTAAGTTTGTTTTTCGATTCAAAACAAAATTTTAACGCTTTGAGGAGTTCAAATAACGTGTTTTTTGATCAATTGCATCGTATCTTTTACTACATAACTTTTCACCAAATTTCACAAACACTAAGTAAGTTTGTTTTTCGATTCAAAACAAGATTTTAACGCTTTGAGGAGTTCAAATAACTTGTTTTTAGATCATTTGCATCCTATCTTTTACTACATAACTTTTCACCAAATTTTACAAACACTAAGTAAGTTTGTTTTTCGATTCAAAACAAGATTTTAACGCTTTGAGGATTTCCAATAACTTGTTTTTAGATCATTTGCATCGTATCTTTTACTACATAACTTTTCACCAAATTTTACAAACACTAAGTAAGTTTGTTTTTCGATTCAAAACTAAATTTTAACACTTTGAGGAGTTGAAATAACGTGTTTTTAGATCATTTGTATTGTATCTTTTACTACATAACTTTTCACCAAATTTCACAAACAATAAGTAAGTTTGTTTTTCGATTCAAAACAAGATTTTAACGGTTTGAGGAGTTCAAACAACTTGTTTTTTGATCATTTGTATCGTATCTTTTACTACATAACTTTTCACCAAATTTCACAAACACTAAGTAAGTTTGTTTTTCGATTCAAAACAAGATTTTAACGCTTTGAGGAGTTCAAATAACTTGTTTTTAGATGATTTGCATCGTATCATTCACTACATAACTTTTCACCAAATTTCACAAACACTAAGTAAGTTTGTTTTTCGATTCAAAACAAGATTTTAACGCTTTGAGGAGTTCAAATAACTTGTTTTTAGATCATTTGCATCGTATCTTTTACTACATAACTTTTCACCAAATTTCATAAACACTAAGTAAGTTTGTTTTTCGATTCAAAACAAGATTTTAACGCTTTGAGGAGTTCAAATAACATGTTTTTAGATGATTTGCATCGTATCTTTTACTACATAACTTTTCACCAAATTTTACAAACACTAAGTAAGTTTGTTTTTCGATTCAAAACAAGATTTTAACGCTTTGAGGAGTTCAAATAACTTGTTTTTAGATCATATGCATCGAATCTTTTACTACATAACTTTTCACCAAATTTTACAAACACTAAGTAAGTTTGTTTTTCGATTCAAAACAAGATTTTAACGCTTTGAGGAGTTCAAATAACGTGTTTTTAGATCAATTGTATTGTATCTTTTACTACTTAACTTTTCACCAAATTTCACAAACACTAAGAAAGTTTGTTATTCGATTCAAAACCAGATTTTAACGCTTTGAGGAGTTCAAATAACGTGTTTTTAGATCAATTGCATCGTATCTTTTACTACATAACTTTTCACCAAATTTCACAAACACTAAGTAAGTTTGTTTTTCGATTCAAAACAAGATTTTAACGCTTTGAGGAGTTCAAATAACTTGTTGATCATTTGCATCGTATCTTTTACTACATAACTTTTCACCAAAATTTACAAACAGTAAGTAAGTTTGTTTTTCGATTCAAAACAAGATTTTAACGCTTTGAGGAGTTCAAATAACTTGTTTTTAGATGATTTGCATCGTATCTTTTACTACATAACTTTTCACCAAATTTTACAAACACTAAGTAAGTTTGTTTTTCGATTCAAAACAAGATTTTAACGCTTTGAGGAGTTCAAATAACTTGTTTTTAGATCATATGCATCGAATCTTTTACTACATAACTTTTCACCAAATTTTACAAACACTAAGTAAGTTTGTTTTTCGATTCAAAACAAGATTTTAACGCTTTGAGGAGTTCAAATAACGTGTTTTTAGATCAATTGTATTGTATCTTTTACTACTTAACTTTTCACCAAATTTCACAAACACTAAGAAAGTTTGTTTTTCGATTCAAAACAAGATTTTAACGCTTTGAGGAGTTCAAATAACGTGTTTTTAGATCAATTGCATCGTATCTTTTACTACATAACTTTTCACCAAATTTCACAAACACTAAGTAAGTTTGTTTTTCGATTCAAAACAAGATTTTAACGCTTTGAGGAGTTCTAATAACGTGTTTTTAGATCAATTGCATCGTATCTTTTACTACATAACTTTTCACCAAATTTCACAAACACTAAGTAAGTTTGTTTTTCGATTCAAAACAAGATTTTAACGCTTTGAGGAGTTCAAATAACTTGTTTTTAGATGATTTGCATCGTATCTTTTACTACATAACTTTTCACCAAATTTGACAAACACTAAGTAAGTTTGTTTTTCGATTCAAAACAAGATTTTTAACGCTTTGAGGAGTTCAAATAACTTGTTTTTAGATCATATGCATCGAATCTTTTACTACATAACTTTTCACCAAATTTTACAAACACTAAGTAAGTTTGTTTTTCGATTCAAAACAAGATTTTAACGCTTTGAGGAGTTGAAATAACATGTTTTTAGATCATTTGTATCGTATCTTTTATTACATAACTTTTAACCAAATTTCACAAACACAAAGTAAGTTTGTTTTTCGATTCAAAACAAGATTTTAACGCTTTGAGGAGTTCAAATAACTTGTTTTTTGATCATTTGTATCGTATCTTTTACTACATAACTTTTCACCAAATTTCACAAACACTAAGTAAGTTTGTTTTTCGATTCAAAAGAAGATTTTAACGCTTTGAGGAGTTCGAATAACTTGTTTTTAGATGATTTGCATCGTATCTTTTACTACATAAGTTTTCACCAAATTTCACAAACACTAAGTAAGTTTGTTTTTCAATTCAAAACAAGATTTTAACGCTTCGAGGAGTTCAAATAACGTGTTTTTATTCATTTGTATCGTATCTTTTACTACATAACTTTTCACCAAATTTCACAAACACTAAGTAAGTTTGTTTTTCGATTCAAAACAAGATTTTAACGCTTTGAGGAGTACAAATAACTTGTTTTTAGATTATTTGCATCGTATCTTTTACTACATAACTTTTCACCAAATTTTACAAACACTAAGTAAGTTTATTTTTCGATTGAAAACCAGATTTTAACGCTTTGAGGAGTTCAAATAACGTGTTTTTAGATCAATTGTATCGTATCTTTTACTACGTAACTTTTCACCAAATTTCACAAACACTAAGAAAGTTTGTTTTTCGATTCAAAACAAGATTTTAACGCTTTGAGGAGTTCAAATAACGTGTTTTTAGATCAATTGCATCGTATCTTTTACTACATAACATTTCACCAAATTTTACAAACACTAAGTAAGTTTGTTTTTCGATTCAAAACAAGATTTTAACGCTTTGAGGGGAGTTCAAATAACTTGTTTTTAGATCATTTGCATCGTATCTTTTACTACATAACATTTCACCAAATTTTACAAACCCTAAGTAAGTTTGTTTTTCGATTCAAAACAAGATTTTAACGCTTTGAGGAGTTCAAATAACGTGTTTTTAGATCATTTGTATCGTATATTTTACTACGTAACTTTTCAATAAATTTCACAAAAACTAAGTAAGTTTGTTTTTCGATTCAAAACAAGATTTCAACGCTTTGAGGAGTTCAAATAACGTGTTTTTAGATCAATTGTATTGTATCTTTTACTACGTAACTTTTCACCAAATTTCACAAACACTAAGAAAGTTTGTTTTTCGATTCAAAACAAGATTTTAACGCTTTGAGGAGTTCAAATAACGTGTTTTTAGATCAATTGCATCGTATCTTTTACTACATAACTTTTCACCAAATTTCACAAACACTAAGTAAGTTTGTTTTTCGATTCAAAACAAGATTTTAACGCTTTGAGGAGTTCAAATAACTTGTTTTTAGATCATTTGCATCGTATCTTTTACTACATAACTTCTCACCAAATTTTACAAACAGTAAGTAAGTTTGTTTTTCGATTCAAAACAAGATTTTAACGCTTTGAGGAGTTCAAATAACATGTTTTTAGATCATTTTTATCGTATCTTTTATTACATAACTTTTAACCAAATTTCACAAACACTAAGTAAGTTTGTTTTTCGATTCAAAACAAGATTTTAACGCTTTGAGGAGTTCAAATAACTTGTTTTTAGATCATATGCATCGTATCTTTTACTACATAACTTTTCACCAAATTTTACAAACACTAAGTAAGTTTGTTTTTCGATTCAAAACAAGATTTTAACGCTTTGAGGAGTTCAAATAACATGTTTTTAGATCATTTGTATCGTATCTTTTATTACATAACTTTTAACCAAATTTCACAAACACTAAGTAAGTTTGTTTTTCGATTAAAAACTAGATTTTAACGCTTTGAGGAGTTCAAATAACTTGTTTTTTGATCATTTGTATCGTATCTTTTACTACATAACTTTTCACCAAATTTCACAAACACTAAGTAAGTTTGTTTTTCGATTCAAAACAAGATTTTAACGCTTTGAGGAGTTCAAATAACTTGTTTTTAGATCATTTGCATCCTATCATTTACTACATAACTTTTCACCAAATTTTACAAACACTAAGTAAGTTTGTTTTTCGATTCAAAACAAAATTTTAACGCTTTGAGGAGTTCAAATAACGTGTTTTTTGATCAATTGCATCGTATCTTTTACTACATAACTTTTCACCAAATTTCACAAACACTAAGTAAGTTTGTTTTTCGATTCAAAACAAGATTTTAACGCTTTGAGGAGTTCAAATAACTTGTTTTTAGATCATATGCATCCTATCTTTTACTACATAACTTTTCACCAAATTTTACAAACACTAAGTAAGTTTGTTTTTCGATTCAAAACAAGATTTTAACGCTTTGAGGAGTCGAAATAACATGTTTTTAGATCATTTGTATCGTATCTTTTATTACATAACTTTTAACCAAATTTCACAAACACAAAGTAAGTTTGTTTTTCGATTCAAAACAAGATTTTAACGCTTTGAGGAGTTCAAATAACTTGTTTTTTGATCATTTGTATCGTATCTTTTACTACATAACTTTTCACCAAATTTCACAAACACTAAGTAAGTTTGTTTTTCGATTCAAAACAAGATTTTAACGCTTTGAGGAGTTCGAATAACTTGTTTTTAGATGATTTGCATCGTATCTTTTACTACATAAGTTTTCACCAAATTTCACAAACACTAAGTAAGTTTGTTTTTCAATTCAAAACAAGATTTTAACGCTTCGAGGAGTTCAAATAACGTGTTTTTATTCATTTGTATCGTATCTTTTACTACATAACTTTTCACCAAATTTCACAAACACTAAGTAAGTTTGTTTTTCGATTCAAAACAAGATTTTAACGCTTTGAGGAGTACAAATAACTTGTTTTTAGATTATTTGCATCGTATCTTTTACTACATAACTTTTCACCAAATTTTACAAACACTAAGTAAGTTTATTTTTCGATTGAAAACCAGATTTTAACGCTTTGAGGAGTTCAAATAACGTGTTTTTAGATCAATTGTATCGTATCTTTTACTACGTAACTTTTCACCAAATTTCACAAACACTAAGAAAGTTTGTTTTTCGATTCAAAACAAGATTTTAACGCTTTGAGGAGTTCAAATAACGTGTTTTTAGATCAATTGCATCGTATCTTTTACTACATAACATTTCACCAAATTTTACAAACACTAAGTAAGTTTGTTTTGCGATTCAAAACAAGATTGTAACGCTTTGAGGGGAGTTCAAATAACTTGTTTTTAGATCATTTGCATCGTATCTTTTACTACATAACATTTCACCAAATTTTACAAACCCTAAGTAAGTTTGTTTTTCGATTCAAAACAAGATTTTAACGCTTTGAGGAGTTCAAATAACGTGTTTTTAGATCATTTGTATCGTATATTTTACTACGTAACTTTTCAATAAATTTCACAAAAACTAAGTAAGTTTGTTTTTCGATTCAAAACAAGATTTCAACGCTTTGAGGAGTTCAAATAACGTGTTTTTAGATCAATTGTATTGTATCTTTTACTACGTAACTTTTCACCAAATTTCACAAACACTAAGAAAGTTTGTTTTTCGATTCAAAACAAGATTTTAACGCTTTGAGGAGTTCAAATAACGTGTTTTTAGATCAATTGCATCGTATCTTTTACTACATAACTTTTCACCAAATTTCACAAACACTAAGTAAGTTTGTTTTTCGATTCAAAACAAGATTTTAACGCTTTGAGGTGTTCAAATAACTTGTTTTTAGATCATTTGCATCGTATCTTTTACTACATAACTTTTCACCAAATTTTACAAACAGTAAGTAAGTTTGTTTTTCGATTCAAAACAAGATTTTAACGCTTTGAGGAGTTCAAATAACATGTTTTTAGATCATTTGTATCGTATCTTTTATTACATAACTTTTAACCAAATTTCACAAACACTAAGTAAGTTTGTTTTTCGATTCAAAACAAGATTTTAACGCTTTGAGGAGTTCAAATAACTTGTTTTTAGATCATATGCATCGTATCTTTTACTACATAACTTTTCACCAAATTTTACAAACACTAAGTAAGTTTGTTTTTCGATTCAAAACAAGATTTTAACGCTTTGAGGAGTTCAAATAACATGTTTTTAGATCATTTGTATCGTATCTTTTATTACATAACTTTTAACCAAATTTCACAAACACTAAGTAAGTTTGTTTTTCGATTAAAAACTAGATTTTAACGCTTTGAGGAGTTCAAATAACTTGTTTTTTGATCATTTGTATCGTATCTTTTACTACATAACTTTTCACCAAATTTCACAAACACTAAGTAAGTTTGTTTTTCGATTCAAAACAAGATTTTAACGCTTTGAGGAGTTCAAATAACTTGTTTTTAGATCATTTGCATCCTATCATTTACTACATAACTTTTCACCAAATTTTACAAACACTAAGTAAGTTTGTTTTTCGATTCAAAACAAAATTTTAACGCTTTGAGGAGTTCAAATAACGTGTTTTTTGATCAATTGCATCGTATCTTTTACTACATAACTTTTCACCAAATTTCACAAACACTAAGTAAATTTGTTTTTCGATTCAAAACAAGATTTTAACGCTTTGAGGAGTTCAAATAACTTGTTTTTAGATCATTTGCATCCTATCTTTTACTACATAACTTTTCACCAAATTTTACAAACACTAAGTAAGTTTGTTTTTCGATTCAAAACAAGATTTTAACGCTTTGAGGATTTCCAATAACTTGTTTTTAGATCATTTGCATCGTATCTTTTACTACATAACTTTTCACCAAATTTTACAAACACTAAGTAAGTTTGTTTTTCGATTCGAAACTAAATTTTAACACTTTGAGGAGTCGAAATAACGTGTTTTTAGATCATTTGTATTGTATCTTTTACTACATAACTTTTCACCAAATTTCACAAACAATAAGTAAGTTTGTTTTTCGATTCAAAACAAGATTTTAACGGTTTGAGGAGTTCAAACAACTTGTTTTTTGATCATTTGTATCGTATCTTTTACTACATACCTTTTCACCAAATTTCACAAACACTAAGTAAGTTTGTTTTTCGATTCAAAACAAGATTTTAACGCTTTGAGGAGTTCAAATAACTTGTTTTTAGATGATTTGCATCGTATCATTCACTACATAACTTTTCACCAAATTTCACAAACACTAAGTAAGTTTGTTTTTCGATTCAAAACAAGATTTTAACGCTTTGAGGAGTTCAAATAACTTGTTTTTAGATCATTTGCATCGTATCTTTTACTACATAACTTTTCACCAAATTTCATAAACACTAAGTAAGTTTGTTTTTCGATTCAAAACAAGATTTTAACGCTTTGAGGAGTTCAAATAACTTGTTTTTAGATTATTTGCATCGTATCTTTTACTACATAACTTTTCACCAAATTTTACAAACACTAAGTAAGTTTGTTTTTCGATTCAAAACAAGATTTTAACGCTTTGAGGAGTTCAAATAACTTGTTTTTAGATCATATGCATCGAATCTTTTACTACATAACTTTTCACCAAATTTTACAAACACTAAGTAAGTTTGTTTTTCGATTCAAAACAAGATTTTAACGCTTTGAGGAGTTCAAATAACGTGTTTTTAGATCAATTGTATTGTATCTTTTACTACTTAACTTTTCACCAAATTTCACAAACACTAAGAAAGTTTGTTTTTCGATTCAAAACCAGATTTTAACGCTTTGAGGAGTTCAAATAACGTGTTTTTAGATCAATTGCATCGTATCTTTTACTACATAACTTTTCACCAAATTTCACAAACACTAAGTAAGTTTGTTTTTCGATTCAAAACAAGATTTTAACGCTTTGAGGAGTTCAAATAACTTGTTTTTAGATCATTTGCATCGTATCTTTTACTACATAACTTTTCACCAAAATTTACAAACAGTAAGTAAGTTTGTTTTTCGATTCAAAACAAGATTTTAACGCTTTGAGGAGTTCAAATAACTTGTTTTTAGATGATTTGCATCGTATCTTTTACTACATAACTTTTCACCAAATTTGACAAACACTAAGTAAGTTTGTTTTTCGATTCAAAACAAGATTTTTAACGCTTTGAGGAGTTCAAATAACTTGTTTTTAGATCATATGCATCGAATCTTTTACTACATAACTTTTCACCAAATTTTACAAACACTAAGTAAGTTTGTTTTTCGATTCAAAACAAGATTTTAACGCTTTGAGGAGTTCAAATAACGTGTTTTTAGATCAATTGTATTGTATCTTTTACTACTTAACTTTTCACCAAATTTCACAAACACTAAGAAAGTTTGTTTTTCGATTCAAAACAAGATTTTAACGCTTTGAGGAGTTCAAATAACGTGTTTTTAGATCAATTGCATCGTATCTTTTACTACATAACTTTTCACCAAATTTCACAAACACTAAGTAAGTTTGTTTTTCGATTCAAAACAAGATTTTAACGCTTTGAGGAGTTCTAATAACTTGTTTTTAGATCAATTGCATCGTATCTTTTACTACATAACTTTTCACCAAATTTCACAAACACTAAGTAAGTTTGTTTTTCGATTCAAAACAAGATTTTAACGCTTTGAGGAGTTCAAATAACTTGTTTTTAGATGATTTGCATCGTATCTTTTACTACATAACTTTTCACCAAATTTGACAAACACTAAGTAAGTTTGTTTTTCGATTCAAAACAAGATTTTTAACGCTTTGAGGAGTTCAAATAACTTGTTTTTAGATCATATGCATCGAATCTTTTACTACATAACTTTTCACCAAATTTTACAAACACTAAGTAAGTCTGTTTTTCGATTCAAAACAAGATTTTAACGCTTTGAGGAGTTGAAATAACATGTTTTTAGATCATTTGTATCGTATCTTTTATTACATAACTTTTAACCAAATTTCACAAACACAAAGTAAGTTTGTTTTTCGATTCAAAACAAGATTTTAACGCTTTGAGGAGTTCAAATAACTTGTTTTTTGATCATTTGTATCGTATCTTTTACTACATAACTTTTCACCAAATTTCACAAACACTAAGTAAGTTTGTTTTTCGATTCAAAACAAGATTTTAACGCTTTGAGGAGTTCAAATAACTTGTTTTTAGATGATTTGCATCGTATCTTTTACTACATAAGTTTTCACCAAATTTCACAAACACTAAGTAAGTTTGTTTTTCAATTCAAAACAAGATTTTAACGCTTCGAGGAGTTCAAATAACGTGTTTTTATTCATTTGTATCGTATCTTTTACTACATAACTTTTCACCAAATTTCACAAACACTAAGTAAGTTTGTTTTTCGATTCAAAACAAGATTTTAACGCTTTGAGGAGTACAAATAACTTGTTTTTAGATTATTTGCATCGTATCTTTTACTACATAACTTTTCACCAAATTTTACAAACACTAAGTAAGTTTATTTTTCGATTGAAAACCAGATTTTAACGCTTTGAGGAGTTCAAATAACGTGTTTTTAGATCAATTGTATCGTATCTTTTACTACGTAACTTTTCACCAAATTTCACAAACACTAAGAAAGTTTGTTTTTCGATTCAAAACAAGATTTTAACGCTTTGAGGAGTTGAAATAACATGTTTTTAGATCATTTGTATCGTATCTTTTATTACATAACTTTTAACCAAATTTCACAAACACAAAGTAAGTTTGTTTTTCGATTCAAAACAAGATTTTAACGCTTTGAGGAGTTCAAATAACTTGTTTTTTGATCATTTGTATCGTATCTTTTACTACATAACTTTTCACCAAATTTCACAAACACTAAGTAAGTTTGTTTTTCGATTCAAAACAAGATTTTAACGCTTTGAGGAGTTCAAATAACTTGTTTTTAGATGATTTGCATCGTATCTTTTACTACATAAGTTTTCACCAAATTTCACAAACACTAAGTAAGTTTGTTTTTCAATTCAAAACAAGATTTTAACGCTTCGAGGAGTTCAAATAACGTGTTTTTATTCATTTGTATCGTATCTTTTACTACATAACTTTTCACCAAATTTCACAAACACTAAGTAAGTTTGTTTTTCGATTCAAAACAAGATTTTAACGCTTTGAGGAGTACAAATAACTTGTTTTTAGATTATTTGCATCGTATCTTTTACTACATAACTTTTCACCAAATTTTACAAACACTAAGAAAGTTTGTTTTTCGATTCAAAACAAGATTTTAACGCTTTGAGGAGTTCAAATAACATGTTTTTAGATCATTTGTATCGTATCTTTTATTACATAACTTTTAACCAAATTTCACAAACACTAAGTAAGTTTGTTTTTCGATTAAAAACTAGATTTTAACGCTTTGAGGAGTTCAAATAACTTGTTTTTTGATCATTTGTATCGTATCTTTTACTACATAACTTTTCACCAAATTTCACAAACACTAAGTAAGTTTGTTTTTCGATTCAAAACAAGATTTTAACGCTTTGAGGAGTTCAAATAACTTGTTTTTAGATCATTTGCATCCTATCATTTACTACATAACTTTTCACCAAATTTTACAAACACTAAGTAAGTTTGTTTTTCGATTCAAAACAAAATTTTAACGCTTTGAGGAGTTCAAATAACGTGTTTTTTGATCAATTGCATCGTATCTTTTACTACATAACTTTTCACCAAATTTCACAAACACTAAGTAAGTTTGTTTTTCGATTCAAAACAAGATTTTAACGCTTTGAGGAGTTGAAATAACATGTTTTTAGATCATTTGTATCGTATCTTTTATTACATAACTTTTAACCAAATTTCACAAACACAAAGTAAGTTTGTTTTTCGATTCAAAACAAGATTTTAACGCTTTGAGGAGTTCAAATAACTTGTTTTTTGATCATTTGTATCGTATCTTTTACTACATAACTTTTCACCAAATTTCACAAACACTAAGTAAGTTTGTTTTTCGATTCAAAACAAGATTTTAACGCTTTGAGGAGTTCAAATAACTTGTTTTTAGATGATTTGCATCGTATCTTTTACTACATAAGTTTTCACCAAATTTCACAAACACTAAGTAAGTTTGTTTTTCAATTCAAAACAAGATTTTAACGCTTCGAGGAGTTCAAATAACGTGTTTTTAATCATTTGTATCGTATCTTTTATTACATAACTTTTAACCAAATTTCACAAACACTAAGTAAGTTTGTTTTTCGATTCAAAACAAGATTTTAACGCTTTGAGGAGTTCAAATAACTTGTTTTTAGATCATATGCATCGTATCTTTTACTACATAACTTTTCACCAAATTTTACAAACACTAAGTAAGTTTGTTTTTCGATTCAAAACAAGATTTTAACGCTTTGAGGAGTTCAAATAACATGTTTTTAGATCATTTGTATCGTATCTTTTATTACATAACTTTTAACCAAATTTCACAAACACTAAGTAAGTTTGTTTTTCGATTAAAAACTAGATTTTAACGCTTTGAGGAGTTCAAATAACTTGTTTTTTGATCATTTGTATCGTATCGTTTACTACATAACTTTTCACCAAATTTCACAAACACTAAGTAAGTTTGTTTTTCGATTCAAAACAAGATTTTAACGCTTTGAGGAGTTCAAATAACTTGTTTTTAGATCATTTGCATCCTATCATTTACTACATAACTTTTCACCAAATTTTACAAACACTAAGTAAGTTTGTTTTTCGATTCAAAACAAAATTTTAACGCTTTGAGGAGTTCAAATAACGTGTTTTTTGATCAATTGCATCGTATCTTTTACTACATAACTTTTCACCAAATTTCACAAACACTAAGTAAGTTTGTTTTTCGATTCAAAACAAGATTTTAACGCTTTGAGGAGTTCAAATAACTTGTTTTTAGATCATTTGCATCCTATCTTTTACTACATAACTTTTCACCAAATTTTACAAACACTAAGTAAGTTTGTTTTTCGATTCAAAACAAGATTTTAACGCTTTGAGGATTTCCAATAACTTGTTTTTAGATCATTTGCATCGTATCTTTTACTACATAACTTTTCACCAAATTTTACAAACACTAAGTAAGTTTGTTTTTCGATTCAAAACTAAATTTTAACACTTTGAGGAGTTGAAATAACGTGTTTTTAGATCATTTGTATTGTATCTTTTACTACATAACTTTTCACCAAATTTCACAAACAATAAGTAAGTTTGTTTTTCGATTCAAAACAAGATTTTAACGGTTTGAGGAGTTCAAACAACTTGTTTTTTGATCATTTGTATCGTATCTTTTACTACATAACTTTTCACCAAATTTCACAAACACTAAGTAAGTTTGTTTTTCGATTCAAAACAAGATTTTAACGCTTTGAGGAGTTCAAATAACTTGTTTTTAGATGATTTGCATCGTATCATTCACTACATAACTTTTCACCAAATTTCACAAACACTAAGTAAGTTTGTTTTTCGATTCAAAACAAGATTTTAACGCTTTGAGGAGTTCAAATAACTTGTTTTTAGATCATTTGCATCGTATCTTTTACTACATAACTTTTCACCAAATTTCATAAACACTAAGTAAGTTTGTTTTTCGATTCAAAACAAGATTTTAACGCTTTGAGGAGTTCAAATAACTTGTTTTTAAATGATTTGCATCGTATCTTTTACTACATAACTTTTCACCAAATTTTACAAACACTAAGTAAGTTTGTTTTTCGATTCAAAACAAGATTTTAACGCTTTGAGGAGTTCAAATAACTTGTTTTTAGATCATATGCATCGAATCTTTTACTACATAACTTTTCACCAAATTTTACAAACACTAAGTAAGTTTGTTTTTCGATTCAAAACAAGATTTTAACGCTTTGAGGAGTTCAAATAACGTGTTTTTAGATCAATTGTATTGTATCTTTTACTACTTAACTTTTCACCAAATTTCACAAACACTAAGAAAGTTTGTTTTTCGATTCAAAACCAGATTTTAACGCTTTGAGGAGTTCAAATAACGTGTTTTTAGATCAATTGCATCGTATCTTTTACTACATAACTTTTCACCAAATTTCACAAACACTAAGTAAGTTTGTTTTTCGATTCAAAACAAGATTTTAACGCTTTGAGGAGTTCAAATAACTTGTTTTTAGATCATTTGCATCGTATCTTTTACTACATAACTTTTCACCAAAATTAACAAACAGTAAGTAAGTTTGTTTTTCGATTCAAAACAAGATTTTAACGCTTTGAGGAGTTCAAATAACTTGTTTTTAGATGATTTGCATCGTATCTTTTACTACATAACTTTTCACCAAATTTTACAAACACTAAGTAAGTTTGTTTTTCGATTCAAAACAAGATTTTAACGCTTTGAGGAGTTCAAATAACTTGTTTTTAGATCATATGCATCGAATCTTTTACTACATAACTTTTCACCAAATTTTACAAACACTAAGTAAGTTTGTTTTTCGATTCAAAACAAGATTTTAACGCTTTGAGGAGTTCAAATAACGTGTTTTTAGATCAATTGTATTGTATCTTTTACTACTTAACTTTTCACCAAATTTCACAAACACTAAGAAAGTTTGTTTTTCGATTCAAAACAAGATTTTAACGCTTTGAGGAGTTCAAATAACGTGTTTTTAGATCAATTGCATCGTATCTTTTACTACATAACTTTTCACCAAATTTCACAAACACTAAGTAAGTTTGTTTTTCGATTCAAAACAAGATTTTAACGCTTTGAGGAGTTCTAATAACGTGTTTTTAGATCAATTGCATCGTATCTTTTACTACATAACTTTTCACCAAATTTCACAAACACTAAGTAAGTTTGTTTTTCGATTCAAAACAAGATTTTAACGCTTTGAGGAGTTCAAATAACTTGTTTTTAGATGATTTGCATCGTATCTTTTACTACATAACTTTTCACCAAATTTGACAAACACTAAGTAAGTTTGTTTTTCGATTCAAAACAAGATTTTTAACGCTTTGAGGAGTTCAAATAACTTGTTTTTAGATCATATGCATCGAATCTTTTACTACATAACTTTTCACCAAATTTTACAAACACTAAGTAAGTTTGTTTTTCGATTCAAAACAAGATTTTAACGCTTTGAGGAGTTGAAATAACATGTTTTTAGATCATTTGTATCGTATCTTTTATTACATAACTTTTAACCAAATTTCACAAACACAAAGTAAGTTTGTTTTTCGATTCAAAACAAGATTTTAACGCTTTGAGGAGTTCAAATAACTTGTTTTTTGATCATTTGTATCGTATCTTTTACTACATAACTTTTCACCAAATTTCACAAACACTAAGTAAGTTTGTTTTTCGATTCAAAACAAGATTTTAACGCTTTGAGGAGTTCAAATAACTTGTTTTTAGATGATTTGCATCGTATCTTTTACTACATAAGTTTTCACCAAATTTCACAAACACTAAGTAAGTTTGTTTTTCAATTCAAAACAAGATTTTAACGCTTCGAGGAGTTCAAATAACGTGTTTTTATTCATTTGTATCGTATCTTTTACTACATAACTTTTCACCAAATTTCACAAACACTAAGTAAGTTTGTTTTTCGATTCAAAACAAGATTTTAACGCTTTGAGGAGTACAAATAACTTGTTTTTAGATTATTTGCATCGTATCTTTTACTACATAACTTTTCACCAAATTTTACAAACACTAAGTAAGTTTATTTTTCGATTGAAAACCAGATTTTAACGCTTTGAGGAGTTCAAATAACGTGTTTTTAGATCAATTGTATCGTATCTTTTACTACGTAACTTTTCACCAAATTTCACAAACACTAAGAAAGTTTGTTTTTCGATTCAAAACAAGATTTTAACGCTTTGAGGAGTTCAAATAACGTGTTTTTAGATCAATTGCATCGTATCTTTTACTACATAACATTTCACCAAATTTTACAAACACTAAGTAAGTTTGTTTTGCGATTCAAAACAAGATTGTAACGCTTTGAGGGGAGTTCAAATAACTTGTTTTTAGATCATTTGCATCGTATCTTTTACTACATAACATTTCACCAAATTTTACAAACCCTAAGTAAGTTTGTTTTTCGATTCAAAACAAGATTTTAACGCTTTGAGGAGTTCAAATAACGTGTTTTTAGATCATTTGTATCGTATATTTTACTACGTAACTTTTCAATAAATTTCACAAAAACTAAGTAAGTTTGTTTTTCGATTCAAAACAAGATTTCAACGCTTTGAGGAGTTCAAATAACGTGTTTTTAGATCAATTGTATTGTATCTTTTACTACGTAACTTTTCACCAAATTTCACAAACACTAAGAAAGTTTGTTTTTCGATTCAAAACAAGATTTTAACGCTTTGAGGAGTTCAAATAACGTGTTTTTAGATCAATTGCATCGTATCTTTTACTACATAACTTTTCACCAAATTTCACAAACACTAAGTAAGTTTGTTTTTCGATTCAAAACAAGATTTTAACGCTTTGAGGTGTTCAAATAACTTGTTTTTAGATCATTTGCATCGTATCTTTTACTACATAACTTTTCACCAAATTTTACAAACAGTAAGTAAGTTTGTTTTTCGATTCAAAACAAGATTTTAACGCTTTGAGGAGTTCAAATAACATGTTTTTAGATCATTTGTATCGTATCTTTTATTACATAACTTTTAACCAAATTTCACAAACACTAAGTAAGTTTGTTTTTCGATTCAAAACAAGATTTTAACGCTTTGAGGAGTTCAAATAACTTGTTTTTAGATCATATGCATCGTATCTTTTACTACATAACTTTTCACCAAATTTTACAAACACTAAGTAAGTTTGTTTTTCGATTCAAAACAAGATTTTAACGCTTTGAGGAGTTCAAATAACATGTTTTTAGATCATTTGTATCGTATCTTTTATTACATAACTTTTAACCAAATTTCACAAACACTAAGTAAGTTTGTTTTTCGATTAAAAACTAGATTTTAACGCTTTGAGGAGTTCAAATAACTTGTTTTTTGATCATTTGTATCGTATCTTTTACTACATAACTTTTCACCAAATTTCACAAACACTAAGTAAGTTTGTTTTTCGATTCAAAACAAGATTTTAACGCTTTGAGGAGTTCAAATAACTTGTTTTTAGATCATTTGCATCCTATCATTTACTACATAACTTTTCACCAAATTTTACAAACACTAAGTAAGTTTGTTTTTCGATTCAAAACAAAATTTTAACGCTTTGAGGAGTTCAAATAACGTGTTTTTTGATCAATTGCATCGTATCTTTTACTACATAACTTTTCACCAAATTTCACAAACACTAAGTAAATTTGTTTTTCGATTCAAAACAAGATTTTAACGCTTTGAGGAGTTCAAATAACTTGTTTTTAGATCATTTGCATCCTATCTTTTACTACATAACTTTTCACCAAATTTTACAAACACTAAGTAAGTTTGTTTTTCGATTCAAAACAAGATTTTAACGCTTTGAGGATTTCCAATAACTTGTTTTTAGATCATTTGCATCGTATCTTTTACTACATAACTTTTCACCAAATTTTACAAACACTAAGTAAGTTTGTTTTTCGATTCAAAACTAAATTTTAACACTTTGAGGAGTTGAAATAACGTGTTTTTAGATCATTTGTATTGTATCTTTTACTACATAACTTTTCACCAAATTTCACAAACAATAAGTAAGTTTGTTTTTCGATTCAAAACAAGATTTTAACGGTTTGAGGAGTTCAAACAACTTGTTTTTTGATCATTTGTATCGTATCTTTTACTACATAACTTTTCACCAAATTTCACAAACACTAAGTAAGTTTGTTTTTCGATTCAAAACAAGATTTTAACGCTTTGAGGAGTTCAAATAACTTGTTTTTAGATGATTTGCATCGTATCATTCACTACATAACTTTTCACCAAATTTCACAAACACTAAGTAAGTTTGTTTTTCGATTCAAAACAAGATTTTAACGCTTTGAGGAGTTCAAATAACTTGTTTTTAGATCATTTGCATCGTATCTTTTACTACATAACTTTTCACCAAATTTCATAAACACTAAGTAAGTTTGTTTTTCGATTCAAAACAAGATTTTAACGCTTTGAGGAGTTCAAATAACTTGTTTTTAGATGATTTGCATCGTATCTTTTACTACATAACTTTTCACCAAATTTTACAAACACTAAGTAAGTTTGTTTTTCGATTCAAAACAAGATTTTAACGCTTTGAGGAGTTCAAATAACTTGTTTTTAGATCATATGCATCGAATCTTTTACTACATAACTTTTCACCAAATTTTACAAACACTAAGTAAGTTTGTTTTTCGATTCAAAACAAGATTTTAACGCTTTGAGGAGTTCAAATAACGTGTTTTTAGATCAATTGTATTGTATCTTTTACTACTTAACTTTTCACCAAATTTCACAAACACTAAGAAAGTTTGTTTTTCGATTCAAAACCAGATTTTAACGCTTTGAGGAGTTCAAATAACGTGTTTTTAGATCAATTGCATCGTATCTTTTACTACATAACTTTTCACCAAATTTCACAAACACTAAGTAAGTTTGTTTTTCGATTCAAAACAAGATTTTAACGCTTTGAGGAGTTCAAATAACTTGTTTTTAGATCATTTGCATCGTATCTTTTACTACATAACTTTTCACCAAAATTTACAAACAGTAAGTAAGTTTGTTTTTCGATTCAAAACAAGATTTTAACGCTTTGAGGAGTTCAAATAACTTGTTTTTAGATGATTTGCATCGTATCTTTTACTACATAACTTTTCACCAAATTTTACAAACACTGAGTAAGTTTGTTTTTCGATTCAAAACAAGATTTTAACGCTTTGAGGAGTTCAAATAACTTGTTTTTAGATCATATGCATCGAATCTTTTACTACATAACTTTTCACCAAATTTTACAAACACTAAGTAAGTTTGTTTTTCGATTCAAAACAAGATTTTAACGCTTTGAGGAGTTCAAATAACGTGTTTTTAGATCAATTGTATTGTATCTTTTACTACTTAACTTTTCACCAAATTTCACAAACACTAAGAAAGTTTGTTTTTCGATTCAAAACAAGATTTTAACGCTTTGAGGAGTTCAAATAACGTGTTTTTAGATCAATTGCATCGTATCTTTTACTACATAACTTTTCACCAAATTTCACAAACACTAAGTAAGTTTGTTTTTCGATTCAAAACAAGATTTTAACGCTTTGAGGAGTTCTAATAACGTGTTTTTAGATCAATTGCATCGTATCTTTTACTACATAACTTTTCACCAAATTTCACAAACACTAAGTAAGTTTGTTTTTCGATTCAAAACAAGATTTTAACGCTTTGAGGAGTTCAAATAACTTGTTTTTAGATGATTTGCATCGTATCTTTTACTACATAACTTTTCACCAAATTTGACAAACACTAAGTAAGTTTGTTTTTCGATTCAAAACTAGATTTTTAACGCTTTGAGGAGTTCAAATAACTTGTTTTTAGATCATATGCATCGAATCTTTTACTACATAACTTTTCACCAAATTTTACAAACACTAAGTAAGTTTGTTTTTCGATTCAAAACAAGATTTTAACGCTTTGAGGAGTTGAAATAACATGTTTTTAGATCATTTGTATCGTATCTTTTATTACATAACTTTTAACCAAATTTCACAAACACAAAGTAAGTTTGTTTTTCGATTCAAAACAAGATTTTAACGCTTTGAGGAGTTCAAATAACTTGTTTTTTGATCATTTGTATCGTATCTTTTACTACATAACTTTTCACCAAATTTCACAAACACTAAGTAAGTTTGTTTTTCGATTCAAAACAAGATTTTAACGCTTTGAGGAGTTCAAATAACTTGTTTTTAGATGATTTGCATCGTATCTTTTACTACATAAGTTTTCACCAAATTTCACAAACACTAAGTAAGTTTGTTTTTCAATTCAAAACAAGATTTTAACGCTTCGAGGAGTTCAAATAACGTGTTTTTATTCATTTGTATCGTATCTTTTACTACATAACTTTTCACCAAATTTCACAAACACTAAGTAAGTTTGTTTTTCGATTCAAAACAAGATTTTAACGCTTTGAGGAGTACAAATAACTTGTTTTTAGATTATTTGCATCGTATCTTTTACTACATAACTTTTCACCAAATTTTACAAACACTAAGTAAGTTTATTTTTCGATTGAAAACCAGATTTTAACGCTTTGAGGAGTTCAAATAACGTGTTTTTAGATCAATTGTATCGTATCTTTTACTACGTAACTTTTCACCAAATTTCACAAACACTAAGAAAGTTTGTTTTTCGATTCAAAACAAGATTTTAACGCTTTGAGGAGTTCAAATAACGTGTTTTTAGATCAATTGCATCGTATCTTTTACTACATAACATTTCACCAAATTTTACAAACACTAAGTAAGTTTGTTTTGCGATTCAAAACAAGATTGTAACGCTTTGAGGGGAGTTCAAATAACTTGTTTTTAGATCATTTGCATCGTATCTTTTACTACATAACATTTCACCAAATTTTACAAACCCTAAGTAAGTTTGTTTTTCGATTCAAAACAAGATTTTAACGCTTTGAGGAGCTCAAATAACGTGTTTTTAGATCATTTGTATCGTATATTTTACTACGTAACTTTTCAATAAATTTCACAAAAACTAAGTAAGTTTGTTTTTCGATTCAAAACAAGATTTCAACGCTTTGAGGAGTTCAAATAACGTGTTTTTAGATCAATTGTATTGTATCTTTTACTACGTAACTTTTCACCAAATTTCACAAACACTAAGAAAGTTTGTTTTTCGATTCAAAACAAGATTTTAACGCTTTGAGGAGTTCAAATAACGTGTTTTTAGATCAATTGCATCGTATCTTTTACTACATAACTTTTCACCAAATTTCACAAACACTAAGTAAGTTTGTTTTTCGATTCAAAACAAGATTTTAACGCTTTGAGGTGTTCAAATAACTTGTTTTTAGATCATTTGCATCGTATCTTTTACTACATAACTTTTCACCAAATTTTACAAACAGTAAGTAAGTTTGTTTTTCGATTCAAAACAAGATTTTAACGCTTTGAGGAGTTCAAATAACATGTTTTTAGATCATTTGTATCGTATCTTTTATTACATAACTTTTAACCAAATTTCACAAACACTAAGTAAGTTTGTTTTTCGATTCAAAACAAGATTTTAACGCTTTGAGGAGTTCAAATAACTTGTTTTTAGATCATATGCATCGTATCTTTTACTACATAACTTTTCACCAAATTTTACAAACACTAAGTAAGTTTGTTTTTCGATTCAAAACAAGATTTTAACGCTTTGAGGAGTTCAAATAACATGTTTTTAGATCATTTGTATCGTATCTTTTATTACATAACTTTTAACCAAATTTCACAAACACTAAGTAAGTTTGTTTTTCGATTAAAAACTAGATTTTAACGTTTTGAGGAGTTCAAATAACTTGTTTTTTGATCATTTGTATCGTATCTTTTACTACATAACTTTTCACCAAATTTCACAAACACTAAGTAAGTTTGTTTTTCGATTCAAAACAAGATTTTAACGCTTTGAGGAGTTCAAATAACTTGTTTTTAGATCATTTGCATCCTATCATTTACTACATAACTTTTCACCAAATTTTACAAACACTAAGTAAGTTTGTTTTTCGATTCAAAACAAAATTTTAACGCTTTGAGGAGTTCAAATAACGTGTTTTTTGATCAATTGCATCGTATCTTTTACTACATAACTTTTCACCAAATTTCACAAACACTAAGTAAGTTTGTTTTTCGATTCAAAACAAGATTTTAACGCTTTGAGGAGTTCAAATAACTTGTTTTTAGATCATTTGCATCCTATCTTTTACTACATAACTTTTCACCAAATTTTACAAACACTAAGTAAGTTTGTTTTTCGATTCAAAACAAGATTTTAACGCTTTGAGGATTTCCAATAACTTGTTTTTAGATCATTTGCATCGTATCTTTTACTACATAACTTTTCACCAAATTTTACAAACACTAAGTAAGTTTGTTTTTCGATTCAAAACTAAATTTTAACACTTTGAGGAGTTGAAATAACGTGTTTTTAGATCATTTGTATTGTATCTTTTACTACATAACTTTTCACCAAATTTCACAAACAATAAGTAAGTTTGTTTTTCGATTCAAAACAAGATTTTAACGGTTTGAGGAGTTCAAATAACTTGTTTTTTGATCATTTGTATCGTATCTTTTACTACATAACTTTTCACCAAATTTCACAGACACTAAGTAAGTTTGTTTTTCGATTCAAAACAAGATTTTAACGCTTTGAGGAGTTCAAATAACTTGTTTTTAGATGATTTGCATCGTATCATTTACTACATAACTTTTCACCAAATTTCACAAACACTAAGTAAGTTTGTTTTTCGATTCAAAACAAGATTTTAACGCTTTGAGGAGTTCAAATAACTTGTTTTTAGATCATTTGCATCGTATCTTTTACTACATAACTTTTCACCAAATTTCACAAACACTAAGTAAGTTTGTTTTTCGATTCAAAACAAGATTTTAACGCTTTGAGGAGTTCAAATAACTTGTTTTTAGATGATTTGCATCGTATCTTTTACTACATAACTTTTCACCAAATTTTACAAACACTAAGTAAGTTTGTTTTTCGATTCAAAACAAGATTTTAACGCTTTGAGGAGTTCAAATAACTTGTTTTTAGATCATATGCATCGAATCTTTTACTACATAACTTTTCACCAAATTTTACAAACACTAAGTAAGTTTGTTTTTCGATTGAAAACAAGATTTTAACGCTTTGAGGAGTTCAAATAACGTGTTTTTAGATCAATTGTATTGTATCTTTTACTACTTAACTTTTCACCAAATTTCACAAACACTAAGAAAGTTTGTTTTTCGATTCAAAACAAGATTTTAACGCTTTGAGGAGTTCAAATAACATGTTTTTAGATCAATTGCATCGTATCTTTTACTACATAACTTTTCACCAAATTTCACAAACACTAAGTAAGTTTGTTTTTCGATTCAAAACAAGATTTTAACGCTTTGAGGAGTTCAAATAACTTGTTTTTAGATCATTTGCATCGTATCTTTTACTACATAACTTTTCACCAAAATTTACAAACAGTAAGTAAGTTTGTTTTTCGATTCAAAACAAGATTTTAACGCTTTGAGGAGTTCAAATAACTTGTTTTTAGATCATATGCATCGTATCTTTTACTACATAACTTTTCACCAAATTTTACAAACACTAAGTAAGTTTGTTTTTCGATTCAAAACAAGATTTTAACGCTTTGAGGAGTTCAAATAACATGTTTTTAGATCATTTGTATCGTATCTTTTATTACATAACTTTTATCCAAATTTCACAAACACTAAGTAAGTTTGTTTTTCGATTAGAAACAAGATTTTAACGCTTTGAGGAGTTCAAATAACTTGTTTTTTGATCATTTGGATCGTATCTTTTACTACATAACTTTTCACCAAATTTCACAAACACTAAGTAAGTTTGTTTTTCGATTCAAAACAAGATTTTAACGCTTTGAGGAGTTCAAATAACTTGTTTTTAGATCATTTGCATCCTATCTTTTACTACATAACTTTTCACCAAATTTTACAAGCACTAAGTAAGTTTGTTTTTCGATTCAAAACAAGATTTTAACGCTTTGAGGAGTTCAAATAACTTGTTTTTAGATCATTTGCATCGTATCTTTTACTACATAACTTTTCACCAAATTTTACAAACTCTAAGTAAGTTTGTTTTTCGATTCAAAACAAGATTTTAACGCTTTGAGGAGTTGAAATAACGTGTTTTTAGATCATTTGTATTGTATCTTTTACTACATAACTTTTCACCAAATTTCACAAACAATAAGTAAGTTTGTTTTTCGATTCAAAACAAGATTTTAACGCTTTGAGTAGTTCAAATAACTTGTTTTTTGATCATTTGTATCGTATCTTTTACTACATAACTTTTCACCAAATTTCACAAACACTAAGTAAGTTTGTTTTTCGATTCAAAACCAGATTTTAACGCTTTGAGGAGTTCAAATAACTTGTTTTTAGATGATTTGCATCGTATCTTTTACTACATAACTTTTCACCAAATTTCACAAACACTAAGTAAGTTTGTTTATCAATTCAAAACAAGATTTTAACGCTTTGAGGAGTTCAAATAACGTGTTTTTATTCATTTGTATCATATCTTTCACTACATAACTTTTCACCAAATTTCACAAACACTAAGTAAGTTTGTTTTTCGATTCAAAACAAGATTTTAACGCTTTGAGGAGTTCAAATAACGTGTTTTCAGATCATTTGTATCGTATCTTTTACTACATAACTTTTCACCAAATTTTACAAACACTAAGTAAGTTTGTTTTTCGATTCAAAACAAGATTTTAACGTTTTGAGGAGTTCAAATAACGTGTTTTTAGATCATTTGTATCGTATCTTTTACTACGTAACTTTTCACCAAATTTCACTAACACTAAGAAAGTTTGTTTTTCGATTCAAAACAAGATTTTAACGCTTTGAGGAGTTCAAATAACGTGTTTTTAGATCAATTGTATCGTATCTTTTACTTCATAATTTTTCGACAAATTTCACAAACACTAAGAAAGTTTGTTTTTCGATTCAAAACAAGATTTTAACGCTTTGAGGAGTTCAAATAACGTGTTTTTAGATCATTTGTATCGTATCTTTTACTACATAACTTTTCACCAAATTACACAAACAATAAGAAAGTTTCTTTTTCGATTCAAAACAAGATTTTAACGCTTTGAGGAATTCAAATAACCTGTTTTTAGATCATTTGTATCGTATCTTTTACTACATAACTTTTCACCAAATTTCACAAACACTAAGTAAGTTTGTTTTTCGATTCAAAACAAGATTTTAACGCTTTGAGGAGTTCAAATAACGTGCTTTTAGATCATTTGTATCGTATCTTTTACTACGTAACTGATAAGATGAAAATAAAGCACCTTTTTGATATCTAATTTGGGGATTTTAGCCGTTTTGAATCACAACTTTATATATACAATTGTTCATATTTGAGATAACAAGAATATTTCTTCACTAAGTGTGTTTTATTGCTTAATTACAGGTTTTAGAAGGAAATTCTGGGAATTTGGAAAGTGTAGTTATCTCCATCACGTCAAGAGGAATGAAAACGATATATTATACCGATATATTCGGTACATGAATGAGACGGGAGGCAAACAATCATCATGATAAAGACTTACACAAAAGTCCACACGAAAACCACTCAATCCTTAGCCCTTATCCTTCCCACCTACCTTTGGTGGAAATTACTTCATTACCCCCAATCCTCTCCACCAACTCGTGACCAATAAGAAGACTCCGTGAGTGCTATAAATAAGACCAAAAGGGCCACGAGTTGGAAGGTCCCCCTTCCCGCTCTTCGGAGCACTTTCTCTCTCTCTCTCTCTTCTCTCTCCCTCTCAAGAACTTCCAAGAACCGTCAAGAACATCAAGAACCATTCAAGACCCTACTCAATTGCTCGGGAGATTCGACCGTGACTTGGATATCCTTCCTTTTCGGTGAATTGACCTTTCTCAAGACTAAGCCGTGACTAGGGAAATTTCTCCTTTCGGTGTTGTGAAGTTGCGTTGAGACCGAGACTTGGTAGATCCCTCTTTTGGAGCTTGAAGAAGGCGTCAACCATGACTAGGAGTCCCTCCTTTTGGTGATCCTTCTCGAGTTATCCACGACTCGAGGATTCTTTTCCTTTCGGCGACCAACGAAGCAAGTGACCGAGACTCGGAGAGTTGCCCCTTCGGTGGTCAAGCAAGCGACAACACTAGCGAGGAAAAGGAGGCTCTTCTTGATGCGTTCTTTACTCAATCTAGGTGTATTCTTTTCTATCTTGAAATTCTTGTATGTTGAATGATAGTTTAAGGTTGTGATTGAATCTCTTTCTTTGTTCTAAATCTTTGTTCTTGCATTCGATCTTTTGCTCTCTTTTGTGTTCTTTTGTTGCTCTCTTTTTACTTACTTTTCAGCCCCTAATTAACTCATCAAACATTCACAAACCAAATCCCTAATAAAAATAACAAATTCCCAATCCAGGAGATAGTCCGTTATAACGGAAGTTCACCATCCGTTACAACGGACCTATCGTTAGTCCTTATTCATTTCAGTTTGTTGAACTCCGTTATAACGCAACTTGCTCCGTTGTAACGGACTAGTGTGGATTCCTTCAGTCAAAACCTTAACACACAGTCCGTTGTAACGCAACTTGTTCCGCTGTAACGGATTCACCAATCCGTTGTGCCGGACCAGAAGCTCCGTTGTAATGGACACCTACTTCCGTTGCAACGGACTTATCTCCGTCATAACGGATTAGTGTCCAAAACTCAGAAATTAAATCAATGCACAAGTCCGTTGTAACGGACATTCTTCCGTTATAACGGACAATTTTCTGGAAAAGTTTCTGTCCATTTTTGCTTGTTTTTGATTCATTATTCGACGCATATACTCCTCGTGGAACGAACTTTCATATATTTCCACTATACAACTATATTTTCCAACTTGTTGATTGAATCGGGTTTTCGAATACAATGATAATTTTACACGCCAAAAACCCGCTCATCGGTAACTTTTCACCAAATTTCACAAACAATAAGTAAGTTTTTTTTCGATTCAAAACAAGATTTTAACGCTTTGAGGAGTTCAAATAACGTGTTTTTAGATCAATTGTATCGTATCTTTTACTACGTAACTTTTCACCAAATTTCACAAACACTAAGAAAGTTTGTTTTTCGATTCAAAACAAGATTTTAACGCTTTGAGGACTTCAAATAACGTGTTTTTAGATCTTTTGCATCGTATCTTTTACTCCATAACATTTCACCAAATTTTACAAACACTAAATAAGTTTGTTTTTCGATTCAAAACAAGATTTTGACGGTTTGAGGAGGTCAAATAACTTGTTTTTAGATCATTTGCATCGTATCTTTTACTACATAACTTTTCACCAAATTTTACAAACCCTAAGTAAGTTTGTTTTTCGATTCAAAACAAGATTTTAACGCTTTGAGGAGTTCAAATAACGTGTTTTTAGATCATTTGTATCGTATCTTTTACTAAGTAACTTTTCACCAAATTTCACAAACATTAAGTAAATTTGTTTTTCGATTCAAAACAAGATTTTAACGCTTTGAGGAGTTCAAATAACGTGTTTTTAGATCAATTGTATCGTATCTTTTACTACGTAACTTTTCACCAAATTTCACAAACACTAAGTAAGTTTGTTTTTGGATTCAAAACAAGATTTTAACGCTTTGAGGAGTTCAAATAATGTGTTTTTAGATCATTTGTATCGTATCTTTTACTACGTAACTTTTCAACAAATTTCACAAACACTAAGTAAGTTTGTTTTTCGATTCAAAACAAGATTTTAACGCTTTGAGGAGTTCAAATAACGTGTTTTTAGATCAATTGTATCGTATCTTTTACTACGTAACTTTTCACCAAATTTCACAAACACTAAGAAAGTTTGTTTTTCGATTCAAAACAAGATTTTAACGCTTTGAGGAGTTCAAATAACGTGTTTTTAGATCAATTGCATCGTATCTTTTACTACCTAACATTTCACCAAATTTTACAAACACTAAGTAAGTTTGTTTTTCGATTCAAAACAAGATTTTAACGCTTTGAGGAGTTCAAATAACTTGTTTTTAGATCATTTGCATCGTATCTTTTACTACATAACTTTTCACCAAATTTTACAAACCCAAAGTAAGTTTGTTTTTCGATTCAAAACAAGATTTTATCGGTTTGAGGAGTTCAAATAACGTGTTTTTAGATCATTTGTATCAAATCTTTTACTACGTAACTTTTCAATAAATTTCACAAACACTAAGTAAGTTTGTTTTTCGATTCAAAACAAGATTTTAACGCTTTGAGGAGTTCAAATGACGTGTTTTTAGATCAATTGTATCGTATCTTTTACTACGTAACTTTTCACCAAATTTCACAAACACTAAGAAAGTTTTTTTTTTCGATTCAAAACAAGATTTTAACGCTTTGAGGAGTTCAAATAACGTGTTTTTAGATCAATTGCATCGTATCTTTTACTACATAACTTTTCACCAAATTTCACAAACACTAAGTAAGTTTGTTTTTCGATTCAAAACAAGATTTTAACGCTTTGAGGAGTTCAAATAACTTGTTTTTGGATCATTTGCATTGTATCTTTTACTACATAACTTTTCACCAAATTTTACAAACAGTAAGTAAGTTTGTTTTTCGATTCAAAACAAGATTTTAACGCTTTGAGGAGTTCAAATAACTTGTTTTTAGATCATATGCATCGTATCTTTTACTACATAACTTTTCACCAAATTTTACAAACACTAATTAAGTTTGTTTTTCGATTCAAAACAAGATTTTAACGCTTTGAGGAGTTGAAATAACATGTTTTTAGATCATTTGTATCGTATCTTTTATTACATAACTTTTAACCAAATTTCACAAACACAAGTTTGTTTTTCGATTCAAAACAAGATTTTAACGCTTTGAGGAGTTCAAATAACTTGTTTTTTGATCATTTGTATCGTATCTTTTACTACATAACTTTTCACCAAATTTCACAAACACTAAGTAAGTTTGTTTTTCGATTCAAAACAAGATTTTAACGCTTTGAGGAGTTCAAATAACTTGTTTTTAGATCATTTGCATCCTATCTTTTACTACATAACTTTTCACAAAATTCTGCAAACACTAAGTAAGTTTGTTTTTCGATTCAAAACAAAATTTTAACGCTTTGAGGAGTTCAAATAATGGGTTTTTTGATCAATTGCATCGTATCTTTTACTACATAACTTTTCACCAAATTTCACAAACACTAAGTAAGTTTGTTTTTCGATTCAAAACAAGATTTTAACGCTTTGAGGAGTTCAAATAACTTGTTTTTAGATCATTTGCATCCTATCTTTTACTACATAACTTTTCACCAAATTTCACAAACACTAATTAAGTTTGTTTTTCGATTCAAAACAAGATTTTAACGCTTTGAGGAGTTCAAATAACTTGTTTTTTGATCATTTGCATCGTATCTTTTACTACATAAGTTTTCACCAAATTTTACAAACACTAAGTAAGTTTGTTTTTCGATTCAAAACAAGATTTTAACGCTTTGAGGAGTTCAAATTATGTGTTTTTAGATCATTTGTATCGTATCTTTTACTACGTAACTTTTCACCAAATTTCACAAACACTAAGAAAGTTTGTTTTTCGATTCAAAACAAGTTTTTAACGCTTTGAGGAGATCAAATAACGTGTTTTTAGATCATTTGTATCGTATCTTTTACTACGTAACTTTTCATCAAATTGTACAAACACTAAGAAAGTTTTCTTTTAGATTCATAGCAATCTTTTTAGGTTTTGAGGAGTTCAAATAACGTGTTTTTAGATCATTTGTATTGTATCTTTTACTACATAACTTTTCACCAAATTTTACAAACACTAAGAAAGTTTGTTTTTCGATACTACTAATCAATTTCCGTAAGTGACGATTATAGAGATAAAAGACGGATCCCGCAAGAGGATCAAAAGATAAAGCAATACGCAAAAGGACGATCAAAGGAAATAAAGAATCAAGATGTCGAAGATCGAAGTGAAGATATCAAGACATCGAACATTCCGCAAGTTGGGATATCAAATCATCACCTCAAATATCCAATAGGTATCCCTAAACTTGTCTTTGGAATTATTAAACTCAAGATCAAAAGAAATATTCAAAACATGATGAAATGGAAAATGGAAAATCACCATACCAGATTATGGTTCGTTCGAACGAACAACACAGTGCGTTCGAACGTACCAAGATCTGGTATTGTGAGAAAATAGACAATACTAGACACAATTTATATTCGTTCGAACGAACTAATCTGTTCGTTCGAACGAACCTTCATGGTTCGTTCAAGACTCATAGAACGAACTGTGAATCACTCAAAGTTAGTTCGAACGAATAATAATGTTCGTTCGAACGAATCAAGATCTGGTATTGTGAGAAAATAGACAAAACTAGACACAATTAATATTCGTTCGAACGAACTAATATGTTCATTTGAACGAACCTTCGTGGTTCGTTCAAGATTCATAGAACGAACTATGAACTAATCCATGTCCATTCGAACGAACCACTGAGTCCGTTCGAACGAACCCATTGTGTTTATGAACAATTCCTTTGAAACGGCTAGTTCAAATTGCAGTTAGTTCGAACGAACCTAACAGTGCGTTCGAACGAACTATGTAATTTTGGCACAGGATGAGTGGTTTCTATGGATGATATAAATAGAACCATTCATACTTTTCTCTTACCAACCCTTCCGAAAATAAAATAGACCAAACTAAAAGAGAGAAACCAAGCCAAAATCTTGAGCTCATATTTCCTAACCATATTAGGGATTATTAGATCCACTTTCGAATCCACTACTCAACGATTCCCAACTTGCGTGACCGGTCACGACTAGTTCGTTAGTAGTAAATTGTAATAGGCTAGTTACTAATTGTAAAGCTCGCCATTGATCGATAAATTCGTGTAAATCGATCTAGGCAAACCTTGTAATTGTTTGAGTTGGGTATTCAATCGAAAGCCGAAAAGGCGCAAGGCAACCCCGGAGACGTAGGTACTTGCAATCAATCGAGTCGGTCGATTAAGCAAGTAGCCGGTGAGTTAAAGCTACAAAGCAACCACCTACCGAACTCCGTAAACAAATATCGCGTGTTATTTGTTTTGGTATTGTATTTCTTTCTCTAATTTATTTACGCTTCCGCACCAAATTGTAATTGTATTCCATTACCGCGAAAATTAGACCTTAGGACTTCCTATTCACCCCTGCTCTAGGTCTAAATTAAACTACAATTGGTATTAGAGCGAAATACAAACCGTCTCTTTGTGTAAGTGACACACTTATATACGACCATGGCCTCAATCGGTAATAGGAACCAAATTACATACCCCGAAAAATTAGATGGAAAGAATTGGAATCTTCGGAAGAGATGCATGCTAAATGTATTTACTGTTCAAAGATTGAGATCGGTGGTGGAAAAAGATTTCGAGATTTTCACGGTAAGTACCTCCGAAACCAACCCCACACGAAAATTATGCCACGGCACCGATCTCGATGTGACAGCTGACACATATGCTCAAAATCTTATTCTCACAAATATTGTCGGGTCACTTTCCATAATTGTGGATGGATGTACCACATCTCATTCAATGTGGCGAGCACTCCTAGATCGATTCGAAGGAAACGATAGAATGAAGAGAACCAAATTAATGGGACTCGAACAATCATTCGATCGTTTTCATATGATCGAGAATGAATCCGTAGATGATATGTACTCACGAATGATGCATATCAAAAACGGATTCATCGCTCAAGGAGAGACACTAACGAATTCTCGAGTTGTAGGTAAGCTTATTCGAGCGATGCCGTCAAGTTGGGAAACTCTCCTCGTCGCCTTGGAAACCATGATGGCTACCCAAGACATCACTCCGGAAATTCTCGTAAGTTATCTCCGAAATTTCGAGGCACGCATGAACCAACGAAGCAACAACATAGCTAGCACCTCATATTCCGAACATCAAGTCAACCTCGTTATCGACACGAACGAAAACAAAAACGAGATGTCATTGTTGGTAAGGAGACACGAGGATGTGGAGGACCAACAACGCAAATTCAATGATGACCGAAAGCGCCAACGCTTGAAACCGTTATGTTTCGAGTGCAAGAAAATTGGTCACACAACCGACGCGTGTTGGACGATACATCCCGAACACGCACCTTGGAACAAACGCGAAGACAATCCAAAAGGTAGGGAAAGAACGGATTTGAGATGCGAACGAAGATATGAGGATAAAACCCTAACCGACAAAGGCAAAAAGAAGGTAAGAAATGTAGGTAAAACGAAGGCATTAATTGTCGATTCGGATCCATGGGGAGATTCGGAGTGCTCAAGCACATTCTCCGACTCGGAGTGCAACCTCGAGCACAAAATCGCCAATGTGACTTTAATGGCGGAAATCGACTCTCAAAATAACGATGTGGTGGAACGAGACATTCAAGCCTTAATTCTTCAACGAGCTTCACCATCGGAACCGCAAGAAATCCAAATTCCGAGTGTCGCATCTCCTCAAGTTGCTCCACAAACTTCCAACATCGATGCTTCGCACGACTCCGATCATGAGGTACAACTAAACTCCAAATTTAAATCAATTTCGATGGAGGAAGATTCTAGCTCATCCGATGAATCGGAAATTGAGTTAGAAGTTGACTCTCACGAGAGTTTAATGTGAGAAGTCAATCGACTTCGACAAAGTGAAATCGAAAAAGAGAGCATGATTCTAAATCTCAAGGCTAAGGTATCTTCTCTTGAATTATCGGTAAAATCGCACAAAGCACAATTAACCGAATTTAACGGATTTTCAAAATGCGAATGTCAAGCCTTAAAAAGCGAGACTTCCTCTCTAAAAGTCGAAATCCAAAATTTAAAATTTGTGAATGAGTCCCTGAAAAGTGCATGTGTATCACTTACACCTTGCACTCCTTCATTGGACAAAGTCTTGGAGGGACAAAACCCAATGATAAGACGGGTCTAGGATTTAAGAAGACTAACGGTCATAAACCCGTGTCTTCAAAATCTCAAGGTCAATAAGGTAAACGGGAGTACAAGACCAACACGAGTCGCGAAAATGCTTTCATGTACCGTGACTCGAATAAGGGTAAAAGTGCTAAAATTAACCAACCTAAAAATCTTAGAAACTATAATAGGGTTGATCACTATGCACCTCACTCGTCTTACAGAGATAACCATACGGGACGAACCGAATGTTTATACAAACGGGGATCAAATGGTTTGATAAGAGGAAAATAAAGCACCTTTTTGATATCTAATTTGGGGATTTTAGCCCTTTTGAATCACAACTTTATATATACAATTGTTCATATTTGAGATAACAAGAATATTTCTTCACTAAGTGTGTTTTATTGATTAATTACAGGTTTTAGGGGGAAATTCTCGGCAATCCAAGAGTGTAGTTACCTTCATATCCTCGCGCCGTTAAAATCGATATATCATACCGACCAATTCGGTACACGTGTGAAGGAGAAGGCAAATAATCATCAACATAAGACATTACACCAAACTCTACTCGAAAACCACTCACACAATTGCCACTCTACAGCCCCACCTACCTCACCTACCATCCCCAACTACCCTCAATCCTCTCACCCATCTCTCGGACAATGGGAAAGCCCCAAGGACACTATAAATAAGACCCCAAGGCCCTTGGGCAGAGATTGCTTCTTCTTCCCTCCCCTCTCTCTCTCTCTCTCTAAGCACTTCCAAGAACTTTCAAGAACATCAAGAACCATTCAAGATCCTACTCGATTGTTTGGGAGATTTGACCGTGACTTGGACATCCTTCCTTTCGGCGAATCGACCCTTCTCGAGACTATACCGTGACTCGGGGATTTTCTCCTTTCGGGACTTGTGAAGTTGTGTTGAGACCGTGACTCGGAGGTTTTCTCTTTCGGAGCTTGAAGAAGGTGTCAACCATGACTCGGAGTCTTTCCTTTTGGTGACTCTTCATCGACTTAGCCCGTGACTCGAGATTTCTTCCCTTCGGTGACCAGCAAAGCAAGCTTGCCGTGACTCGGAGAATTCCCCTTTCGGTGGTCAATCGAGCGACAACACTAACGAGGAAAAGGAGACTCTTCTTGACGCGTTGAAGCTTTTTTTTACTCAATCTAGGTGTATTCTTTTCTATCTTGAATTTCTTGTATGTTGGATGATAGTTTAAGGTTGTGTTAAAAACTGTGATTGAATCTCTTTCTTTGTTATAAATCTTTGTTTCTTGCATTCGATTTTTGGCTCTCTTTGTGTTCTTTTGTTGCTCTCCTTTTAATTGCATTTTACTGCTTAATTAAGACATTAAATAATCTCTGATCCAAACTTAATTCAAAACCCAGAAAAGTTTCTGCCTTTTTCTGGCTCGTTTTGATTCATTCTTTGACGCAATAACTCCTCGCGGAACGAACTTCTATATTTCCACTATACACATATATTTCCAAACTTGTTGATTGAATTGGTTTTCACATACAACGATATCTCAAATTAAAAAGTGATCGAAAACCCGCTCATCATGGTTACTTCTATAATTGTGCTAAGTCGACAAATCATTTCACAAGAAAAAACGTACTCCCAAACATTTCACAAGCACACAACGATTTCACAAATCAAATAATAATTGTGCTAAGTCGACAAAGCCGATAACTCAACCGAAAGATTACTCGAACCACTTCCAATCTCACTTTGTCAAGAGTTCGGAAAACACAAATAAACCGACTCGCGTTTTTTTGCAACTATTGTTGCAATATGGGACATATCTCAACGGGTTGTCCACTTCGAAAACCGCAACCAAATTCTAATTGGTTGTGGCTTCGAAAAGATCGAAACATGGCTAGCACGTCCACCTCAAATGGGGTGTGTCCGAAAGTTACTTAAAGTCATGTTTTCGCACTCCCTCAAAACTTGCGAATGTTTAAAATTGGCCACAATTTGAGGGGGAGTGTTAAAACAAGAATCCGCATCACTAAATTCGGGTTTAGTCGATACGAATGTCTTGATCATAAGTGTTAAAGGTCAAATATTTACGGTTTGATACTATAATTATCCATGCACTTACCAAAGGCCCAGAAAGGTATTTTGCTTCAATGAAGGTACACAAGAACGAAGAGAAAATTGGATAGCTCATCTTAAGCGAAAAATTCGAAATCTATAGTAGAGTAAAAGGAGGCTAGAGAAATTAATCAAGACATCTCACTTGTAAGCATGGATCTCGGGTCCATGGCCCGAGCAAGGTAAGATCGATTTTAAATAATTCGAGCATAAATCGGTCATACAAATGTTGGAGTATCGTGAATTTCGCAAGAGATTTTTCATAATTCACACATACATGTCATAGTTATCCCTCTCATGATTATGCAAAAATTCACACACATCAAAACTAATTTCAAAAACTTGCTAAAATTCATCTATGTACAAGCCTAAAAATTACGAAATACAAGAATTTAGGGGGAGGTTGTATGTAGGGGGAGCTTTCCGTGTAGTTAAGCTCGACTCCCTTTTGATCCTTTCAAAAATGAGGAGAAGAGAAAACTATATGGAAAGTTGCTCGGTAATCGATTCAACTCTCCAAATCGACATTATTTTGAAATGAATCAAAAGGGGAGTTTGTTGGTTCAAATTTCCTAGGGTTTGATTATCTCAAAATAATGTCGATACTACTAATCAATTTTCGTAAGTGACAATTATAGAGATAAAAGACGGATCCCGCAATAGGATCAAAAGATAAAGCAATACGCAAAAGGACGATCAAAGGAAATAAAGAATCAAGATGTCGAAGATCGAAGTGAAGATATCAAGACATCGAACATTCCGCAAGTTGGGATATCAAATCATCACCTCAAATACCCAATAGGTATCCCTAAACTTGTCTTTGGAATTATTAAACTCAAGATCAAAAGAAATATTCAAAACATGATGAAATGGAAAATGGAAAATCACCATACCAGATTATAGTTCGTTCGAACGAACAACACAGTGCGTTCGAACGAACCTTCAGTTCGAACTGGTGAATACCACCCATTCGAACGTACCAAGATCTGGTATTGTGAGAAAATAGACAATACTAGACACAATTAATATTCGTTCGAACGAACTAATCTGTTCGTTCGAACGAACCTTCATGGTTCGTTCAAGACTCATAGAACGAACTGTGAATCACTCAAAGTTAGTTCGAACGAATAATACTGTTCGTTCGAACGAACCAAGATCTGGTATTGTGAGAAAATAGACAAAACTAGACACAATTAATATTCGTTCGAACGAACTAATATGTTCATTCGAACGAACCTTCGTGGTTCGTTCAAGATTCATAGAACGAACTATGAACTAATCCATGTCCGTTCGAACGAACCACTGAGTCCGTTCGAACGAACCCATCGTGTTTATGAACAATTCCTTTGAAACGGCTAGTTCAAATTGCAGTTAGTTCGAACGAACCTAACAGTGCGTTCGAACGAACTATGTAATTTTGGCACAGGATGAGTGGTTTTTATGAATGATATAAATAGAACCATTCATACTTTTCTCTCACCAACCCTTCCGAAAATAAAATAGACCAAACTAAAAGAGAGAAACCAAGCCAAAATCTTGAGCTCATATTTTCAAACCATATTAGGGATTATTAGATCCACTTTCGAATCCACTACTCAACGATTCCCAACTTGCGTGACCGGTCACGACTAGTTCGTTAGTAGTAAATTGTAATAGGCTAGTTACTAATTGTAAAGCTCGTCATTGATCGATAAATTCGTGTAAATCGATCTAGGCAAACCTTGTAATTGTTTGAGTTGGGTATTCAATCGAAAGCCGAAAAGGCGCAAGGCAACCCCGGAGACGTAGGTACTTGCAATCAATCGAGTCGGTCGATTAAGCAAGTAGCCGGTGAGTTAAAGCTACAAAGCAACCACCTACCGAACTTCGTAAACAAATATCGCGTGTTATTTGTTTTGGTATTGTATTTCTTTCTCTAATTTATTTACGCTTCCGCACCAAATTGTAATTGTATTCCATTACCGCGAAAATTGGACCTTAGGACTTCCTATTCACCCCCCTCTAGGTCTAAATTAAACAACAAGTTTTCTTTTTGATTCATAGCAATTTTTTTTTTCTTTGAGGAGTTCGAATGACTTGTTTTCAGATCATTTGTATCGTATATTTTACTACATTACTTTTCACCAAATTTTACAAACACTAAGAAAGTTTTTTTTTCGATTCAATAATTTCTTTTTACTATTTGAGGAGTTCAAATAATGTGTTTTTAGATGATTTGTATCGTATCTTTACTACATAACTTTTCACCAAATTTTACAAACACTAAGAAAGTTTATTTTTCGATTCATAACAATCTTTTAATTCTCTGAGGAGTCCAAATAACATGTTTTTTCAGATGGTTTGGATCGAATCTTTTACTACTTAACTTTTCACCAAATTGTACAAACACAAAGAAAGTTTTCTTTTCAATTCATAGCAATCTTTTTAAGTTTTGAGGAGTTCAAATAACTTGTTTTCAGATCATTTGTACCGTATCTTTTACTACATAACTTTTCACCAAATTTTACAAACACTAAGAAAGTTTGTTTTTTGATTTAATAACTTGTTTTTACGCTTTGAGGAGTTCAAATAACGTGTTTTTTTTAATTAGAAAATAATGTGTTTTTAGATCATGTGTATCGTATCTTTTACTACGTAACTTTTCACCAAAATTTTACAAACACTAAGAAAGTTTGTTTTTGATTCATAACAATCTTTTATTTCTCTGAGCAGTCCAAATAACGTGTTTTGAGATGGTTTGGATCGAATCTTTTACGACTTAACTTTTCCCCAAATTGTACAAACACAAAGAAAGTTTTCTTTTCTATTCATAGCATGGTGGGAGCCTCTTGTTACCTTGCGTTCCTCTCGTTCCATATCGTCCATGTTATTGCCATCCATAAGGCGTCCCACCTTTTTTTGTCATTTTTCGCAAGTTGTGCCCTCCCTTGATTCCACGCTTGTAAGGTTGTAACATTACCGGGTATTATGGCGGGTGCATTGCACATTGTCCCACTTGGCCTCCAAACGGATTTCGTGTATGTACAATGTACGAAAAGGTGACCTACCGTTTCTTGGTGTCTTTTGCATTGTTGGCACACGTCTACATGCGGCCATCCTTTGCGTTATAATAGGTCGGTCGTGTTTATTCTCCCGTAGAGCATGAGACACACAAAATCTCTTGTTTTTAGAGGAGCCTTTGTTTTCCAACATTGTTTTTGCCATGAGGAACGAAATCCCGGATCATGTAGGGTTTTGTACACCGATTTTGTTGAGAAATTTTTGGATGCTTCCCATTTCCATTCTATTTCATTTGTCGTTGGGTTCCTTGAGGTAAATATCTTGTACGTCGGTAGTATTTTCCTAAGTTCTTTCTAGAAAGGGGAGATTTGGTAATCGGGTAATCGGTCTATATGATTTGTTGAGTTGATGTCATACATCTTGTTAATGTAATTATCCCATATGTTATCCTCCCCTTTATCTATTTTCCAAAAAAACTTGAGTAAAAGAGATCTGTTTAGGGTTTCGATATTCGGAATACCCAATCCTCCGGATATCTTAGGGAGACAAACGATTTTCCAATTGATTAGGTTTTTACCGGGATTAAGCTTTTCCGCCCTGCTTCATAAAAGTGCTCTCATTAGTTTTTCTATTTGGTGAATTATCCATTTTGGTAGCTTTAGGACTTGCATGGAGTAAATTGGAATTGTGTTTAGAGTTGATTGTATTAGTGTAATTCTTCCTCCCAAAGAGAGTAGTTTACCTTTCCATTTGGCTATGCGTGATTGAACTTTTTCAATTAGGGGTAGGTATGCGGATCTTGGTAATTTTTTCCTTGAAAGGGGTACTCCTAGATATGTAATCGGGAATTTTTTCTTGTTGCATTTTAATATTCGAGATATTGTTGCGTCATATTCCTCGGGTACCCTTATGGTCGTGAAGCTTGTTTTTTCCCAATTTATGTCTAGACCCGTGATTTCCGAAAAAATATCCAATATACATGCCATAATTTTGAGATTATTCGGATATGCTTCGACGAATAATATCGTGTCGTCCGCAAATTGCAAAATCGGTGTTGCTAGGCAGGATCCTTGCAATAATAAGGGTTGTACGTTTCGTATCAAATCTTGAAGTATGTCAACGGCTATATTGAATAATAAAGGAGAGAGTGTGCCCTCTATGATGGCTAAATTTTTCGGAGTGGGAGCCATTTATTTTTAAGTGAGGAGGTGGAAATTTGTAAGATATTTTGGATCCACGTGTTCCATCTATTCAGAAACCCCTTCCTTTTTAGCAATTGGTCTACAAATAGCCATGAGACGTTGTCGAAAGTCTTTCTTAAATCAATTTTTAATAAGATGGAAGGATTTTGTTTGTTATGATAGTATTGTGTCAATTCTCTTGCTATGGCATAGGAATCAATGATTGCCTTATTTTTAACAAATGCCGTTTGGTTCGTTTGTTTCGGAGTTATTATTGATGGTATAATTGGTTGTAGCCTATTTGATAGTAGAAAGTGATAATCTTTATCGGAGATGAGATAACGCTTATTGGTCTAAATTTATCCATGTTTGATGCACTCCCTTTCTTTGGTATAAGCGTTATCGCATGGTTTATCTTTGCTAAATCGAGTTTGTTGAGATAAAAGTCATTTACTAATGCCATTATGTCTTTTTTTAATTATCGGCCATAGTATGATTAAGTACTCGTTAGGTAGTCCATCCGGACCGGATGACTTCCCGTTTTTGAGGTTCTTAACCACTTCCCAAGTTTCTTGTCCGGGCCTCATGTCTTTCAAAAACAACTTTCGATACAAATGCTCAAAACATTATTGACTCCCAAAGGAAATTGTTAATTTGACGATTCCACTGTCATGATTTACAAAAAAAAAAATTCAAGACGATTTTGACCCTAAATCTAATTGAGTAACTTGGAGTACGAAATAAAACATTTACATATTACAAATTTACAAAATAAGAACTTACTTTTTCCACAATTCTTCTTTATTTTATGTTTACTTAACTTATGCTTGTGTATTTATATGTTTTATTTTACCTGAGTTTGATTAATGCGGTTGAATTTTGTATAACGTAGTATTAGTTTTATTAAATCTTCCATCATTTTTAATGCAACAAGCTACTCCAAATCCTAACAAAATTATCCAAGATCATATTATCTAGGATTTACGTGGATATACAGAACTATCAGATTTGGTGATTAACTGGAAACCTTGCATACAACTCTCAACACCTTTTTAGTAGTTAACAGAAAATCAATTCTATTATACGAAATGAAAATTTAACAAAAAAACCTTCATAAAATGAAGTAATGATTATTAACATGAGTTTAACTAAAAACTAGCTATGCTACCTATCAAGTGCTGTACACGTGTACAACACAATAAAATCCAGCTACAAAAACATGCCAAACTGAAACTCTCCTAGCATGTACAAGTGGCAGCAGGCCATTGGTTCTCATGCTCCACATCCACATGATTAAAAAATACATTCACTTGATCTAAAACTAAGGTGCAATATCATATACAAAACCATGCAAAAACATCCTGCATTATGCCTAAATTACAAAAAAAACCCTTTCATTATTAAGTAATGGGGGTTACTGTAAACCCTAAACCCTAAACACCAAAGCTAGTCTGAAAAAAAGTCTTGACTTTAAACGCTCACCGTCGAAGCTTGTTTTTTCGAACTTGATTTCTCGAGATTAGGAGAAATTAGAGAATCCAATTTGACGATCCAAAGAGCCAATGCTGAACTTGTTTGAGGCATAGTTTGAAATGACACGATTATATCATCCATATATGAACCCGGTTTGCCAGCTGTCATACATTCGTACAACCAATCTTCCTTTATCGCCCCCACAAAATCCACCAAAACCTATCACAATAATAAATACAAAAAAATATGTATTTATTTGTAATTTTTTATAAATAATAAATATTAATAGTTGAAATAAATTAGCAAAATTAAATTATTAAACCTGGAGGAGTTCAGGCAGAGATGAAGTTCTTTGAAGCCTTTTAACCCAAAATTTATGAGTTGATTTCGTCCATGAATTAGTCAAAGCTAACTCAGGCATCGTACCCTACAAAATTAATAAAATTACAAATACACCCTCGATAAACTAAAAACATTAATGAAAATATATACCTCTATGGCGTGAATAGAAGCTTTGAGAGCTTGCAATTGACAATTATGAATTTTATAACTCTGCAATTCGCCTTGAATTTCCCTACAGTTCCCCGAATGAATCACGTATTTCTCTTCTAGGTCGAAATCAAATTCGAAAGTCACATGACAAACCCGACAATGCTTCTCTTCTCTCCAGTACAAATCGTGGCAACCCTGACACTTGGCCCACGTGTCGCAATATGATTTGTTGCTCAACTTAACTGAATTCAAACACGAGTAGAACTCGTCCCAGACCCACTTGTCAAAATCTTGGGATCTCTCCAGTTTGCTCTTCCTCCTTTCCTCTCCAGTTCGGTTTTGTTCGATCAATATGGCTCCACTTGAAGGGGAAGAATCGTAATTGTTGTTGTTGTCTATGTCAGAGATAGGTGAAGAAGAATCTGAATGAGAAGAAACAGAGTTCATTTGAGTTTGGATATCGTCCCCAGTTGGTTTGGTATTGGAGGTCTCCATTGATTGGATGAGAAAGGATTGGCGTTTATTCAGAGAGGTAAAAAGACGAGATTCTCTTATGCCTCTTGTATCCAAAACAGAGAGTAGCTCCAGTAGATCCTATATTTATTAAGAACAATTTTTAGACAAATTTGCAAAAAGGTCCTTCCATTATTCAAAAATAAAAGAGGGTACTTTTAAAAACCAACCTCAGGCGAATCAATGACTTCCCAGTGACCATCCTCAGAAGATTCGAGAAAAACCATTCGATGGCCAGGATCGTCTCTCGAACAAGGCCCCAAAAAGAGATAATAATCATTGTATCTCCTATCTGAACCCAAATATACCGTTTGTGTTTTATGTGTACCATTTTTACTAGATATATCATTACTGGATTCGAGTGTTGGATTCGTAATAATGGTACTAGGAGATGAATTAATCGTTGATTTCTTGATTTTGCCTCCTGATCCATGATATAGATTCGATTTGGATATTGTTGATGCAGTTCTTATTGGTTCCTACATTAAAGATTTAGTTAAGATTTTTTTTTTGTTAGGGGTATATGTGCTATTTTGTGATTTAGAAGTATACCTCGAGTCTTAAGAAAGAAGTGGTGCCACCAATCAAATCGACCAAAGAAACCAAAGCATCTAATTTCTCATCGATTCTCAAATCAGAATATTCTCCCTCCATTAAACCCAAAACCCACGCTTCGCCACAATAGCTCTCGTCAATTTCCTTTAATTTCACAATTTTATTTCTACTTTTCGCTTCGTTTTTAGACGAGTCCAAATCATCACCGTTAGTTATGCTGTTATTATCGTCTCCATTTTCTATGCTTCCTGAATCTTCTGAATTTGAATTCGAAATTGAATTTGAGGTGTTTCCTTTGATGTTTGGGTCGACACGGAGACGGTACGAATTTGAAGATATTTTTTCAAATAAGGTGATATCACTTGAAAGGGTTGAATAAATGAGTTGCTCTATTTCTTCGTTTGTATTTTGCAGGTTTAGCTCCAAAATCTAAAAAAAGAAAAAAGTTAGGATAAATTATTTTAAATAATGAATTAAAATAGGAAAATATGAGGAAATTTGACCTGGGGAGAATTGGCGAGTTCCGAAACATTAAATCCATTGCTTCCTTTCTTCGATAATAAAGTGAATATCTCCCCTTTTAGGGTTCGAGGCCTTAAACCATATTTAACCATTTGATTCTTCCTCTTCAAAAATAAAATAAAATAAAATAAATCAGACGTAAAAGCCAATTAAGCGTCGTCAATCTAACCCACATTCTATCTTAATTATGCAATTATTACTCTAACAAGTCCCAATTTAATCTAATTCAACCTCAATGATGCAATTGAATACTAAATAAGTAAAAATTAACGTTATTATTGCATGAAATGTTAACCAAATAATACCTTATTGAAATTTTCTCTCCTTGAGAAACTACTTTTTGACCCAAATCCAGCTGCAACTACAACTTGTCTCAGTATCTCAATCCATGTGAGTGGATTCAAGGATGTTATCATGAAATTTGCATCAAGTTCTTGCTCTCTAAACTGCAAAATATATAAGTTAAAAAATATGTGATTAATAAGTTAATAACAATTTAGAATCGATAAAACCATACTATGCATAATAATTAATACGGAACTTACAAAAGTCAAGAAGTTGATGAATCTACAGTCTTTAGAAGAAATAGGGGCAAAATCGTCAATTCCTGCTTTCTCAACATCGGATAACAATAATTCCAGGAGAGCAACGTGTACTTTGCCCATCAACATCGAGTCCTGAAATTCCGTACAGTTTTACAAAATTGCAAATCGGTATAATACTAAACATACATAACTTCAAAAATTTATGAGAGAAATAAACCTTGTCATGAAATGATTGAACAAACTCGTCAATGGTGAATGCATCGATATTAATTCTGCTTGAATGGGTGTATATAAATCGCAAAACCTGATATAATAAAAAATAGTTTTAATATAACATTTTAGTTTATTATTATTAATGTAAAAAAGGAAAGAACCTTGAATAATTTCTTCACTAGTTCAGGCGAAGAATCCCATGGTTTTGCTGAAAAGGGTTGCTTCATTTTCACATTTTGTGGTGGAAACTTGGCCAACAAGTCTATTAAAATCAAAACAACAATATCAATAATGATTGATCGAGATTGAGAGAGAGAGAGAGAGAGAGAGAGAGAGAGAGAGAGACCTTTGCAGAGAGCACAGCCATGTGTACCGCTCGAAGCGAGATGAGCAGAGCATCTTAACGGGTTGGGACCCACTTGTAATTCTTGCAACTCCAATTCTTCATCGTCTACAAGTGTCAACTGACCATTTGGCCCCTCTGACGAGTCCAATTTATCCATAGACAGCTCACATTCGCTCGGACTATGATGACTCTCTCCCTTTTGGTCCTTATCTTTATTACCAGGGACCTATTTGAAAATTTGTAATTAAGCATTGGGTAATAATTTCAAAAGGTAATTGAAATTAAATTATTACCTTTCTATTGTTAAGAGGTTCTTTTTTCTTTTTCTCTATCTTCTTGGGCATCACATTTTTCTTTTAAGAATTTAAACGAACAGAAAATAATTAATCATTCTTTTTCAAAATTAAAAGAAACCAAGAGAAAAATAAGTAGTTCTTACCGAGATGCGTTTTTTAATTTTGGTTTTTTTATTGGATTTCTTCTTGTCAGAGATTGAAGTTAGAGTTGAGGAATTGAAAGAAACATTTCGATCCAATAAAGAATTTAATTCCTGTGGAAATTCCCTATTTTGTGAATTTGTTGTTTTCCAGATCGTCATTAGTCCTTTGCCCATGCCATGCGTCCTTGGAGGAGGAACGTTTAGGGTTTGAGGTTCTTCAAAAGAGGATATTAGGGTTTTAGGTTTTTGAAGAGGTCTTTTTTGGGTTTTGGGTTTTGGGGTCTTATTTACTTTAATTGGGGTGTTTAGAGTTTTTTTAGGGTTTGAAATGGATGCATCAAGGATCTGTGAAATCTGAAGATAAAGAAGAGTATTAAATTATTTTATCGAATAATCATTCAAATTATGATATCAAAAGGTCTCAAATAGTACCTTTCTCTTTTTCGTGTTTGTTTGGATTTGAGAACAAGGATCTTTTTCATTATCTGAAAATGCAAGAAAAAAATAGTACTCAAGTCCAATCAAATATTTATGAGATTCTGATGAAACCAAAATAAAATAAACAGTACATATTTAAATAAAATTCTAAGAAAAGTAATTAAAACCTTTTTTAAAACCAAGCGATATTAAAGGTGGATCAAATTCGTATCCAAGTGGAGGACCATCTTTGCGAAAAACCTTTCTCAAAATATAATCTTTAGGATAAAGCACTTGTACTTTAATAAGCCTTTTCTTTACTTGTGTTAAACGAAGACCATTGTTATTAATCTTCTTCGAATTTGAATTAACAATTTGATTGGTGGTTTGTGGATCTGTTTCTCTCCTCTCCTTTCTTCTCCTCTCTTTGAACCAAGTTTTCACTTGGGTGTATGTTAAACCCAGAGATTTTGCACATTTCGCCATTTCTATCTGATTTGGGTACTTTTCCTCTGCAATAACAGTCTAAATTAACCATTTTTGTTGGATAAATCATAATTTCACAATTTTCAGCAGTTCATAGGAAGAAAGGATAATTGATATAAACATATAAATTGCATAATTTAGAAAACGATAGGCCCCTCTAGCATGTGAATTTGATTATCGTCCTTTAAATTCACACAAAAACCGGGCTAAAATGAGTGAGTACCCGATCATACATATGAGAAATACTCACTCAAATAAACAACTAAAATAACGGAAAAAAAAAATAAAAATAACTGAACATCACAAAAAAGCCAGGATATGATTTCTCTAGCATTGGAATTATAACGGAGACTTCCTAATTCAAACAAAACTCTGGTCATATAAGTTATCTTCGATTTCCACACATTCCTTCTCAGAAAAAAAACAACAAATAAATCCGGAAAAGCTAAAAAAACATACAAAACATTAAATTCAATACCATTATAGGATTTCTCGAGAGTCTGAACTTGCACAGGCGTCTTTTTCTTAAATCCACTAGCCATGTCCAACTCAAAATCAAACACTCGCTACTAAAGAAACAAAACTCAATTCGTAAAACAGAAAGATAATTCGAGTTTCTAATATTCTCTCTTGATCGAGGGAGTGAGCATCGCGGATACGCAGTCACAGTATAAGCAGCTCGAGCTCAAAACCCTACATTCCCTTTCATCTCGCTCCTCTATCTGCTTAAACCCTTTCGATTAGAAATATCTACAAGTGATAATTAAAAAGGGCTTGAATTTGATGGGAATTACTTGATTTGCCATTCGTTGAATTTCGCGGGAACTGTTGGATCTGATGGGCCGAGCCTTTGGACGGTCGATGAGGGTCCGCCGTCATGTGGACGAACCGGAAAATTGGTTCGAGCAAACCCGGTTCGCTTTGTAGGCGCAATTTCACGAATAATCTAACATCATAATTTCACATAAACCCTTGAAAAATTCCAATTTCAGTAAAATCCTTAAAATATAATTAATACTATAATTATAAATGAAAAGAAGTCTATTTTTGTCTTTTGATCCCTTATATTTTTATCAAAAGTTCAATCGAGTCTTTAGAATTTTAATTTGATTAATCAAGTCTCTTAATTTTTTAATTTGATCAATCAAATCATTTGTTTTTTAATTTGATTCAAATGAATTTTGTTCACAAAACATGTATGGGAACATGATGCAAAAAACCAAGAAAAAATCAAAAGTTGAAGATATGAAAATTCACAAACATACATGAATATTAAGAATTTGGAATATGAAGATTCACAAACATATATGAAGATACGAAAAATTATATAATTAAAGAATCATATAAACGAAGAGACGAAGATATAAACACAACGTAGAAGGTTTGAAGAAACAAAGGCACGAAGCAATGAAGTTCCCATGACGATTTGAATACTTTCACGATCTCGAAATTGATATGGTTACAACTCAAAATGAAATTTTAGATAGGTGGAAAGTTTTAACACTAACAAAATCCAACATATTATAATCATTTCACAAAAAAAATGTGTTTGAATGCACACACACATGCGTCCGAATGCATAGTTAAAATGAGATTTTCTATGCGTAAGCATAGTTTTTTTCCAGAACTTGTACTATGCGTTCGAATGCATGCACACATGTGTCTGACTGCACGGTACATAAAAGTCCAGTCCAATCCAAAAATTTGAATTTTGCTAGGATTAGGATTAGGGTTTCATTTTTTTTTTGCTAGGATTTTTGAGGTGGTGGTTGCTCATGTACTTCTATAAAGACAGACCCCACCCACTCTAGACACCACACCAAGAAAGAGAACATAATATCCCTAAATTTTTCAAACCCTAAAAAAAATATCGCACTATAAATTCCAATACTTTATATCCTAAATCTTTCCAACCATAAAACCAACTTTAGGTTAGTTTGAGCCTTAATCAGGAGAGTGCTTGTGGCTGATCTGGGATCGTTGTTATATCTCGTAGTTTGTAGCGAGCTAGTTAGTTGTTGTAAAAACTTTACATCTTTGTTAGTTAGCCGGGATCGCTGTTAGTCTTTTTAAAGTTGAAATACTTAAAAGTTCGTCATCATTTTGGCGACAAGGATTTTCCTAAAATGTAGGTGCGTACTAAGACGAGTCAGCTGTCTTGTGCATAAAAGGTGATTACATCTCACAAAATCACTCACCGAACTTCATAACAAATGTGATGTCATCTTTCTATCTCTTCTTTACATTTCTTGCACTTTTTGATTAATTTACTTTTCGTATTAATTATTAATTAATTAGCACAACATTTTATATTAAAAGTATTTGAATTAACATATATTTACATATAATTACTTTAGCTTTCACATCTAAGCTTATTCACTCCCTTTCCAAGCCATCTCGAAACAACAAATGTTTACGGTGACTATCATATTGTTGGTGGGTATAGACGGGTATTAGTCACGTTGATATCCAACAAAACTCACATACAATGTATAAAAGTTGCAAAAGGAAAATAATTCAATTTTTTAAGAAAAATAAAATACTGATGGGTCGTCGCTCAAATTAAACTCGAAACAAATTCGAACTCAACTTATAATAAAATTATGTTTTTCACTTAATTAATAATATATAATATATCAAGAATTAATTTATAATACATATGATTAAGAGTAATTATATTAAAAATGTGTTAAACATGTAAATTCATCTCGTTAATTATCCCTTGCTCGAGTTATGCATATACGCATACGCCACTTTTTCTCTCTCCAAAATTAAGCAGTCAAATACTCTTTCTTTCTCTCTCTATTTAATCATGCTCAAATATTAACTCTTCGACAGTATTTTCCACTTTATTTCTCTTGAAACCCTAAAAGAGAGCATACTAGAGTTAGATATCGGTAACTACACAAAATTTTAAATTTCTCTCGGATACTTGATAAATTTGGTTATATTATGTATTAATATTATTATTATTAAAGATATTTCGTGACGGATTTTGAGCTGGAATTTTTAATTCGAACCTTAATGATACACGAGCTGAGCAAGCTAGAGTCGGCTTGAACCGAGCTTAAGCCGGACAAAGCTCACTCGAACGTGACTCGATTGCAATCATACGCATATTCGCTACATATGCAAGCCATATCGCACACATGTCGTAACTCTATGATACTTCCCACATTTAAAAAGTATGCATGTAACACAATATATCATAAATTAAAAAACATTTTAAAAATATAAATCAAATAAAAAATTTGTACTTCAAAAATAATATTATAGTAGAAAAAAACTTGCTAGTAAACAAAAAAATTCAACACTGGCGGATGAGATTTCACGGACAGCGGTAATCTTTTCACTTCATTACAATACATAAATCTTGTTGAGAGTAGTGAATTGGTGATGTATATATCTCCTATAACTCTCGCGCATACTTCTTAATGACATAATATAATTTATAATTTTAAAATAAATATATTAATATACAGTTTAATAAATTAATTTATTGTTGAATTATTTTAATTTATGGTTTGACAACCAATTAAAATGTCAATTCACAAATTAATATGTTAAATCGTATACACGTCAAAAAACTTCTCGGAAAAACTTTTGGGATATATCCAACATCCATATTTTTTTAAATACTTATTTAAACAGCCTCATTTCAATTTTTTTTAAATAGTTATTTAAATAACCTCATTTCAAAATTATATCCTTCAATTAATAAACAAATGAAAATTTAGAAATAATGGGTGATTCTATGGTAGAACCTTTTCGAAAGGGTATTTTGGGAATTTATAATTAATTAGATATTCTCAATTAAATTAGTTTCCTGTTCGAGCATTGTATTAGTTATTATTTAAATTAGAAGATTGAAAAATGCCCAAAATACCCTTGTTAATTTGTATAAGAATTGAAAAAAAGGTTCTACCATAGAATTACCCAGAAATAATAAGATACATAAAATGATAAATAAGTAATTAATTAGAGTTATAACTTATAAGGGTAATGATATTGACATGAAAAAATATTACTGGAAACATGAAATTTAAACTTGAAATGATAATTATATTTTTAATTAATGTCAAATTTAAATAAATTTTTTTGTATCTAGTATTTATTTTTCGTGTCGATATCTCTATCCAACTTATAATCACTCTAGAATGCACAAATATTTCCAAGTCAAAAGCCAATTAATCGAGAACGATTCCAAACTGAAGTAAGGTCGTCAATGACGATTATACCCTCGGAAGCCCCCAATTCACAAACTTGCCAATGGCGGGAATTGAATAGCCTATTCCCAAATATTGCGAATTAATCGCCGGAGTTATTATTTCCGGGCAACGTAGGGGTGGTGATTGCTCACCTTCTTCATGCTTCGCGGCAGGGAGAGCCTTGTTCGGCTCATTGGCAAGCGACGGCGAACCATTTCTCCTCGTATCTCCGGGCTCGTCAACCTCAAATCAAACACTAATCCTCACTGCACTGCCTCCAGCAACGCGAGCACTAGTAATAGCATCGTTACTGATTATTCGACTGAAAACAAGGCGGATCAGGTAGCTTGTCCTGTGTGTGGAGTTTCTATACTGGGGACGGATTACAATGTCAACTCTCATTTAGGTCTGATTTTTATTTCTTTATTCCTAATCTGATTTAGTGATGTAATTTGATACTTTTGTATAGAATAATCATACTCCTAATCTCAATAAACACAGATACATGCCTAAAAAGGGGGACCAAAAGGAAGCTAACTCAGCGAACTCTTCTTCAATTCATGTCCGCTCCAAAGCTCAGAGAAGAGAATAATGGAAATGCAGAAATAATAAACGAAAAATTGCCAATTAACGCACCTGATTTTTGTACGGAGAAGATTGATGAGGGTTTAATATTCAAAGACAAATGTGATTCGCAAATAATTTCAGAACGATCTGATGATGAAGATAGTCTTAGTTTTGATGATAAAATTGTGTTGGGAAATGAAGACGAGAATTGTAATATGGTGCTCGAGACCTATATTGTTGGCCGAAAATTCTGTGATGATGTGGAATTGAAACAAGATGCGAGTATTAATATTTTAAGGGACGCTCAAAATTCCAAAGATGAGCATGCTATCAAGGTTTCTTTTTTTAATTGAAATAATACTTTGATGTAATTGAAATAATACTTTGATTGATACATATTTATTTATTTTTAGGTTGTTTCTTCGGACATGGAAATGCTAGGATATTTGCCAAGAGAATTGGCTAAACATTTGGCTCCTTTGCTTGATAATAATTGCATAGATTGTCAGGTAATAGAATATGCCCATAATTGTATAAATTTATCAATTTTCTTCTTAAATTATATTTTTTAATTTTTGTAGGGAATTGTGATAAGTGTGCCTGAAGAACCCCATGACGCTGTTCCAATCCAGCTCGACTGTCATAAAAGAGACCAAAATAATTCTGAATTTAATTCATCATGGAGGAACGTTCTAATTGCAGTTGAGAATGGCAAAATGTTGTCTCCTAATTTACCAAAATACCAAAATAATTTTGTTTTGTTAATAGATGATGTCATGAAGAATCACTCGCACCTCTTCATGCACGAGGAAATTTCATTTATAGGTGTGTTTAAGCTTTCATTTATGTGTTTATCGATTAAAATATATTTACCCAAATACCATTATTTTCTAGGTTCTCTCAAGTCATTGAGTGATGATAGTCAAAGGCTTTTCATTCGCCTTTTTACCCGAAATGGTATTTTTTATTTTATTTCAAACCTTATTATTCACATAATATTTTAAAAAAAAAAATGAATTTGAATTAGGACCATGGTTTAGGATGAGCAAAATTTCGTACACTGAGATAGCGAATCCACTGCAAGCAGCTGAAGAATTAGAATGTAAAATTCATAATAGATATTCAACTTCATAATTATAAATTTTCAACTTTATTGGAGCACAACAGTAATGACTTATTTAATTAATCAATAGTGGCTGGTTATTTCTCCTTGATTCGTCAAACTGATGATCTGGCAGGATTTGATTTGAAAGATATACTTGCATTGCTTAATGTTTCTGAATTGCGCGAAATCTTAATTTCAGAATTCCCTAAGGTTTTATTCTCTCTTTTCCAATTCAAGCTAAAATCAATTTAAATTAATTATTATTATACATTGTTCTATATAGAAAGGGATAAAATGCACTCGCCAAAAGGATTTAGTTGAAGCCTTTGTTTCTGCCCATGAAAATGGAAATTGGTACATAAAATATTCTTAATTCGATATTCTAAATAGTCAAATCAAATTGGTTTCATTTTTCAGCCCAAAGTTACCAAAGAGAGTACTCGAAATTACTGGAAACTGTGTAAGAGTAACTCCTTTTGCTGAAGAAATTTTATGGCGTGTTCAGGTCAAATCAAATTAATATGTAATTTTATTTACCTTATAAAATCTTAAATATGGTTTTGTACTTTTCAGCGGCTATTTTTTCTCAATGGAGAGCAAGATCTTTCTGCATTTTTATTAGTGGATATTGGGTTAATGAAATACCCAAATTATGTATGTCGTGCTTCGCACCATATTTTTCCTAACCGAAGCGATCTTCTTGAATACGAAGAGGTAAAATTTCATATATACCCCTACAAATCTTGAAAATGCAAGTTATACCATGCTTCCTCGTTATTTTTAACCAGGCAATTCAAGTGGCTCAAATAATGGACGAATCCCTTGAAGAAGATAACATGAAATTGGTAGAAAGATGCATTGAAGTTTCACAAACCCATATTCAAGAAAATTCTCTTTCATCGACCTCTATTTCAAACCCTAGATTTTTTGCATGTTTCAAGGCTTCTCATGTCTACTCTAAAGTTCTCACTTTAGGCGTTTCTATCTATGAGCGGGACCGCAGGTAATTAAAAAAATAAAAAATAAAAAAAACTGAAAAAAAAATTTAAATTTTTTTTTTTTGGTAGGTATGAAGATGCAATAAGAATACTTAAAGGTCTACTAGAAAAGACAAAAGAGAGTAGTAGGAGAGGTTATTGGACACTTAGACTCTCTATTAATTTAGAGCACATGAATCAATTCAACGAGAGTTTATTAGTGGCCGAAAATGGCGTATCTGATAAATGGGTTCGTGCCGGTACAAAAATGGCTCTTCAAAGACGTGTTTTAAGGTTGAGTAAACCTCCAAGAAGGTGGAAACTTCCAAGTTATGCTGGTTCTGTTAAGCGAGATATACCCGAGGTTTATCACAATTTGTACTTTGTAATTGACAGGCAGTAAGCAAAGTGTGTTGCGGTGGCAAGCGAAGCATGATTAAATGGATATTTTATTTTATTTTTCAGATTATGATTAGGGGGAGACCTGTGAACGGTGGAGTTGGGGTGAAGAATCTGTTCTATGGTTATAACGAAGAATTATGCGGAGTGGAGGAATTAGCATTGCAATATTACGCTGAAGAAGAAGGGGGCGGGTGGCGTGGGGTCCACTCCGAAAGTGGTATTTGGTTGACCATCTTTGCCTTTCTAATGTGGGACGTTATCTTCTCGGACGTACCCGATGTTTTTTGCTCCAAATTTCAGGTATCTATTTTTAATCTATTTATCATATCAACTACTTTTTTGCGGTTAATTTCATTTCTTGTTTTTTCAGATAGCTCCGCTAGATCTCGATACGGATGATTTTTACGAGTTGAGAAAGGATCAGATAGAAATGCAACTTGACAAGATAAAACAAGGAATGGGAGAAGAAATGCTCATCACTTGTTGGCAACTCCATTACGGAGAGCTCTGCAGAGGGGTAAATTGGGAAAAACACACTCTCTCTGACTTGCGGGCCGTGGTTTCTTTAATGGACTCTCATAGTTTGGCATCTTTCTGCCTCCACCTTGCCTTAGATTACAGGTCCCAGTCTCTCTCTCTCTCTCTATCTCATTATATATACCAGACAAAAGTGTATTATTATTAAATGTTTAAAACACCAAAAACTTGATAGGAGTTGGTCAAGTGGCATGCCAGACCTACTTATGTGGCGATTTTACAACAATACCCCTCGTGGAGAAATTAAATTGGTCGAAGTTAAAGGTCCGAGAGACAGGCTGTCAGAGCAACAAAGAGCATGGATGCTTGTGTTGATGGATTGCGGGTTTAATTCTGAAGTATGTAAAGTCAGCCCTGAGTTTGAACACAAGGACTAACTTAAATCAAAAAACCTTAAATTTGATTTTAGTTGTTACAACCTCATTATATAGTTGTAGCACTTTGTTATTCATAATACTTGTTTCAAATTGTTTTGTGGATTTTGAGATTTTCGGCCGAAGGTTAACATTCAACGTTAACTCCGCTTTGAGAAGTACAAAAATATAGAAATAAAGGATCCAATGTATCATAAATCAGACCTAATTCTACCGTATCCTTAAACAAGAAATTTATGTTGATTTTCTCCAACATCTCATAATTAACTTTTACTAGGACCGGCGCTTCGGGACGGGTACGTTTCATTTATTTTGTCATAATCATAATATTTACTTGTCATTTTTGGAAATCAAACGTAACACTTTGTGAAAATATAAAAAAATATGTTTTATAATTTGAAGAAGTTATTTGTGTTTGGTAAATTAATGTCTTCTATTCTTATTAATCTTTAAAAGATTAACATGAATTTTTTTGTGACTAAAACTACAAATATACCATACTTAATAATATGCGAAATTTTTGTAAATTGTAATTATAAAAATACTAATAATTAGACTTATAAATTACTAATGTAATTATAGTTAATTTTATAGTGTATTTTCTTGCATAATTATTTTGTAACTTTTAGAGAAAATATTTGATATATGATCATATGTAACTCAAAATAAAGATAAAATTCAAGTGAATTTATCTCATATTTTTTCAAATTATATTTTAAAAAACTTCTAATAATATTTGATGTATGTTTTATGATATTATATATTAATTTATTAGTATTAGATTTTTAAAATTTTTACATTTCATTTGTATTTATATTGATCATGTATCATAATGTGAACTTGTTCAAATTAAATACAACCGATCTAACATGAATCAAACGAATAATACTTATATATTGTCGGTATAAGGTAATGTGATTTTCTAAAATTATTCAACATTATGCGTAAAATAATGGATACATAAATATCTACAAATAAAACATAATTATAAAAATCAATAGTTAATCGGGAATTTGTATTTTGTCATATATTATAATCTAATAATTTAAAAAATTATGATGATGTGGAATTTGAAGATTGCATAAAGTTTTTATATGTCAAGAATTTGTAAACTTAAGAACAAATTTCCAAATGATACAATCATTTTGTAGTAATCTTTCGTACATCAAGGCAGCAGAAAGGATCATACAAGGCCGCTACCGCTAGGCATATTGAACGTTAATATATGTCTTCTTATAGAGAGAAAATTCGATCAATATGAAATTCATATTTTATTTTTCTTGATTAATGTGATTATCGAATATGAAGGAAACCAACATTTGCATAAACTAGCGCATTTAAATGACATAGAGGAATAAACTTGCGCATCAATCCGTCGGTCGTAATCAATTTCACGAGATATGTGTTGTTTATGCATCATATTCGAACACTCGAGTCGAATGCATGATCTTGGATTAGGGAACCGGACCGGGCCCTCACTTTCATTGTCCGAGACTCGGGGTCGGCGATTCCCAACAGAAAATAAACAAAAAAACAAACTCGAATAATTGAAATAAATTAAAGATAAAAGATTACACCGGATACGATAAAGGAGTTCATTGTAATGGTGCCTTCATCGCCGGGATATCCTCCCCATCACAAAAATGTGGCGTACCTCTTATAATAGTTCTATTACAAAAATGACTAATGAGGACGTAGATCCTTTACACAACAAACTAGTTCTACAAAGCAATTGATATAACAAGTAACAACTATCAAAAAAACCACACGATCTTTCAAGAACATCCTCTAGATTAAGTCTACTATCTAAAAATCTAAAAATTGATCTAGCCAGAAGAATGATACTTTCGCAAACTTGCAATAAAGATAGCTGGGATATCTCTAAAAAATATAGTTTGAAAGAAGTGACAAAATGAATGGGATGATCCCCTATTTATAGGGGGTGAGGGGGCATCCTCCATAGGGTTGGCACAAATTTAGCCTAAAGTTGCGGCAGTATACATGGTAGGAATATCTCCCAACATCAAAAAATTGAAACCCTAATAATGGATTGTGGGCTGAAAATCTAACACTAAGCGTCGGGACGCAAGCTTGGCCCGCCTCGACGCTATTATGAATTTTGAATTTTATCAATCATCCGCTGGGATGCTTGAAATTAGCGTCCCGAAGGTTAGTGTTATTTTTACACAAACAATGGATTTTCGGCATTGTCCTCCACTTGTCAGCTCTCATCTCAGCTGTTGTTTTGATATGACATTGACTAAATCTTTTTGCTACCTACCCCTTTGCTTTCCTCTTTGTTGGTGCCTATAGATTTGATCATGCCTTTGCAGAATGATATGACTCTCTACATGTTGGGTTTACCATTGCTTCTACTACTTGTTCACGATAAACCATAAAAAAGTTATTAGATCTGGCTATGCCATTGATGGACTACATGCTGCTCTAGTCTTTTCTACTAGTTCTAATTAATAAGTTTTTCCGCTATTTGCAATTAGAGTCTGCAAGAGAACGAATGTTGGTTCTATGTTCTTGAAGTCTTCGTTACGAGTTTCTTCCTTTTAAGGTTCTTATCTTACGTGACTCCTCGTGTAATTTTTTGTGTAATTCTTACATATTTGTTTTGTGCATCATGATGCATGTGTATGTTATATTTTTATTAAACATATTTTATGAAATTATTAACATTTATGTTGTTATTTTTAACGATATTAAATAAGTCAATATATCTTACTTATGTAAATGCATTACTCATCTATTTTTTCTTTATTTCTTTCATTCAATAAATATTTGAGTTATGCTATTTAGAGAAAAGTCAATATATCTTATTTATGTAATTGCATTACTCAGTCTCATTTTTCTTTATTTCTTCCATTAATTCAATATTTGAATTATGCTATTTAGAGAGTTACTATTGAGCGTAATATCTAAATTATTAGTTAATCATATTTCTCCCACTCCTTCAATGGACAAACGAATCAAATTCGTGTGATCGATCGTTAGGTTAGTTCAAGCGTATTAGTCTGTAATAAGCTAACAAAATTATATAAAACACTGACACATTGAGTATCGATAGAACATTGTAAATCGGTATCGGTAACTTTGTAATTTTTCAATCGGAAAATTGAATAGTGTCTAAAAGATGCAAGTCGCTCTATGTTGCACGGATACGGATACGGGTATCGTATCCGATACGATACGGATACGGCGATACGACAATTTTCAAAAAATCACGGATACGGATACGGCTATATAGTTATTATTTTAATATATTTATATTGTATATAATAAATAAATAAATAATAAATTTAATAATATTTTGAATTTAAATATCATGAAAATAATAAAATCAACATAACTATACAAGTATCATAAAAATATTTTAAATTTATTCTAGAAGTATCCTAGAACTAATTTAGAAGTATCCTAGAAGTATCCTATATAATTTATTTAAAAATATTATGGGCCAAAATATATAATGGGCCGAAGTATTCTAAATGGAGTATCCTAGCCGTATCCTGAACGTATCCCAGCCGTATCCAGCCGTATCCTGCCGTATCCCCGCCGTATCCGAAAAAAATAAATATTAAAATAATCGGATACGCCACGTGGCGTATCCGAGCCGTATCGTACCCGTATCCGTATCGGATACCCGTATCCTCAGGATACTTCTGCGTTTTTGAAGTATCCGCGTAACATAGAAGTCGCTTGGTGTTTCGAGAAATTTTTAACTATCTATCGATCAGATAACAAGTAAAGAATAATTAAAGTTAATAACTATATAACGAAGTCTCTAATCATATCATGTGTCAATTTGACTAGCAAGTAAAGATTAGTTATATGTTTCATCGATCTATGAATTAGATTTTAATCGTATAATATGAAATATATTTTTAACTTTGCATCAAAACATTGTATACATCCAAATAAACATCATTCCTCAACACACAATAGAAACTGAAATTATTTACCACGTCCGTCGTATTATACTATTAGTATTAAAAATTGGGAAATTTTACTCTTGCCCCCAAACCCACTCCCGCACCCACGATATGGGTTGGGGGGAAATTCCCATCCCCAAATTGCACCCAAAAAATTCAATTGATGGTTAATTCAAATTTTAATTAACGACTAATTCAAAGTTAATTAACGGTTAATTCAATTGTACTATTTATTAACAAAAATTAAAAATTTTAATTGATGATTAATACAATCTTGGGTACACGAATTGGGGAGGCGAATCAAAACCCCCCAGATCGTGGATGCGGAAGTGGATCTGGGGGGTTCCATATATGGCCTCTTAAAAATTTCCAAATTGAACGTAAGCTGGTTTGTCTATTCTTTTGATTTTTTGTAAAAAAATTATGTGACAAATCATGAAACAAGTCATTGTTTATATACTTTGTAAACTAACACTGTCATCGCCACACAGCGATGAAGGGCATATGTGGCTTGCTCAGTGTAAATGAGCTGTAACTGGGTACAATGTATAACCCATTTGTGTGATGAAGAAACTATGTAATATGAACACAAATGTTTAATTTCCTTCATCGCTGTAATTAAATTGTAAATAACTCTTCTTTACTTTTAATATAATCTCTGATAGAAAATTGCCAACCACTTAAAAAAAAAAAAAAGACATACAAATTTATAATAATAATTCTATCATGAGGTCACACTGGATCACTCCTCACGTGTATTTTGCAATCCAGGAGACAAATAATCAACAAACCCATGACTAGAATAGCTATTTATACAACAACATGTACTCTAATTTTATGAGTGTAATTAGCAAAAACCGAAATATTGATATTTGAATTTGATATTGGGCCAAGGATAATTTACTTTTTTTGTAAACATTAAAAGATAAGTATTATTTAATTGAAGTTATAGATGATATTAACTAATTGAAGTTATAGATGATAATACTAGCTAATTTAATTTTTATAAATATAAAAAATAGATAATAATGATTTATGTATATCTTATTTTAAACTAATTAACTATTAATTTTTTTAATATAAACAAATAGTACAAATAATTACGGTAAATAATGTATCATTGACATCTTATGGTTATATATAGTATAGATTAGTATATAATTTAATTACTGAAGCTATGAGTGGATTTGAAATATGTTCAAGTGATATTTTAATAAGTAATCGAACATGTATATTAGGGTAGTTTAGGTATTCTTTTTTTTCTTTCCAAAAATCATAAATGATATCATGCACATTAATTGAAAAAACATAGTCACGAATTATATAAAACCATATGATACTTTTTAATTTATTGTTTCAAATTAACGGTCATATTTGATTTATGTTTTCTAAATTCAAAAGATTAATTGTGTTTTGATAGTTAAATCATTATGTTTCATTCTAATTCATTTTTAAAATTTGAATATAAAAGTTTTTTTTTTTAACAAAAACACGACTATGATATTTTGAATTCAATAAATTTAAAGTTTGATAGATAAATATAGGTTATTTTACATTGTATTTTATTATATAACTTTTTCATAAATTTAAGTTTGATTAAAAGTCATGTTGCAACTATGCTAATATGGTTGTTAACAAAAGAAAATATTGAATAGTAGACATTTTATAGAGTTTTAAAATTATAATTGTAAAAGATCTCCTAATATTTGGTATTTATTCTTAGAAAGTATATCATATATTTATATTTAAGGTATAAACAAAACATGAATAGCAAAACTACATTCATCGAGTAAACAAAACATGTCACATGCGCTATATGTTTCTAGCATATAAAATCATCAAAAATCAATATAAAATTATCAAAATCCAAAAAATCATGTCATGATATATCTTATAAGTGTAATGAAAATATCATATCATGTATTTCTAAAATGTATATCTTGCATATAAAAAGACATGACACGTACTAAAAATAAATATCGTAGAACATAATAAAAAAATGTATTATAAATTAAAAATCTATATTTTAGTGAAAATATTGCATGTTGTGTAAGAAATATATAATAAATTAGAAAATATTTTAGTGAAAATGTTGCATCCTTAGCCATGCGTCAGATGGACTCTAAGGAGAAATAAGATATTAGAAAATATTGCATGTTGTGTAAGAAATATATAATACCATATAAAACTATAGTTAGAAAGGACAAATTCATGAGAAAAAATTGATAATTTGATTTTTGAAAAGATGTATAGTCTTTAAATATAACATATACACAATTTCAAACAAAATTAAGGGAAATTGACACATCAAGAATTTGTCGAGGGGTTGATCTATTTTTCGGATCACAAACCAAGAACTTTCTTACAGAATATTTTCCGACCTTTGGGACTTTCGGTCGAAGATTATCGTTGAATTTTAACTGGACAACATACTGAAATGAAGAATCCAACCGGACCTAATTCTACCGTATTTTTAATCAAGAAATTTACGTTGATTTTCTCTAACATCTCATAATTAACTTTTTATTTATGAGTAAATATCTAAACGACACAATCAATTATTACAGTGACTATTCATTAAAATATCTTTCTTTTTTGTAGAGAAAGAAAATACAATTAAATATGATATTTTCACATTTGATTAATATAATATGAAAGCAATTTGACAACATTTGCATGGACCTACAAGCAACTTGTGGCAGAACCCAACAATCCACATATTTGCTGGATTAAATTAAATATTCTTCTATTTATCATATGACCATTTATATTGTATAGTACAAAAAATAAAATTTATTCACATTTTGAAGTATCCATTATAAATTATGCACATTTTGTTAATTTGTAATAAAAAAGAAAGAGCAATGTATGTTTACATTTATGTTTTACAATTAATTTATGATTGTAAAAAATAGATAATTTCAAATATACATATATATTTTTTAATGAATTCATTATTTCAAATATAGATAATTTAAAATTAATTTATTATTTGAAATATGCTTAAGTTAGTAATTATAATGAACTTATAGTTTTCAACGATCTATGAATTATATTTCAATCGTATCATATGAAATGTACTTTTTTAACTAACTTTGCATGAGTACATTGTATACAAAATAGATAAATTAATATCCAAGAAACGAAATAATCAATCTTGTGATAACATTCAAAATCTTCATTTACAAATACATTCCACCAACATACTCAAAATCTTCATTTACAAATACATTCAATTAAGTAGACCCACTGGGAAACATCCTTAACCAAGGGTGACCTGCAAAGGATATATGTGAAAAAAGAAAAGAGCATGGTTATTGAAGAAATATACGCTACCAAACAAATTTAATTATAGAAGGTTGACGTACCGAGTATTTGTCGAGGGGTTGGTCTTTTTTTCGGGTCACGGTCCAAACATTTCGAGATTAAATGCTTGGCGGCATTAGAAACTCTCGGCCATGAACTACCACGGAATATTAAAGGAGAGCTCAGAATTTGTTTCGCCGTTGCGTCAGTATTTGCTACGTAATTACAAAAGCAATCACAAATCAGTAGAGTATTTTAAAAGAATAACCAAAACATGATATTATTAATCAATACAAGAATGTAAAAAAAAACGAAAAAATAGATAAAATAAAAGTATGAAAAAGCATGATATACTATTTTATTTTAGATTATGTAAAAGTTTACCTCCCTCGAAGGGAAAATTTCCTGAGAGCATGAAGTATAATATTATTCCGATGCTCCAAACATCGGACTCGGGTCCGGACTTTCTTTTCAGGACTTCAGGAGCTATGTAAGACATAGTCCCTACAATATCTCGAAAAGTTTGCCCTAAATTGTTTTAAGAGTAGAAAAATAGATATTAATGATGACTTATAAATTACGTAGTTTATTTTATTTTGTACTTGGAATTTTCAAATTAAGTACGCACCCCTTGTGTAAAATGTGGAGAGGCCAAAGTCGATGATTTTCACCTCATGTCCAGTCTTGTGTTTCATTATAATGTTTTCAGGTTTTAAGTCTCTGTGGATTACTCCACTGTCGTGAAACACCTATTTAAAAAATAAGAAATGAGTTAATTAAAACCCTAAATTCTTAATGTTAACCCTAAATACTATGTATATGCACTAGTTTGAACATTGATGTATGCATATTATATGTACATGCACACGTATTGCGTCCACAATTATATAATATGATGCATGGACTGGCACATATAAATGTATATATTCTACTTGGCACATTATATAATTCCAAATTAAATTTACTATGATATACTACTCACCTTTATTGCCTCCACAATTTTTCTGAAAATGGTTGCGGCCTCATCCTCTTGATAAAATCGTCTCGCCATGATGCTCTTAAGCAACTCGCCACCTTCACATAACTCCATCACAATATATATATTCTGGTCGTCCTCATAGACCTTATAAATTTTTACTACTTTATCGGTACGATAACGTAGCTTGTGCAGTATGCGCACTTCTTTGGCTATCTCCTGTTTTTCTCCGATTCCGATATGTTCGATCGAAATTACTTTGCACGCATACTTTAGTTTTGATCTTCGGTCTTTGCATACGTACGTGGTACCTGTTGTGATGTAACAAAACAATTAGATTAGGAAAAACAAAGAAAGATAAGTAAGAACATTGTGTGTGTGTGTGTGTGTGTGTCAGTGTGGGTATATATATTTGTGTTTGTGAGGGCTAAATTTGACTACAAGTTTATCATATGTGATGGAATAAATGAAAAGTAATCTGGATATTGGTAAACAGCAAAAAAGTTTATATGAGAATAGTTTTATTTGTCATGGACTCATATTGCACGTAAAATATGACAAGTCACATACACAGTTGAATTGAATTAACTAAAATAAAATGGATAAGAGGACTTACCGAAGGAACCTTCCCCTAACTTTTCGTACAATTTGAAATCCTTGTAGAATTTCGTATCGGTCCTGTGTTCCGAATCGATTATTTTTTCTGGTTCGACTCTGTCTATAACAGGGTACTCGCGGTGCTGTGGCTGCTGTGGCTGATTTTGCATCCGCCAATGAGCACTACTGGTGCGAGGAGCGGCACACAAATTCCCCATAGAGAGAGAGAGAGAGAGAGAGAGAGAGAGAGAGAGAGAGAGAGAGAGAGAGAGAGAGAGAGAGAGAGTTTGTGTTTATGTAAAAATAAATCACAGAAGAGACTAAAGAGTAAATATATATAGGCAAATTCTTGGCGCCTCTTGGTGCAAAAGAAAAACTACACACATGTCCTCGGTACAGCCCCCTTTTAAAAGAAAACTACACACATCTCTTAGGAACAAACTACATGCACCCTTCAATTAAGAAACTATATATATTATTTGATATATTATATGATATTCTAGAAATATGAAATATTTCTTCGTATAATTTGAAGGTTAAAATATAATTAATTGTTTTATTATAATATATTTCAAATTGATACTTCTTATCAGAACATATATACATTTTGTTATTTCCAAACAATTATTTTTCATTTTCATATAAAACTATCAGAGAATAGTTGATCATTCTCAATGCTACTATGAAAAAATATTAGAGAATAACACGTGTGTATGTAATTTTTTTGTTTATAAAACATTTTATATTCTTTCTCCTACGTACATTATAGTTTGAAATAGGAAGCGTAGGAAGCGTCAACGACATAATACGACAAGGCCGCATGATATTTCTTAAAACAATTATGCAAAATAGTGACGTCTATAAAAAGTGGTGTGCCGTTCAGTTTTTGTAGAGGCGACTCCGAATAATCTCAAAATGGTGTCCCATGCTCTCATCACTCTCTTTGCCGAAATGACGGAGGTTAAAAATCAATTCGCGAAATTCCTCCTTCCATCCGGCTATACAAGAGGTCCTAGGATGCAGCTTCTTAGTTACGAGATAGATTAGCAAGTTCGAAAGGCCAATGGACGCTTAATAGATTAACAAGAGGCTAATCCTACAAGACTCTCTCCTTTAGTTTTGGCTTGTCAATAAAGAACGAGGTACGAGTAGCGAACAATCTCATTGTTCATCACTCTTACTTCCACTGTTTGTAATTTGTGGAAAAAAAAGAAACCAACATATATTCACTATGCATCTCCGGCGTAGTGAATATATATCATTAAAAAGATGAATCGTGGCCGATGGCAAGTGGCCGATATCTTTTTAAAAATGTGTTTACAATGACAGAAAGTTAGTTATGTCCGTAATGATTTTATGGGCTTCAGATTAAAATTTATTTCATAAATTTAAATATTTATGTTACTAAGTAGTAGTGTAATATATAAAATGACATCCTAATTGCATGTTTTGAATATAAGTTTTAGCCGAGAAATACTAAACAAGTTCTTTGTGGAGTTTGTAGACCGGGTTTATAAGAGTTCTTATCATGTTTAGGATTCACCAGAAAATTGAATTTCATGTAAAAGTTATGTTTAACAAACTATAGCATAGTTTTTGCATTTATAAAAACACACCATTCGTATTCATACGAAAATTAACATTTGTTTCACCATTCATTTGGTAATCGTATACTTGTTATTTAAAGAGAGACGATCCTTATTAAACATAAAAAATGAGATTTTTATTTTTTATCACGAGAAAAATATCATAAACAGTTCGATTATCACTTTTCAGCGATGAGATACTAGATGGAACTGAAACAAACAATAAACAGTGCATGTTAAAATATTTAATCGCTTTTCAGCGATGATATACTACTCACTTTTATTGCGTCCACAAATTTTTTGAAAATGGTTGCGGCCTCATCCTCTTGATAAAATCGCCTCGCATGCTCTTAAGCAAGTCGCCACCTTCACATAACTCCATCACAATATATACATTCTGGTCGTCCTCACATAGACCTTATTGATTTGCACTACTTTATCGGTACGATAACGTAGCTTGTGCAGTATGCGCACTTCTTTGGCCATCTCATGTTTTTGTATTTCTAAATATCATATCATGTATTTCTAAAATTTATATCTTGCATGTAAAAAGACATGACACGTACTAAAATTAAATATCGTAGAACATAATCAAAGAGTGTATTATAAATTGAAAATCTATATTTTATTGAAAAAATAACATTTACAAATAGAAAATTGAGCATCATATACTCCAGGATAATATCAAACAATAAAATAATAGACGCCGAAGCGGAACGAGAGAACCATCTAGTTATTATTGACTGTAAGGGCTTGTTTGTTTCGAGGGATTGTGATACATGGATAGTGAAAATACATGTATTTCACTATGCATGTATTTGATAATCAATGTGAGTTGTTTGATTTGTTGTATTTTGAAATCATGTATATCAAATCCCTTGTTTGGTTCTTTGATACAAAATCCAGGATTTGAATATTTGAATATTATAAAAGATTATATTTATATTATTTTATTGTATAATATAATATTGTATTATATTATATTACTTCAATTCTTATTATATAATATAATATAATATTATATTATATCATAAAATAACATTATATAATTTAATATAATATTATATGTATGTCATTTAATTCTTATTATATAATATAATATAATGTAATATTATATTATATTACTTTAATTAATTTATATTATATTACTTTAATTAATTTATATTATATTATATTAAATTATATTATTTATATTGTTTTATATTATAGTATATATTTTTTATGTTGTTATCTGATGTTATATTATATTATATTATATTATATTATACTATATTATATTATATTATATTATATTATATTATATTATATTATATTGTTTTATATTATTTTATATTATATTGGTTTATATTATATTACATTATATTATATTATATTATAATATTTTATATTATATTATATTATGTTATATTATATTATATTATATTATAATATATTATATTATGTAATATTGTTTTATATTATATTATAAATTGTTTTAAATTTTATTATATTACATTATAAAATAGTACATAATATATTATTATTGTTGTTTAATATAATATAATATAATTATAATATAATTATTGTTCATGAATATAATTTAAAAAAATAATATTATAATCAAATACATTGATAGCTCTATCCATAGATTTGTAATACCGATTTTGAAGTGGGAGTACGAAGTACTGGGACAAGAAATACTATCCCATTTAATCCCTCAAAACAAACAAGAAATTTTCGGCTTATCCCGGATATTGAAATCCTATCACATCTAATCCCTCAAAACAAACAAGCCCTAAGAAATTAGAAAATATTGCATGTTGTGTAAGAAATATATAATACCATATAAAAACTGTAGTTGGAAAGGACAAATCCATGAGAGAAAATTAATAATTTGATTTTTGAAAAGATGTATAGTCTTAAATATAACATACACACAATTTCAAACAAAATTTAAATATAAAAGAGAAATTGACATATCAAGATTTTGTCGAGGGGTTGATCTCCTTTTCGGATCACAAACCAATCCACATATTTGCTGGAGTAAATTAAATATTCTTCTATTTATCATATGACCATTTATATTGTATAGTACAAAAAATAAAATTTATTCACATTTCGAAGTATCCATTATATATTACGCACATTTTGTTAATTTGTAATAAAAAAAAGAAAGAGCAATGTACATTTACATTTATGTTTTACAATTAATTTATGATTGTAAAAAATAGATAATCTCAAATATACAAACATATTTTTTAATAAATTCATGATTTCAAATATATATAATTTATAATTAATTTATTATTTGAAATATTCTTAAGTTAGTAATTATAATGAACTTATAGTTTTCAACGATCTATGAATTAGATTTCAATCGTATCATACGAAATGTACTTTTTTGAACTAACTTTCCATGAGCACATTGTGTACAAAATAGAAAAATCCATATCCAACAAACAAAATAATCAATCTTGTGATAACATTCAAATAGAAGTTATATTCCACCAACATACTCAAAATATTCATTTACAAAAATACATCCAATTAAGTAGACCCATTGGGGACCGTCCTAATTAACCACGGGTGACCTGCAAAGGATATATGCGAAAAAGAAAATAGCATGGTTATTGAAGAAATATACGCTACGAAACAAATTTAAATATTGAAGGGAAATTGACGTACCGAGTATTTGTCGAGGGGTTGGTCTTTTTTTCGGGTCACGGTCCAGACACTTCGAGATCAAATGCTTGGCGGCACTCGAAACTCTCGGCCACGAACTACCGCGAAATATTAAAGGAGAGCTCAGAATTTGTTTCGCCGTTGCCTCATTATTTGCTACGTAATTACAAAAGCAATCACAAATCAGTAGAGTATTTAAAAAGAATTACCAAAACATGATATTATTAATCAATACCAGAATGTAAAAAAAAAGACGAAAAAATAGATAAAATAAAAGTATGAAAAAGCATGATATACTATTTTATTTTAGATTATGTAAAAGTTTACCTCCTCCGAAGGGAACATTTCCTGAGAGCATAAAATATAAGATAATTCCAAGACTCCAAATATCTGACTCGGGTCCGGACTTTCTTTTGAGGACTTCAGGAGCTATGTACGACATAGTCCCTACACTATCTCGAAAAATTTGACCTAAATTGTTTTAACAGTAGAAAAATAGATATTAATGGTGACTTATAAATTACGTAGTTTATTTTATTTTGTACTTGGAATTTTCAAATTAAGTAC